>CAMPDV010000243.1:0-433296 GCA_946699065.1 Loxodes magnus
ATTATGATCTTCAGACTCTTTTACTTGCTGTTCTACGTTTATTTCTTTTAAATCTAACTTCTAGTATTTATACAATTACTTATTGATCTTAAGACTCTTTTACTTCCTTTTCTACTTTATTTTTCTTTGAATTCTCATCTCTCTAATTTTCTATTATAACTTTAAATTATGATCTTCAGACTCTTTTACTTGCTTTTCTACTTCACTTTTCTTTGAAATCTCATCTCTCTTTCTCATTTTATTACTTTCAATTATGATCTTCAGACTCTTTTACTTTCTTTTCTACTTCACTTTTCTTTGAAATCTCATCTCTCTTTCTCTTTTATTCCTTTCAATTATGATCTTCAGACTCTTATACTTCCTTTTCCACTTCACTTTTCTTTGAAATCTAACTTCTAGTATTTAATACAATTACTTATTGATCTTCAGACTCTTTTACTTCCTTTTCTACTTCATTTTTCTTTGAAATCTCATCTCTCTTTCTCATTTTATTACTTTCAATTATGATCTTAAGACTCTTTTACTTCCTTTTCTACTTCACTTTTCTTTGAAATCTCATCTCTCTTTCTGCTTTTTATTACTTTCAATTATGATCTTAAGACTCTTTTACTTGCTGTTCTACGTTTTTTTCTTTTAAATCTAACTTCTAGTATTTGATACAATTACTTATTGATCTTCAGACTCTTTTACTTCCTTTTCTACTTCATTTTTCTTTGAAATCTCATCTCTCTTTCTCATTTTATTACTTTAAATTATGATCTTCAGACTCTTTTACTTCCTTTTCTACTTTATTTTTCTTTGAAATCTCATCTCTCTTTCTCATTTTATAACTTTCAATTATGATCTTAAGACTCTTATACTTCCTTTTCCACTTCACTTTTCTTTGAAATCTAACTTCTAGTATTTATACAATTACTTATTGATCTTCAGACTCTTTTACTTCCTTTTCTACTTCACTTTTCTTTGAAATCTCATCTCTCTTACTCATTTTATTACTTTCAATTATGATCTTCAGACTCTTTTACTTCCTTTTCCACTTCACTTTTCTTTGAAATCTAACTTCTAGTATTTATACAATTACTTATTGATCTTCAGACTCTTTTACTTGCTTTTCTACTTCACTTTTCTTTGAAATCTCATCTCTCTTTTTTATTTTATTACTTTCAATTATGATCTTCAGACTCTTTTACTTCCTTTTCTACTTCACTTTTCTTTGAAATCTCATCTCTCTTTCTCATTTTATTACTTTAAATTATGATCTTCAGACTCTTTTACTTCCTTTTCTACTTCACTTTTCTTTGAAATCTCATCTCTCTTTCTCATTTTATTACTTTCAATTATGATCTTCAGACTCTTTTACTTCCTTTTCTACTTTATTTTTCTTTGAAATCTCATCTCTCTTTCTCATTTTATAACTTTCAATTATGATCTTAAGACTCTTATACTTCCTTTTCCACTTCACTTTTCTTTGAAATCTAACTTCTAGTATTTATACAATTACTTATTGATCTTCAGACTCTTTTACTTCCTTTTCTACTTCATTTTTCTTTGAAATCTCATCTCTCTTTCTCATTTTATTACTTTCAATTATGATCTTAAGACTCTTTTACTTCCTTTTCTACTTCACTTTTCTTTGAAATCTCATCTCTCTTTCTCATTTTATTACTTTCAATTATGATCTTAAGACTGTTTTACTTCCTTTTCCACTTCACTTTTCTTTGAAATCTAACTTCTAGTATTTAATACAATTACTTATTGATCTTCAGACTCTTTTACTTCCTTTTCTACTTCACTTTTCTTTGAAATCTCATCTCTCTTTCTCATTTTATTACTTTCACTTATGATCTTCAGACTCTTTTACTTGCTGTTCTACTTCATTTTTCTTTGAAATCTCATCTCTCTTTCTCATTTTATTACTTTCAATTATGATCTTAAGACTCTATTACTTCCTTTTCTACTTCATTTTTCTTTGAAATCTCATCTCTCTTTCTCATTTTATTACTTTCAATTATGATCTTAAGACTCTTTTACTTCCTGTTCTACTGCACTTTTCTTTGAAATCTCATCTCTCTTACTCATTTTATTACTTTCAATTATGATCTTCAGACTCTTTTACTTCCTTTTCTACTTCACTTTTCTTTGAAATCTCATCTCTCTTTCTCATTTTATTACTTTCAATTATGATCTTCAGACTTTTTTACTTCCTGTTCTACTTCATTTTTCTTTGAAATCTCATCTCTCTTTCTCATTTTATTACTTTCAATTATGATCTTAAGACTCTTTTACTTCCTTTTCTACTTTATTTTTCTTTGAAATCTCATCTTCTTTCTTATTTTATTACTTTCAATTATGATCTTCAGACTCTTTTACTTCCTTTTCTACTTTATTTTTCTTTGAAATCTCATCTTCTTTCTCATTTTCTTACTTTCAATTATGATCTTCAGACTCTTTTACTTCCTTTTCTACTTCACTTTTCTTTGAAATCTCATCTCTCTTTCTTATTTTATTACTTTCAATTATGATCTTAAGACTCTTTTACTTCCTTTTCTACTTCATTTTTCTTTGAAATCTCATCTCTCTTTCTCATTTTCTTACTTTCAATTATGATCTTCAGACTCTATTACTTCCTTTTCTACTTCACTTTTCTTTGAAATCTCATCTCTCTTTCTCATTTTCTTACTTTCAATTATGATCTTCAGACTCTTTTACTTCCTTTTCTACTTCACTTTTCTTTGAAATCTCATCTCTCTTTCTTATTTTATTACTTTCAATTATGATCTTAAGACTCTTTTACTTGCTTTTCTACTTCACTTTTCTTTGAAATCTCATCTCTCTTTCTCATTTTATTACTTTCAATTATGATCTTCAGACTCTTTTACTTCCTTTTCTACTTCATTTTTCTTTGAAATCTCATCTCTCTTTCTTATTTTATTACTTTCAATTATGATCTTCAGACTTTTTTACTTCCTGTTCTACTTCATTTTTCTTTGAAATCTCATCTCTCTTTCTCATTTTATTACTTTCAATTATGATCTTCAGACTCTTTTACTTCCTGTTCTACTTCACTTTTCTTTGAAATCTCATCTCTCTTTCTCATTTTCTTACTTTCAATTATGATCTTCAGACTCTTTAACTTCCTTTTCTACTTCACTTTTCTTTGAAATCTCATCTCTCTTTCTTATTTTATTACTTTCAATTATGATCTTAAGACTCTTTTACTTCCTTTTCTACTTCATTTTTCTTTGAAATCTCATCTCTCTTTCTCATTTTATTACTTTCAATTATGATCTTAAGACTCTTTTACTTACTTTTCTACTTCACTTTTCTTTGAAATCTCATCTCTCTTTATCATTTTATTACTTTCAATTATGATCTTCAGACTCTTTTACTTCCTTTTCTACTTCATTTTTCTTTGAAATCTCATCTCTCTTTCTCATTTTCTTACTTTCAATTATGATCTTCAGACTCTTTTACTTCCTGTTCTACTTCACTTTTCTTTGAAATCTCATCTCTCTTTCTCATTTTATTACTTTCAATTATGATCTTAACACTCTTTTACTTGCTTTTCTACTTCACTTTTCTTTGAAATCTCATCTCTCTTTCTTATTTTATTACTTTCAATTATGATCTTCAGACTCTTTTACTTCCTTTTCTACTTCACTTTTCTTTGAAATCTCATCTCTCTTTCTCATTTTATTACTTTCAATTATGATCTTAAGACTCTTTTACTTGCTTTTCTACTTCACTTTTCTTTGAAATCTCATCTCTCTTTCTCATTTTATTACTTTCAATTATGATCTCAAGACTCTTTTACTTCCTTTTCTACTTCATTTTTCTTTGAAATCTCATCTCTCTTTCTTATTTTATTACTTTCAATTATGATCTTCAGACTCTTTTACTTCCTTTTCTACTTCATTTTTCTTTGAAATCTCATCTCTCTTTCTCATTTTATTACTTTCAATTATGATCTTAAGACTCTTTTACTTGCTGTTCTACGTTTTTTTCTTTTAAATCTAACTTCTAGTATTTGATACAATTACTTATTGATCTTCAGACTCTTTTACTTCCTTTTCTACTTCATTTTTCTTTGAAATCTCATCTCTCTTTCTCATTTTATTACTTTCAATTATGATCTTAAGACTCTTTTACTTCCTTTTCTACTTCACTTTTCTTTGAAATCTCATCTCTCTTTCTCATTTTATTACTTTCAATTATGATCTTAAGACTGTTTTACTTCCTTTTCCACTTCACTTTTCTTTGAAATCTAACTTCTAGTATTTAATACAATTACTTATTGATCTTCAGACTCTTTTACTTCCTTTTCTACTTCACTTTTCTTTGAAATCTCATCTCTCTTACTCATTTTATTACTTTCAATTATGATCTTCAGACTCTTTTACTTCCTTTTCTACTTCATTTTTCTTTGAAATCTCATCTCTCTTTCTCATTTTATTACTTTCAATTATGATCTTCAGACTCTTTTACTTCCTTTTCTACTTCACTTTTATTTGAAATCTCATCTCTCTTTCTCATTTTATTACTTTCAATTATGATCTTAAGACTCTTTTACTTCCTGTTCTACTGCACTTTTCTTTGAAATCTCATCTCTCTTTCTCATTTTATTACTTTCAATTATGATCTTAAGACTCTTTTACTTGCTGTTCTACTTCATTTTTCTTTTAAATCTAACTTCTAGTATTTGATACAATTACTTATTGATCTTCAGACTCTTTTACTTCCTTTTCTACTTCACTTTTCTTTGAAATCTCATCTCTCTTTCTCATTTTATTACTTTCAATTATGATCTTCAGACTCTTTTACTTCCTTTTCTACTTCACTTTTATTTGAAATCTCATCTCTCTTTCTCATTTTATTACTTTCAATTATGATCTTAAGACTCTTTTACTTCCTGTTCTACTGCACTTTTCTTTGAAATCTCATCTCTCTTTCTCATTTTATTACTTTCAATTATGATCTTAACACTCTTTTACTTGCTTTTCTACTTCACTTTTCTTTGAAATCTCATCTCTCTTTCTCATTTTATTACTTTCAATTATGATCTTCAGACTCTTTTACTTCCTTTTCTACTTCACTTTTCTTTGAAATCTCATCTCTCTTTCTCATTTTATTACTTTCAATTATGATCTTAAGACTCTTTTACTTCCTGTTCTACTTCACTTTTCTTTGAAATCTCATCTCTCTTTCTTATTTTATTACTTTCAATTATGATCTTAAGACTCTTTTACTTCCTGTTCTACTGCACTTTTCTTTGAAATCTCATCTCTCTTTCTCATTTTATTACTTTCAATTATGATCTTAAGACTCTTTTACTTCCTTTTCTACTTTATTTTTCTTTGAATTCTCATCTCTCTAATTTTCTATTATAACTTTAAATTATGATCTTCAGACTCTTTTACTTGCTTTTCTACTTCACTTTTCTTTGAAATCTCATCTCTCTTACTCATTTTATTACTTTCAATTATGATCTTCAGACTCTTTTACTTGCTGTTCTACTTCACTTTTCTTTGAAATCTCATCTCTCTTTCTCATTTTATTACTTTCAATTATGATCTTCAGACTCTTTTACTTCCTTTTCTACTTCACTTTTATTTGAAATCTCATCTCTCTTTCTCATTTTATTACTTTCAATTATGATCTTAAGACTCTTTTACTTCCTGTTCTACTGCACTTTTCTTTGAAATCTCATCTCTCTTACTCATTTTTTTATTACTTTCAATTATGTTCTTCGGACTCTTTTACTTCCTTTTCTACTTCACTTTTATTTGAAATCTCATCTCTCTTTCTCATTTTATTACTTTCAATTATGATCTTAAGACTCTTTTACTTTCTGTTCTACTGCACTTTTCTTTGAAATCTCATCTCTCTTACTCATTTTATTACTTTCAATTATGTTCTTCGGACTCTTTTACTTCCTTTTCTACTTCATTTTTCTTTGAAATCTCATCTCTCTTTCTCATTTTATTACTTTCAATTATGATCTTCAGACTCTTTTACTTCCTTTTCTACTTCACTTTTATTTGAAATCTCATCTCTCTTTCTCATTTTATTACTTTCAATTATGATCTTAAGACTCTTTTACTTCCTGTTCTACTGCACTTTTCTTTGAAATCTCATCTCTCTTTCTCATTTTATTACTTTCAATTATGATCTTAAGACTCTTTTACTTGCTGTTCTACTTCATTTTTCTTTTAAATCTAACTTCTAGTATTTGATACAATTACTTATTGATCTTCAGACTCTTTTACTTCCTTTTCTACTTCACTTTTCTTTGAAATCTCATCTCTCTTTCTCATTTTATTACTTTCAATTATGATCTTCAGACTCTTTTACTTCCTTTTCTACTTCACTTTTATTTGAAATCTCATCTCTCTTTCTCATTTTATTACTTTCAATTATGATCTTAAGACTCTTTTACTTCCTGTTCTACTGCACTTTTCTTTGAAATCTCATCTCTCTTACTCATTTTATTACTTTCAATTATGTTCTTCGGACTCTTTTACTTCCTTTTCTACTTCATTTTTCTTTGAAATCTCATCTCTCTTTCTCATTTTTTTATTACTTTCAATTATGATCTTAAGACTCTTTTACTTGCTGTTCTACTGCACTTTTCTTTGAAATCTCATCTCTCTTACTCATTTTATTACTTTCAATTATGTTCTTCGGACTCTTTTACTTCCTGTTCTACTTCACTTTTCTTTGAAATCTCATCTCTCTTTCTCATTTTATTACTTTCAATTATGATCTTCAGACTCTTTTACTTCCTGTTCTACTTCACTTTTATTTGAAATCTCATCTCTCTTTCTCATTTTATTACTTTCAATTATGATCTTAAGACTCTTTTACTTGCTGTTCTACTTCATTTTTCTTTTAAATCTAACTTCTAGTATTTGATACAATTACTTATTGATCTTCAGACTCTTTTACTTGCTTTTCTACTTCACTTTTCTTTGAAATCTCATCTCTCTTTCTCATTTTATTACTTTCAATTATGATCTTAACACTCTTTTACTTGCTTTTCTACTTCACTTTTCTTTGAAATCTCATCTCTCTTACTCATTTTATTACTTTCAATTATGATCTTCAGACTCTTTTACTTCCTTTTCTACTTCATTTTTCTTTGAAATCTCATCTCTCTTTCTCATTTTATTACTTTCAATTATGATCTTCAGACTCTTTTACTTCCTTTTCTACTTCACTTTTATTTGAAATCTCATCTCTCTTTCTCATTTTATTACTTTCAATTATGATCTCAAGACTCTTTTACTTCCTTTTCTACTTCATTTTTCTTTGAAATCTCATCTCTCTTTCTTATTTTATTACTTTCAATTATGATCTTCAGACTCTTTTACTTCCTTTTCTACTTCATTTTTCTTTGAAATCTCATCTCTCTTTCTCATTTTATTACTTTCAATTATGATCTTAAGACTCTTTTACTTGCTGTTCTACGTTTTTTTCTTTTAAATCTAACTTCTAGTATTTGATACAATTACTTATTGATCTTCAGACTCTTTTACTTCCTTTTCTACTTCATTTTTCTTTGAAATCTCATCTCTCTTTCTCATTTTATTACTTTCAATTATGATCTTAAGACTCTTTTACTTCCTTTTCTACTTCACTTTTCTTTGAAATCTCATCTCTCTTTCTCATTTTATTATTACTTTCAATTATGATCTTAAGACTGTTTTACTTCCTTTTCCACTTCACTTTTCTTTGAAATCTAACTTCTAGTATTTAATACAATTACTTATTGATCTTCAGACTCTTTTACTTCCTTTTCTACTTCACTTTTCTTTGAAATCTCATCTCTCTTACTCATTTTATTACTTTCAATTATGATCTTCAGACTCTTTTACTTCCTTTTCTACTTCATTTTTCTTTGAAATCTCATCTCTCTTTCTCATTTTATTACTTTCAATTATGATCTTCAGACTCTTTTACTTCCTTTTCTACTTCACTTTTATTTGAAATCTCATCTCTCTTTCTCATTTTATTACTTTCAATTATGATCTTAAGACTCTTTTACTTCCTGTTCTACTGCACTTTTCTTTGAAATCTCATCTCTCTTTCTCATTTTATTACTTTCAATTATGATCTTAAGACTCTTTTACTTGCTGTTCTACTTCATTTTTCTTTTAAATCTAACTTCTAGTATTTGATACAATTACTTATTGATCTTCAGACTCTTTTACTTCCTTTTCTACTTCACTTTTCTTTGAAATCTCATCTCTCTTTCTCATTTTATTACTTTCAATTATGATCTTCAGACTCTTTTACTTCCTTTTCTACTTCACTTTTATTTGAAATCTCATCTCTCTTTCTCATTTTATTACTTTCAATTATGATCTTAAGACTCTTTTACTTCCTGTTCTACTGCACTTTTCTTTGAAATCTCATCTCTCTTTCTCATTTTATTACTTTCAATTATGATCTTAAGACTCTTTTACTTGCTGTTCTACTTCATTTTTCTTTTAAATCTAACTTCTAGTATTTGATACAATTACTTATTGATCTTCAGACTCTTTTACTTCCTTTTCTACTTCACTTTTCTTTGAAATCTCATCTCTCTTTCTCATTTTATTACTTTCAATTATGATCTTCAGACTCTTTTACTTCCTTTTCTACTTCACTTTTATTTGAAATCTCATCTCTCTTTCTCATTTTATTACTTTCAATTATGATCTTAAGACTCTTTTACTTCCTGTTCTACTGCACTTTTCTTTGAAATCTCATCTCTCTTTCTCATTTTATTACTTTCAATTATGATCTTAACACTCTTTTACTTGCTTTTCTACTTCACTTTTCTTTGAAATCTCATCTCTCTTTCTCATTTTATTACTTTCAATTATGATCTTCAGACTCTTTTACTTCCTTTTCTACTTCACTTTTCTTTGAAATCTCATCTCTCTTTCTCATTTTATTACTTTCAATTATGATCTTAAGACTCTTTTACTTCCTGTTCTACTTCACTTTTCTTTGAAATCTCATCTCTCTTTCTCATTTTATTACTTTCAATTATGATCTTAAGACTCTTTTACTTCCTTTTCTACTTCACTTTTATTTGAAATCTCATCTCTCTTTCTCATTTTATTACTTTCAATTATGATCTTAAGACTCTTTTACTTTCTGTTCTACTGCACTTTTCTTTGAAATCTCATCTCTCTTACTCATTTTATTACTTTCAATTATGTTCTTCGGACTCTTTTACTTCCTTTTCTACTTCACTTTTATTTGAAATCTCATCTCTCTTTCTCATTTTATTACTTTCAATTATGATCTTCAGACTCTTTTACTTGCTTTTCTACTTCACTTTTCTTTGAAATCTCATCTCTCTTTCTCATTTTATTACTTTCAATTATGATCTTCAGACTCTTTTACTTGCTGTTCTACTTCACTTTTCTTTGAAATCTCATCTCTCTTTCTCATTTTATTACTTTCAATTATGATCTTCAGACTCTTTTACTTCCTTTTCTACTTCACTTTTATTTGAAATCTCATCTCTCTTTCTCATTTTATTACTTTCAATTATGATCTTAAGACTCTTTTACTTCCTGTTCTACTGCACTTTTCTTTGAAATCTCATCTCTCTTACTCATTTTATTACTTTCAATTATGTTCTTCGGACTCTTTTACTTCCTTTTCTACTTCACTTTTATTTGAAATCTCATCTCTCTTTCTCATTTTATTACTTTCAATTATGATCTTAAGACTCTTTTACTTTCTGTTCTACTGCACTTTTCTTTGAAATCTCATCTCTCTTACTCATTTTATTACTTTCAATTATGTTCTTCGGACTCTTTTACTTCCTTTTCTACTTCATTTTTATTTGAAATCTCATCTCTCTTTCTCATTTTATTACTTTCAATTATGATCTTAAGACTCTTTTACTTCCTGTTCTACTGCACTTTTCTTTGAAATCTCATCTCTCTTTCTCATTTTATTACTTTCAATTATGATCTTAAGACTCTTTTACTTCCTGTTCTACTGCACTTTTCTTTGAAATCTCATCTCTCTTTCTCATTTTATTACTTTCAATTATGATCTTAAGACTCTTTTACTTGCTGTTCTACTTCATTTTTCTTTTAAATCTAACTTCTAGTATTTGATACAATTACTTATTGATCTTCAGACTCTTTTACTTCCTTTTCTACTTCACTTTTCTTTGAAATCTCATCTCTCTTTCTCATTTTATTACTTTCAATTATGATCTTCAGACTCTTTTACTTCCTTTTCTACTTCACTTTTATTTGAAATCTCATCTCTCTTTCTCATTTTATTACTTTCAATTATGATCTTAAGACTCTTTTACTTCCTGTTCTACTGCACTTTTCTTTGAAATCTCATCTCTCTTACTCATTTTATTACTTTCAATTATGTTCTTCGGACTCTTTTACTTCCTTTTCTACTTCATTTTTCTTTGAAATCTCATCTCTCTTTCTCATTTTATTACTTTCAATTATGATCTTAAGACTCTTTTACTTGCTGTTCTACTGCACTTTTCTTTGAAATCTCATCTCTCTTACTCATTTTATTACTTTCAATTATGTTCTTCGGACTCTTTTACTTCCTGTTCTACTTCACTTTTCTTTGAAATCTCATCTCTCTTTCTCATTTTATTACTTTCAATTATGATCTTCAGACTCTTTTACTTCCTGTTCTACTTCACTTTTATTTGAAATCTCATCTCTCTTTCTCATTTTATTACTTTCAATTATGATCTTAAGACTCTTTTACTTGCTGTTCTACTTCATTTTTCTTTTAAATCTAACTTCTAGTATTTGATACAATTACTTATTGATCTTCAGACTCTTTTACTTGCTTTTCTACTTCACTTTTCTTTGAAATCTCATCTCTCTTTCTCATTTTATTACTTTCAATTATGATCTTCAGACTCTTTTACTTCCTGTTCTACTTCACTTTTCTTTGAAATCTCATCTCTCTTTCTCATTTTATTACTTTCAATTATGATCTTCAGACTCTTTTACTTCCTTTTCTACTTCACTTTTATTTGAAATCTCATCTCTCTTTCTCATTTTATTACTTTCAATTATGATCTTAAGACTCTTTTACTTCCTGTTCTACTGCACTTTTCTTTGAAATCTCATCTCTCTTACTCATTTTATTACTTTCAATTATGTTCTTCGGACTCTTTTACTTCCTTTTCTACTTCACTTTTATTTGAAATCTCATCTCTCTTTCTCATTTTATTACTTTCAATTATGATCTTAAGACTCTTTTACTTTCTGTTCTACTGCACTTTTCTTTGAAATCTCATCTCTCTTACTCATTTTATTACTTTCAATTATGTTCTTCGGACTCTTTTACTTCCTTTTCTACTTCATTTTTCTTTGAAATCTCATCTCTCTTTCTCATTTTATTACTTTCAATTATGATCTTAAGACTCTTTTACTTGCTGTTCTACGTTTTTTTCTTTTAAATCTAACTTCTAGTATTTGATACAATTACTTATTGATCTTCAGACTCTTTTACTTGCTTTTCTACTTCACTTTTCTTTGAAATCTCATCTCTCTTTTTTATTTTATTACTTTCAATTATGATCTTCAGACTCTTTTACTTCCTTTTCTACTTCACTTTTCTTTGAAATCTCATCTCTCTTTCTCATTTTATTACTTTCAATTATGATCTTAAGACTCTTTTACTTCCTTTTCTACTTCACTTTTCTTTGAAATCTCATCTCTCTTTCTCATTTTATTACTTTCAATTATGATCTTCAGACTCTTTTACTTCCTGTTCTACTTCACTTTTATTTGAAATCTCATCTCTCTTTCTCATTTTATTACTTTCAATTATGATCTTCAGACTCTTTTACTTCCTTTTCTACTTCACTTTTCTTTGAAATCTCATCTCTCTTTCTCATTTTATTACTTTCAATTATGATCTTCAGACTCTTTTACTTCCTGTTCTACTTCACTTTTATTTGAAATCTCATCTCTCTTTCTCATTTTATTACTTTCAATTATGATCTTCAGACTCTATTACTTCCTTTTCTACTTCACTTTTCTTTGAAATCTCATCTCTCTTTCTCATTTTATTACTTTCAATTATGATCTTCAGACTCTTTTACTTGCTTTTCTACTTCACTTTTCTTTGAAATCTCATCTCTCTTTCTCATTTTATTACTTTCAATTATGATCTTCAGACTCTTTTACTTCCTTTTCTACTTCACTTTTCTTTGAAATCTCATCTCTCTTTCTCATTTTATTACTTTCAATTATGATCTTCAGACTCTTTTACTTCCTTTTCTACTTCATTTTTCTTTGAAATCTCATCTCTCTTTCTCATTTTATTACTTTCAATTATGATCTTCAAACTCTTTTACTTGCTGTTCTACTTCATTTTTCTTTTAAATCTAACTTCTAGTATTTGATAGAATTACTTATTTATCTTAAGACTCTTTTACTTGCTGTTCCACTTCACTTTTCTTTGAAATCTAACTTCTAGTATTTAATACAATTACTTATTGATCTTCAGACTCTTTTACTTCCTTTTCTACTTCACTTTTTCTTTGAAATCTCATCTCTCTTTCTCATTTTATTACTTTCAATTATGATCTTAAGACTCTTTTACTTGCTTTTCTACTTCACTTTTCTTTGAAATCTAACTTCTAGTATTTGATACAATTACTTATTGATCTTAAGACTCTTTTACTTGCTTTTCTACTTCATTTTCTTTGAAATCTCATCTCTCTTTCTCATTTTATTACTTTCAATTATGATCTTAAGACTCTTTTACTTCCTTTTCTACTTCACTTTTCTTTGAAATCTCATCTCTCTTTCTCATTTTATTACTTTCAATTATGATCTTCAGACTCTTTTACTTCCTTTTCTACTTCACTTTTCTTTGAAATCTCATCTCTCTTTCTCATTTTATTACTTTCAATTATGATCTTCAGACTCTTTTACTTCCTTTTCTACTTCATTTTTCTTTGAAATCTCATCTCTCTTTCTCATTTTATTACTTTCAATTATGATCTTAAGACTCTATTACTTCCTTTTCTACTTCACTTTTCTTTGAAATCTCATCTCTCTTTCTCATTTTATTACTTTCAATTATGATCTTAAGACTCTTTTACTTCCTGTTCTACTGCACTTTTCTTTGAAATCTCATCTCTCTTACTCATTTTATTACTTTCAATTATGTTCTTCGGACTCTTTTACTTCCTTTTCTACTTCACTTTTATTTGAAATCTCATCTCTCTTTCTCATTTTATTACTTTCAATTATGATCTTAAGACTCTTTTACTTCCTTTTCTACTTCATTTTTCTTTGAAATCTCATCTCTCTTTCTCATTTTATTACTTTCAATTATGATCTTCAGACTCTATTACTTCCTTTTCTACTTCACTTTTCTATGAAATCTCATCTCTCTTTCTCATTTTATTACTTTCAATTATGATCTTCAAACTCTTTTACTTGCTGTTCTACTTCATTTTTCTTTTAAATCTCATCTCTCTTTCTCATTTTCTTACTTTCAATTATGATCTTCAGACTCTTTTACTTACTGTTCTACTTCACTTTTCTTTGAAATCTCATCTCTCTTACTCATTTTATTACTTTCAATTATGATCTTCAGACTCTTTTACTTCCTTTTCTACTTCATTTTTCTTTGAAATCTCATCTCTCTTTCTCATTTTATTACTTTCAATTATGATCTTAAGACTCTATTACTTCCTTTTCTACTTCACTTTTCTTTGAAATCTCATCTCTCTTTCTCATTTTATTACTTTCAATTATGATCTTCAGACTCTTTTACTTCCTTTTCTACTTCACTTTTCTTTGAAATCTCATCTCTTTTTCTCATTTTATTACTTTCAATTATGATCTTAAGACTCTTTTACTTGCTTTTCTACTTCACTTTTCTTTGAAATCTCATCTCTCTTTCTCATTTTATTACTTTCAATTATGATCTTCAGACTCTTTTACTTCCTTTTCTACTTCATTTTCTTTGAAATCTCATCTCTCTTTCTCATTTTATTACTTTCAATTATGATCTTAAGACTCTTTTACTTGCTGTTCTACGTTTTTTTCTTTTAAATCTAACTTCTAGTATTTGATACAATTACTTATTGATCTTCAGATTCTTTTACTTCCTTTTCTACTTCACTTTTCTTTGAAATCTCATCTCTCTTTCTTATTTTATTACTTTCAATTATGATCTTCAGACTCTTTTACTTCCTTTTCTACTTCATTTTTCTTTGAAATCTCATCTCTCTTTCTCATTTTATTACTTTCAATTATGATCTTAAGACTCTTTTACTTGCTGTTCCACGTTTTTTTCTTTTAAATCTAACTTCTAGTATTTGATACAATTACTTATTGATCTTCAGACTCTTTTACTTCCTTTTCTACTTCACTTTTCTTTGAAATCTCATCTCTCTTTCTCATTTTATTACTTTCAATTATGATCTTAAGACTCTTTTACTTCCTTTTCTACTTCACTTTTTTTTGAAATCTCATCTCTCTTTCTCATTTTATTACTTTCAATTATGATCTTAAGACTCATTTGCTTCCTTTTCTACTTCACTTTTCTTTGAAATCTAACTTCTAGTATTGTATACAATTACTTATTGATCTTAAGACTCTTTTACTTGCTTTTCTACTTCATTTTTCTTTGAAATCTCATCTCTCTTTCTCATTTTATTACTTTCAATTATGATCTTAAGACTCTTTTACTTGCTTTTCTACTTCACTTTTCTTTGAAATCTCATCTCTCTTTCTCATTTTATTACTTTCAATTATGATCTTAAGACTCTATTACTTCCTTTTCTACTTCACTTTTCTTTGAAATCTCATCTCTCTTTCTCATTTTATTACTTTCAATTATGATCTTAAGACTCTATTACTTCCTTTTCTACTTCACTTTTCTTTGAAATCTCATCTCTCTTTCTCATTTTATTACTTTCAATTATGATCTTAAGACTCTTTTACTTCCTTTTCTACTTCATTTTTCTTTGAAATCTCATCTCTCTTTCTCATTTTATTACTTTCAATTATGATCTTCAGACTCTATTACTTCCTTTTCTACTTCACTTTTCTATGAAATCTCATCTCTCTTTCTCATTTTATTACTTTCAATTATGATCTTCAAACTCTTTTACTTGCTGTTCTACTTCATTTTTCTTTTAAATCTCATCTCTCTTTCTCATTTTCTTACTTTCAATTATGATCTTCAGACTCTTTTACTTGCTGTTCTACTTCACTTTTCTTTGAAATCTCATCTCTCTTACTCATTTTATTACTTTCAATTATGATCTTCAGACTCTTTTACTTCCTTTTCTACTTCACTTTTCTTTGAAATCTCATCTCTCTTTCTCATTTTATTCCTTTCAATTATGATCTTCAGACTCTATTACTTCCTTTTCTACTTCACTTTTCTTTGAAATCTCATCTCTCTTTCTTATTTTATTACTTTCAATTATGATCTTCAGACTCTTTTACTTCCTTTTCTACTTCATTTTTCTTTGAAATCTCATCTCTCTTTCTCATTTTATTACTTTCAATTATGATCTTAAGACTCTATTACTTCCTTTTCTACTTCACTTTTCTTTGAAATCTCATCTCTCTTACTCATTTTATTACTTTCAATTATGATCTTCAGACTCTTTTACTTCCTTTTCTACTTCATTTTTCTTTGAAATCTCATCTCTCTTTCTCATTTTATTACTTTCAATTATGATCTTAAGACTCTTTACTTGCTTTTCTACTTCACTTTTCTTTGAAATCTCATCTCTCTTTCTCATTTTATTACTTTCAATTATGATCTTCAGACTCTTTTACTTCCTTTTCTACTTCACTTTTCTTTGAAATCTCATCTCTCTTACTCATTTTATTACTTTCAATTATGATCTTCAGACTCTTTTACTTCCTGTTCTACTTCACTTTTCTTTGAAATCTCATCTCTCTTTCTTATTTTATTACTTTCAATTATGATTTTCAGACTCTTTTACTTCCTTTTCTACTTCACTTTTCTTTGAAATCTCATCTCTCTTTCTCATTTTATTACTTTCAATTATGATCTTAAGACTCTTTTACTTACTTTTCTACTTCACTTTTCTTTGAAATCTCATCTCTCTTTCTCATTTTATTACTTTCAATTATGATCTTAAGACTCTTTTACTTGCTTTTCTACTTCACTTTTCTTTGAAATCTCATCTCTCTTTTTTATTTTATTACTTTCAATTATGATTTTCAGACTCTTTTACTTCCTTTTCTACTTCACTTTTCTTTGAAATCTCATCTCTCTTTCTCATTTTATTACTTTCAATTATGATCTTCAGACTCTTTTACTTCCTTTTCTACTTCATTTTTCTTTGAAATCTCATCTCTCTTTCTCATTTTATTACTTTCAATTATGATCTTAAGACTCTTTTACTTGCTGTTCTACGTTTTTTTCTTTTAAATCTAACTTCTAGTATTTGATACAATTACTTATTGATCTTCAGATTCTTTTACTTCCTTTTCTACTTCACTTTTCTTTGAAATCTCATCTCTCTTTCTCATTTTATTACTTTCAATTATGATCTTCAGACTCTTTTACTTCCTTTTCTACTTCACTTTTCTTTGAAATCTCATCTCTCTTTCTCATTTTATTACTTTCACTTATGATCTTCAGACTCTTTTACTTCCTTTTCTACTTCATTTTTCTTTGAAATCTTATCTCTCTTTCTCATTTTATTACTTTCAATTATGATCTTCAGACTCTTTACTTGCTTTTCTACTTCACTTTTCTTTGAAATCTCATCTCTCTTTCTCATTTTATTACTTTCAATTATGATCTTCAGATTCTTTTACTTCCTTTTCTACTTCACTTTTCTTTGAAATCTCATCTCTCTTTCTCATTTTATTACTTTCAATTATGATCTTCAGACTCTTTTACTTCCTTTTCTACTTCACTTTTCTTTGAAATCTCATCTCTCTTTCTCATTTTATTACTTTCACTTATGATCTTAAGACTCTTTTACTTCCTTTTCTACTTCATTTTTCTTTGAAATCTTATCTCTCTTTCTCATTTTATTACTTTCAATTATGATCTTAAGACTCTATTACTTCCTTTTCTACTTCACTTTTCTTTGAAATCTCATCTCTCTTTCTCATTTTATTACTTTCAATTATGATCTTAAGACTCTTTTACTTGCTGTTCTACTTTACTTTTCTTTGAAATCTCATCTCTCTTTCTCATTTTATTACTTTCAATTATGATCTTAAGACTCTTTTACTTGCTGTTCTACGTTTTTTTCTTTTAAATCTAACTTCTAGTATTTGATACAATTACTTATTGATCTTCAGATTCTTTTACTTCCTTTTCTACTTCACTTTTCTTTGAAATCTCATCTCTCTTTCTCATTTTATTACTTTCAATTATGATCTTCAGACTCTTTTACTTCCTTTTCTACTTCACTTTTCTTTGAAATCTCATCTCTCTTTCTCATTTTATTACTTTCACTTATGATCTTCAGACTCTTTTACTTCCTGTTCTACTTCACTTTTCTTTGAAATCTCATCTCTCTTTCTCATTTTATTACTTTCAATTATGATCTTCAGACTCTTTTACTTCCTTTTCTACTTCATTTTTCTTTTAAATCTAACTTCTAGTATTTGATAGAATTACTTATTGATCTTAAGACTCTATTACTTCCTTTTCTACTTCATTTTTCTTTGAAATCTCATCTCTCTTTCTCATTTTATTACTTTCAATTATGATCTTAAGACTCTTTTACTTCCTTTTCTACTTCACTTTTCTTTGAAATCTCATCTCTCTTTCTCATTTTATTACTTTCAATTATGATCTTCAGACTCTATTACTTCCTTTTCTACTTCATTTTTCTTTGAAATCTCATCTCTCTTTCTCATTTTATTACTTTCAATTATGATCTTAAGACTCTTTTACTTCCTTTTCTACTTCACTTTTCTTTGAAATCTCATCTCTCTTTCTCATTTTATTCCTTTCAATTATGATCTTAAGACTCTTTACTTGCTTTTCTACTTCACTTTTCTTTGAAATCTCATCTCTCTTTCTCATTTTATTACTTTCAATTATGATCTTCAGACTCTTTTACTTCCTTTTCTACTTCACTTTTCTTTGAAATCTCATCTCTCTTTCTCATTTTATTACTTTCACTTATGATCTTCAGACTCTTTTACTTCCTGTTCTACTTCACTTTTCTTTGAAATCTCATCTCTCTTTCTCATTTTATTACTTTCAATTATGATCTTCAGACTCTTTTACTTCCTTTTCTACTTCATTTTTCTTTTAAATCTAACTTCTAGTATTTGATAGAATTACTTATTGATCTTAAGACTCTATTACTTCCTTTTCTACTTCACTTTTCTTTGAAATCTCATCTCTCTTTCTCATTTTATTACTTTCAATTATGATCTTAAGATTCTTTTACTTCCTTTTCTACTTCACTTTTCTTTGAAATCTCATCTCTCTTTCTCATTTTATTACTTTCAATTATGATCTTCAGACTCTATTACTTCCTGTTCTACTTCACTTTTCTTTGAAATCTTATCTCTCTTTCTCATTTTATTACTTTCAATTATGATCTTCAGACTCTTTTACTTCCTGTTCTACTTCACTTTTCTTTGAAATCTCATCTCTCTTTCTCATTTTATTACTTTCAATTATGATCTTAAGACTCTTTTACTTCCTGTTCTACTTCACTTTTCTTTGAAATCTCATCTCTCTTTCTCATTTTATTACTTTCAATTATGATCTTAAGACTCTTTTACTTGCTGTTCTACTTCATTTTTCTTTTAAATCTAACTTCTAGTATTTGATACAATTACTTATTGATCTTCAGACTCTTTTACTTCCTGTTCTACTGCACTTTTCTTTGAAATCTCATCTCTCTTTCTCATTTTATTACTTTCAATTATGATCTTCAGACTCTTTTACTTCCTGTTCTACTTCACTTTTCTTTGAAATCTCATCTCCCTTTCTCATTTTATTACTTTCAATTATGATCTTCAGACTCTTTTACTTCCTTTTCTACTTCACTTTTCTTTGAAATCTCATCTCTCTTTCTCATTTTATTACTTTCAATTATGATCTTCAGACTCTATTACTTCCTTTTCTACTTCACTTTTCTTTGAAATCTCATCTCTCTTTCTCATTTTATTACTTTCAATTATGATCTTCAGACTCTTTTACTTCCTTTTCTACTTCACTTTTCTTTGAAATCTCATCTCTCTTTCTCATTTTATTACTTTCAATTATGATCTTAAGACTCTATTACTTCCTTTTCTACTTCACTTTTCTTTGAAATCTCATCTCTCTTTCTCATTTTATTCCTTTCAATTATGATCTTCAGACTCTATTACTTCCTTTCTACTTCACTTTTCTTTGAAATCTCATCTCTCTTTCTCATTTTATTACTTTCACTTATGATCTTCAGACTCTTTTACTTCCTGTTCTACTTCACTTTTCTTTGAAATCTCATCTCTCTTTCTCATTTTATTACTTTCAATTATGATCTTCAGACTCTTTTACTTCCTTTTCTACTTCACTTTTCTTTGAAATCTCATCTCTCTTTCTCATTTTATTACTTTCAATTATGATCTTCAGACTCTTTTACTTCCTTTTCTACTTCACTTTTCTTTGAAATCTCATCTCTCTTTCTCATTTTATTACTTTCACTTATGATCTTCAGACTCTTTTACTTCCTGTTCTACTTCACTTTTCTTTGAAATCTCATCTCTCTTTCTCATTTTATTACTTTCAATTATGATCTTCAGACTCTTTTACTTCCTTTTCTACTTCATTTTTCTTTTAAATCTAACTTCTAGTATTTGATAGAATTACTTATTGATCTTAAGACTCTATTACTTCCTTTTCTACTTCACTTTTCTTTGAAATCTCATCTCTCTTTCTCATTTTATTACTTTCAATTATGATCTTCAGACTCTTTTACTTCCTTTTCTACTTCACTTTTCTTTGAAATCTCATCTCTCTTTCTCATTTTATTACTTTCAATTATGATCTTCAGACTCTTTTACTTCCTGTTCTACTTCACTTTTCTTTGAAATCTCATCTCTCTTTCTCATTTTATTACTTTCAATTATGATCTTAAGACTCTTTTACTTCCTTTTCTACTTCACTTTTTTTTGAAATCTCATCTCTCTTTCTCATTTTATTACTTTCAATTATGATCTTAAGACTCATTTGCTTCCTTTTCTACTTCACTTTTCTTTGAAATCTAACTTCTAGTATTGTATACAATTACTTATTGATCTTAAGACTCTTTTACTTGCTTTTCTACTTCATTTTTCTTTGAAATCTCATCTCTCTTTCTCATTTTATTACTTTCAATTATGATCTTAAGACTCTTTTACTTGCTTTTCTACTTCACTTTTCTTTGAAATCTCATCTCTCTTTCTCATTTTATTACTTTCAATTATGATCTTCAGACTCTTTTACTTCCTTTTCTACTTCACTTTTCTTTGAAATCTCATCTCTCTTTCTCATTTTATTACTTTCAATTATGATCTTCAGACTCTATTACTTCCTTTTCTACTTCACTTTTCTTTGAAATCTCATCTCTCTTTCTCATTTTATTACTTTCAATTATGATATTCAGACTCTTTTACTTGCTGTTCTACTTCATTTTTCTTTGAAATCTCATCTCTCTTTCTCATTTTATTACTTTCAATTATGATCTTCAGACTCTTTTACTTCCTGTTCTACTTCACTTTTCTTTGAAATCTCATCTCTCTTTCTCATTTTATTACTTTCAATTATGATCTTAAGACTCTTTTACTTCCTTTTCTACTTCACTTTTCTTTGAAATCTCATCTCTCTTTCTCATTTTATTACTTTCAATTATGATCTTCAGACTCTTTTACTTCCTTTTCTACTTCATTTTTCTTTGAAATCTCATCTCTCTTTCTCATTTTATTACTTTCAATTATGATCTTAAGACTCTATTATTTCCTTTTCTACTTCACTTTTCTTTGAAATCTCATCTCTCTTTCTCATTTTATTACTTTCAATTATGATCTTCAGACTCTATTACTTCCTTTTCTACTTCACTTTTCTTTGAAATCTCATCTCTCTTTCTCATTTTATTACTTTCAATTATGATCTTCAGACTCTTTTACTTCCTTTTCTACTTCACTTTTCTTTGAAATCTCATCTCTCTTTCTCATTTTATTCCTTTCAATTATGATCTTCAGACTCTATTACTTCCTTTTCTACTTCACTTTTCTTTGAAATCTTATCTCTCTTTCTCATTTTATTACTTTCAATTATGATCTTCAGACTCTTTTACTTCCTTTTCTACTTCATTTTTCTTTGAAATCTCATCTCTCTTTCTCATTTTATTACTTTCAATTATGATCTTCAGACTCTTTTACTTCCTGTTCTACTTCACTTTTCTTTGAAATCTCATCTCTCTTTCTCATTTTATTACTTTCAATTATGATCTTCAGACTCTTTTACTTCCTTTTCTACTTCACTTTTCTTTGAAATCTCATCTCTCTTTCTCATTTTATTACTTTCAATTATGATCTTCAGACTCTTTTACTTCCTGTTCTACTTCACTTTTCTTTGAAATCTCATCTCTCTTTCTCATTTTATTACTTTCAATTATGATCTTCAGACTCTTTTACTTCCTGTTCTACTTCACTTTTCTTTGAAATCTCATCTCTCTTTCTCATTTTATTACTTTCAATTATGATCTTAAGACTCTTTTACTTCCTTTTCTACTTCACTTTTCTTTGAAATCTCATCTCTCTTTCTCATTTTATTACTTTCAATTATGATCTTCAGACTCTTTTACTTCCTGTTCTACTTCACTTTTCTTTGAAATCTCATCTCTCTTTCTCATTTTATTACTTTCAATTATGATCTTCAGACTCTTTTACTTCCTTTTCTACTTCACTTTTCTTTGAAATCTCATCTCTCTTTCTCATTTTATTACTTTCAATTATGATCTTCAGACTCTTTTACTTCCTGTTCTACTTCACTTTTCTTTGAAATCTCATCTCCCTTTCTCATTTTATTACTTTCAATTATTATCTTCAGACTCTTTTACTTCCTGTTCTACTTCACTTTTCTTTGAAATCTCATCTCTCTTTCTCATTTTATTACTTTCAATTATGATCTTCAGACTCTTTTACTTCCTTTTCTACTTCACTTTTCTTTGAAATCTCATCTCTCTTTCTCATTTTATTACTTTCAATTATGATCTTCAGACTCTTTTACTTCCTGTTCTACTTCACTTTTCTTTGAAATCTCATCTCTCTTTCTCATTTTATTACTTTCAATTATGATCTTCAGACTCTTTTACTTCCTGTTCTACTTCACTTTTCTTTGAAATCTCATCTCTCTTTCTCATTTTATTACTTTCAATTATGATCTTAAGACTCTTTTACTTCCTTTTCTACTTCACTTTTCTTTGAAATCTCATCTCTCTTTCTCATTTTATTACTTTCAATTATGATCTTCAGACTCTATTACTTCCTGTTCTACTTCACTTTTCTTTGAAATCTCATCTCTCTTTCTCATTTTATTACTTTCAATTATGATCTTCAGACTCTTTTACTTCCTTTTCTACTTCATTTTTCTTTGAAATCTCATCTCTCTTTCTCATTTTATTACTTTCAATTATGATCTTCAGACTCTTTTACTTCCTTTTCTACTTCATTTTTCTTTGAAATCTCATCTCTCTTTCTCATTTTATTACTTTCAATTATGATCTTCAGACTCTTTTACTTCCTGTTCTACTTCACTTTTCTTTGAAATCTCATCTCTCTTTCTCATTTTATTACTTTCAATTATGATCTTCAGACTCTTTTACTTGCTTTTCTACTTCATTTTTCTTTGAAATCTTATCTCTCTTTCTCATTTTATTACTTTCAATTATGATCTTAAGACTCTATTATTTCCTTTTCTACTTCACTTTTCTTTGAAATCTCATCTCTCTTTCTCATTTTATTCCTTTCAATTATGATCTTCAGACTCTTTTACTTCCTTTTCTACTTCATTTTTCTTTGAAATCTTATCTCTCTTTCTCATTTTATTACTTTCAATTATGATCTTCAGACTCTTTTACTTCCTTTTCTACTTCACTTTTCTTTGAAATCTCATCTCTCTTTCTCATTTTATTACTTTCAATTATGATCTTCAGACTCTTTTACTTCCTGTTCTACTTCACTTTTCTTTGAAATCTAACTTTTAGTATTGTATACAATTACTTATTGAT
The DNA here is from genome assembly GCA_946699065.1 of Loxodes magnus. Classification (NCBI taxonomy): domain Eukaryota; phylum Ciliophora; class Karyorelictea; order Loxodida; family Loxodidae; genus Loxodes; species Loxodes magnus. Next base: position 23,243 of record CAMPDV010000243.1, read on the forward strand.
CTTAAGACTCTTTTACTTGCTTTTATACTTCACTTTTCTTTGAAATCTCATCTCTCTTTCTCATTTTATTACTTTCAATTATGATCTTCAGACTCTTTTACTTCCTGTTCTACTTCACTTTTCTTTGAAATCTCATCTCTCTTTCTCATTTTATTACTTTCAATTATGATCTTCAGACTCTTTTACTTCCTGTTCTACTTCACTTTTCTTTGAAATCTCATCTCTCTTTCTCATTTTATTACTTTCAATTATGATCTTAAGACTCTTTTACTTCCTTTTCTACTTCACTTTTCTTTGAAATCTCATCTCTCTTTCTCATTTTATTACTTTCAATTATGATCTTCAGACTCTATTACTTCCTGTTCTACTTCACTTTTCTTTGAAATCTCATCTCTCTTTCTCATTTTATTACTTTCAATTATGATCTTCAGACTCTTTTACTTGCTTTTCTACTTCATTTTTCTTTGAAATCTCATCTCTCTTTCTCATTTTATTACTTTCAATTATGATCTTCAGACTCTTTTACTTCCTTTTCTACTTCATTTTTCTTTGAAATCTCATCTCTCTTTCTCATTTTATTACTTTCAATTATGATCTTCAGACTCTTTTACTTCCTGTTCTACTTCACTTTTCTTTGAAATCTCATCTCTCTTTCTCATTTTATTACTTTCAATTATGATCTTCAGACTCTTTTACTTGCTTTTCTACTTCATTTTTCTTTGAAATCTTATCTCTCTTTCTCATTTTATTACTTTCAATTATGATCTTCAGACTCTATTATTTCCTTTTCTACTTCACTTTTCTTTGAAATCTCATCTCTCTTTCTCATTTTATTACTTTCAATTATGATCTTCAGACTCTATTACTTCCTTTTCTACTTCACTTTTCTTTGAAATCTCATCTCTCTTTCTCATTTTATTACTTTCAATTATGATCTTCAGACTCTTTTACTTCCTTTTCTACTTCATTTTTCTTTGAAATCTCATCTCTCTTTCTCATTTTATTACTTTCAATTATGATCTTAAGACTCTATTATTTCCTTTTCTACTTCACTTTTCTTTGAAATCTCATCTCTCTTTCTCATTTTATTACTTTCAATTATGATCTTCAGACTCTATTACTTCCTTTTCTACTTCACTTTTCTTTGAAATCTCATCTCTCTTTCTCATTTTATTACTTTCAATTATGATCTTCAGACTCTTTTACTTCCTTTTCTACTTCACTTTTCTTTGAAATCTCATCTCTCTTTCTCATTTTATTACTTTCACTTATGATCTTCAGACTCTTTTACTTCCTTTTCTACTTCATTTTTCTTTGAAATCTTATCTCTCTTTCTCATTTTATTACTTTCAATTATGATCTTCAGACTCTTTTACTTCCTTTTCTACTTCATTTTTCTTTGAAATCTCATCTCTCTTTCTCATTTTATTACTTTCAATTATGATCTTCAGACTCTTTTACTTCCTGTTCTACTTCACTTTTCTTTGAAATCTCATCTCTCTTTCTCATTTTATTACTTTCAATTATGATCTTCAGACTCTTTTACTTCCTTTTCTACTTCACTTTTCTTTGAAATCTCATCTCTCTTTCTCATTTTATTACTTTCAATTATGATCTTCAGACTCTTTTACTTCCTGTTCTACTTCACTTTTCTTTGAAATCTAACTTTTAGTATTGTATACAATTACTTATTGATCTTAAGACTCTTTTACTTGCTTTTATACTTCACTTTTCTTTGAATTCTCATCTCTCTTTCTCATTTTATTACTTTCACTTATGATCTTCAGACTCTTTTACTTCCTTTTCTACTTCATTTTTCTTTGAAATCTTATCTCTCTTTCTCATTTTATTACTTTCAATTATGATCTTCAGACTCTTTTACTTCCTGTTCTACTTCACTTTTCTTTGAAATCTCATCTCTCTTTCTCATTTTATTCCTTTCAATTATGATCTTCAGACTCTATTACTTCCTTTTCTACTTCACTTTTCTTTGAAATCTCATCTCTCTTTCTCATTTTATTACTTTCAATTATGATCTTCAGACTCTTTTACTTCCTTTTCTACTTCACTTTTCTTTGAAATCTCATCTCTCTTTCTCATTTTATTACTTTCAATTATGATCTTCAGACTCTTTTACTTGCTTTTCTACTTCACTTTTCTTTGAAATCTCATCTCTCTTTCTCATTTTATTCCTTTCAATTATGATCTTCAGACTCTATTACTTCCTTTTCTACTTCACTTTTCTTTGAAATCTTATCTCTCTTTCTCATTTTATTACTTTCAATTATGATCTTCAGACTCTTTTACTTCCTGTTCTACTTCACTTTTCTTTGAAATCTCATCTCTCTTTCTCATTTTATTACTTTCAATTATGATCTTAAGACTCTTTTACTTCCTTTTCTACTTCACTTTTCTTTGAAATCTCATCTCTCTTTCTCATTTTATTACTTTCAATTATGATCTTCAGACTCTTTTACTTCCTGTTCTACTTCACTTTTCTTTGAAATCTCATCTCTCTTTCTCATTTTATTCCTTTCAATTATGATCTTCAGACTCTATTACTTCCTTTTCTACTTCACTTTTCTTTGAAATCTCATCTCTCTTTCTCATTTTATTACTTTCAATTATGATCTTCAGACTCTATTACTTCCTTTTCTACTTCACTTTTCTTTGAAATCTCATCTCTCTTTCTCATTTTATTACTTTCAATTATGATCTTCAGACTCTATTACTTCCTTTTCTACTTCACTTTTCTTTGAAATCTCATCTCTCTTTCTCATTTTATTACTTTCAATTATGATCTTCAGACTCTTTTACTTCCTGTTCTACTTCACTTTTCTTTGAAATCTTATCTCTCTTTCTCATTTTATTACTTTCAATTATGATCTTCAGACTCTATTACTTCCTGTTCTACTTCACTTTTCTTTGAAATCTCATCTCTCTTTCTCATTTTATTCCTTTCAATTATGATCTTCAGACTCTATTACTTCCTTTTCTACTTCACTTTTCTTTGAAATCTCATCTCTCTTTCTCATTTTATTACTTTCAATTATGATCTTCAGACTCTTTTACTTCCTTTTCTACTTCACTTTTCTTTGAAATCTTATCTCTCTTTCTCATTTTATTACTTTCAATTATGATCTTCAGACTCTTTTACTTCCTGTTCTACTTCACTTTTCTTTGAAATCTCATCTCTCTTTCTCATTTTATTCCTTTCAATTATGATCTTCAGACTCTATTACTTCCTTTTCTACTTCACTTTTCTTTGAAATCTCATCTCTCTTTCTCATTTTATTACTTTCAATTATGATCTTCAGACTCTTTTACTTCCTGTTCTACTTCACTTTTCTTTGAAATCTCATCTCTCTTACTCATTTTATTACTTTCAATTATGATCTTCAGACTCTTTTACTTCCTGTTCTACTTCACTTTTCTTTGAAATCTCATCTCTCTTTCTCATTTTATTACTTTCAATTATGATCTTCAGACTCTTTTACTTCCTGTTCTACTTCACTTTTCTTTGAAATCTCATCTCTCTTTCTCATTTTATTACTTTCAATTATGATCTTCAGACTCTATTACTTCCTTTTCTACTTCACTTTTCTTTGAAATCTCATCTCTCTTTCTCATTTTATTACTTTCAATTATGATCTTCAGACTCTTTTACTTCCTGTTCTACTTCACTTTTCTTTGAAATCTTATCTCTCTTTCTCATTTTATTACTTTCAATTATGATCTTCAGACTCTATTACTTCCTGTTCTACTTCACTTTTCTTTGAAATCTCATCTCTCTTTCTCATTTTATTCCTTTCAATTATGATCTTCAGACTCTATTACTTCCTGTTCTACTTCACTTTTCTTTGAAATCTCATCTCTCTTTCTCATTTTATTACTTTCAATTATGATCTTCAGACTCTTTTACTTCCTTTTCTACTTCATTTTTCTTTGAAATCTTATCTCTCTTTCTCATTTTATTACTTTCAATTATGATCTTAAGACTCTTTTACTTCCTGTTCTACTTCACTTTTCTTTGAAATCTCATCTCTCTTTCTCATTTTATTACTTTCAATTATGATCTTCAGACTCTATTACTTCCTTTTCTACTTCACTTTTCTTTGAAATCTCATCTCTCTTTCTCATTTTATTACTTTCAATTATGATCTTAAGACTCTATTACTTCTTTTTCTACTTCACTTTTCTTTGAAATCTCATCTCTCTTACTCATTTTATTACTTTCAATTATGATCTTCAGACTCTTTTACTTCCTTTTCTACTTCACTTTTCTTTGAAATCTCATCTCTCTTTCTCATTTTATTCCTTTCAATTATGATCTTAAGACTCTTTTACTTCCTGTTCTACTTCACTTTTCTTTGAAATCTCATCTCTCTTTCTCATTTTATTACTTTCAATTATGATCTTCAGACTCTATTACTTCCTGTTCTACTTCACTTTTCTTTGAAATCTCATCTCTCTTTCTCATTTTATTCCTTTCAATTATGATCTTCAGACTCTATTACTTCCTTTTCTACTTCACTTTTCTTTGAAATCTCATCTCTCTTTCTCATTTTATTACTTTCAATTATGATCTTCAGACTCTTTTACTTCCTTTTCTACTTCATTTTTCTTTGAAATCTTATCTCTCTTTCTCATTTTATTACTTTCAATTATGATCTTCAGACTCTTTTACTTCCTGTTCTACTTCACTTTTCTTTGAAATCTCATCTCTCTTTCTCATTTTATTACTTTCAATTATGATCTTCAGACTCTTTTACTTCCTGTTCTACTTCACTTTTCTTTGAAATCTCATCTCTCTTTCTCATTTTATTACTTTCAATTATGATCTTCAGACTCTTTTACTTCCTGTTCTACTTCACTTTTCTTTGAAATCTCATCTCTCTTTCTCATTTTATTACTTTCAATTATGATCTTCAGACTCTTTTACTTCCTTTTCTACTTCACTTTTCTTTGAAATCTCATCTCTCTTTCTCATTTTATTACTTTCAATTATGATCTTCAGACTCTTTTACTTCCTGTTCTACTTCACTTTTCTTTGAAATCTCATCTCTCTTTCTCATTTTATTACTTTCAATTATGATCTTCAGACTCTTTTACTTCCTGTTCTACTTCACTTTTCTTTGAAATCTCATCTCTCTTTCTCATTTTATTACTTTCAATTATGATCTTCAGACTCTTTTACTTCCTTTTCTACTTCACTTTTCTTTGAAATCTCATCTCTCTTTCTCATTTTATTACTTTCAATTATGATCTTAAGACTCTATTACTTCCTTTTCTACTTCACTTTTCTTTGAAATCTCATCTCTCTTTCTCATTTTATTACTTTCACTTATGATCTTAAGACTCTTTTACTTCCTGTTCTACTTCACTTTTCTTTGAAATCTCATCTCTCTTTCTCATTTTATTACTTTCAATTATGATCTTAAGACTCTTTTACTTCCTTTTCTACTTCACTTTTCTTTGAAATCTCATCTCTCTTTCTCATTTTATTACTTTCAATTATGATCTTCAGACTCTTTTACTTCCTTTTCTACTTCACTTTTCTTTGAAATCTCATCTCTCTTTCTCATTTTATTACTTTCAATTATGATCTTCAGACTCTATTACTTCCTTTTCTACTTCACTTTTCTTTGAAATCTCATCTCTCTTTCTCATTTTATTACTTTCAATTATGATCTTCAGACTCTTTTACTTCCTTTTCTACTTCATTTTTCTTTGAAATCTCATCTCTCTTTCTGCTTTTTATTACTTTCAATTATGATCTTAAGACTCTATTACTTCCTTTTCTACTTCACTTTTCTTTGAAATCTCATCTCTCTTACTCATTTTATTACTTTCAATTATGATCTTAAGACTCTATTACTTCCTTTTCTACTTCATTTTTCTTTGAAATCTCATCTCTCTTTCTCATTTTATTACTTTCAATTATGATCTTCAGACTCTTTTACTTCCTTTTCTACTTCACTTTTCTTTGAAATCTAACTTCTAGTATTGTATACAATTACTTATTGATCTTAAGACTCTTTTACTTGCTTTTCTACTTCACTTTTCTTTGAAATCTCATCTCTCTTTCTGCTTTTTATTCCTTTCAATTATGATCTTCAGACTCTTTTACTTCCTTTTCCACTTCACTTTTCTTTGAAATCTCATCTCTCTTTCTCATTTTATTACTTTCAATTATGATCTTCAGACTCTTTTACTTCCTTTTCTACTTCACTTTTCTTTGAAATCTAACTTCTAGTATATGATACAATTACTTATTGATCTTCAGACTCTTTTACTTGCTTTTCTACTTCACTTTTCTTTGAAATCTCATCTCTCTTTCTCATTTTATTACTTTCAATTATGATCTTAAGACTCTTTTACTTCCTGTTCTACTTCACTTTTCTTTGAAATCTCATCTCTCTTTCTCATTTTATTACTTTCAATTATGATCTTCAGACTCTTTTACTTCCTTTTCTACTTCATTTTTCTTTGAAATCTCATCTCTCTTTCTCATTTTATTACTTTCAATTATGATCTTAAGACTCTTTTACTTCCTTTTCTACTTCACTTTTCTTTGAAATCTAACTTTTAGTATTGTATACAATTACTTATTGATCTTAAGACTCTTTTACTTGCTTTTCTACTTCACTTTTCTTTGAATTCTCATCTCTCTAATTATCTATTATAACTTTAAATTATGATCTTCAGACTCTTTTACTTTTTTTTTTACTTCACTTTTCTTTGAAATCTCATCTCTCTTTCTCATTTTATTACTTTCACTTATGATCTTAAGACTCTATTACTTCCTTTTCTACTTCACTTTTCTTTGAAATCTCATCTCTCTTTCTCATTTTATTACTTTCAATTATGATCTTCAGACTCTTTTACTTCCTATTCTACTTCACTTTTCTTTGAAATCTCATCTCTCTTTCTCATTTTATTACTTTCAATTATGATCTTAAGACTCTATTACTTCTTTTTCTACTTCACTTTTCTTTGAAATCTCATCTCTCTTACTCATTTTATTACTTTCAATTATGATCTTCAGACTCTTTTACTTCCTTTTCTACTTCACTTTTCTTTGAAATCTCATCTCTCTTTCTCATTTTATTACTTTCAAATATGATCTTAAGACTCTTTTACTTGCTGTTCTACGTTTATTTCTTTTAAATCTCATCTCTCTTTCTCATTTTTTTACTTTCAATTATGATTTTCAGACTCTTTTACTTGCTGTTCTACGTTATTTTTCTTTGAAATCTCATCTCTCTTTCTCATTTTATACTTTCAATTATGATCTTAAGACTCTTTTACTTCCTTTTCTACTTCACTTTTCTTTGAAATCTCATCTCTCTTACTCATTTTATTACTTTCAATTATGATCTTAAGACTCTATTACTTCCTTTTCTACTTCACTTTTCTTTGAAATCTCATCTCTCTTTCTCATTTTATACTTTCAATTATGATCTTCAGACTCTTTTACTTCCTTTTCTACTTCATTTTTCTTTGAAATCTCATCTCTCTTTCTCATTTTATTACTTTCAATTATGATCTTAAGACTCTATTACTTCTTTTTCTACTTCACTTTTCTTTGAAATCTCATCTCTCTTACTAATTTTATTACTTTCAATTATGATCTTAAGACTCTATTACTTCTTTTTCTACTTCACTTTTCTTTGAAATCTCATCTCTCTTTCTCATTTTATTACTTTCAATTATGATCTTCAGACTCTTTTACTTCCTGTTCTACTTCACTTTTCTTTGAAATCTCATCTCTCTTTCTCATTTTATTACTTTCAATTATGATTTTCAGACTCTTTTACTTGCTGTTCTACGTTATTTTTCTTTGAAATCTCATCTCTCTTTCTCATTTTATACTTTCAATTATGATCTTAAGACTCTTTTACTTCCTTTTCTACTTTATTTTTCTTTGAAATCTAACTTCTAGTATATGATACAATTACTTATTGATCTTCAGACTCTTTTACTTGCTTTTCTACTTCACTTTTCTTTGAAATCTCATCTCTCTTTCTCATTTTATTACTTTCAATTATGATCTTCAGACTCTTTTACTTCCTGTTCTACTTCATTTTTCTTTGAAATCTCATCTCTCTTTCTCATTTTATTACTTTCAATTATGATCTTCAGACTCTTTTACTTGCTTTTCCACTTCACTTTTCTTTGAAATCTCATCTCTCTTTCTCATTTTATTACTTTCAATTATGATCTTAAGACTCTTTTACTTCCTTTTCTACTTTATTTTTCTTTGAAATCTAACTTCTAGTATTTGATACAATTACTTATTGATCTTCAGACTCTTTTACTTCCTTTTCTACTTCACTTTTCTTTGAAATCTCATCTCTCTTTCTCATTTTATTACTTTCTATTTGATTCTTCAGACTCTTTTACTTCCTTTCTTTCTGCATTTTTTAAAGTTGAGACTTTATTTTTTAATTTAGTTTTTTTAATAGTTAATTTATACTTTATTTAATTATTTATTTTATCTATTTTTTTGTTTTATTCTTATTTTAATTTTTTTTTTGCTTGTTTCTTCTTATATTATATGAATTGCTTTAACATTTACTTATTTTTTCATTATTTTTCTTACTTTTATATTATTTTTCGAATTTTTGATCGTTTTTAATTGATATTTTTACAATCATATAATTTTTTTTATTTAAAAGTTATGCATAACTATACTGTTTTCAATTTTTTATTCTCATTTAAACTGTTATATATGACAATTTTTTTTTTTTTTATAATTTCTTTTTTTGTTTTTCATAACTAATAAATTTTTGACATATCTTTTTAATTTAAAAGCAATTTTTTTTATTGTTCTATCCCAAATTTCTATTCATTTTAAATTTAGGGCAAAAAAAGACTTTTATATTTTACCCTTTTTTTAGAATTTTTTTTAAATTTTTTTTTGAAGCATTTTTTTTTAATTTTCACTGCTTTAAAGCTTGATATTTTTTTTTTGGCTCGTTGCTTCCCGAAAATCTCTTGTAGTGCAAAACTCTGAGCAAAATAAGGCTTTTACTTTTTTTTCCAAACAATTTTTTTTCTTTAAGATTTCCAAATTACATATAAAAAAGAAATCTCAGTTCCAAATTCTAAGTTTATTCCGTCCGAAAAAAGTCTTGCAGTGTAAAAAGCTGAGCAAAAAAACGAAATTATTTTTTTCATGATTTAATGCTTTAGATACTCTTATTCGCCATTCTTTTTGCTCTAAAATTCGAAAAAAAATACCAAATTCAATTCTTAAAATTTTGAATGACCAAAATCAGCAATTTATAAAATCAAAAAGATTCAAAACCAAAATCAAAAAAAAATGTTCAAAAAATTTTATTTTTCCTGTTTTTTTCGAAAACCTTTTTTACTTTAAAACTTTTGCTCAAAAAAATTTATTCCTTTCTGACCTTTTACCAATCCCGAAATCCCCCAGTTTGTTCCGTCCCAACTCAGACCTATAGTGTAAAACGTTGAGCAAAAAAAGGCTTTCACACTTTTTCAATTTAAAGCTGCTCGTCATCTTATTTTTCCTTTTATTTAACTCTACAAATGAAATTTAAAAAAAATTTCAGAGTCAAATCGAAAAATTTTTATCACAACCCGTTCAAAAAACAATTATTATAACCAAAATCAAAAGAAATTTGAACCCTGGATAAAAAAAAAATTTCAAGTCCAAACTAAAAAAAATTCAAAATCCAAAATCAAAAATCAAAAAACTTTTGAATTCAATATCAAAAATTTTCAAACCAAAACTAATATTTTCAAAACCAAAACTAAAATTTTCAAAATCAAAATCAAAAAAATTGTCTCTTATTTTTTTTATTCCCATTTTTTTCAAAAACCTTTTATACTTTAAAACTTTTTCTTAAAAATTTTATTCCTTTCTTACCCTTTACCAATCCCGAAATCCCCCATCTTGTTCCGTCCCAATTCAGCCCTATAGTGTAAAACGCTGAGCAAAAAAAGGCTTTGACGTTTTTCACGATTTCAGGGCTTCTAACTCATGAAAATTTAAAATGAAAGAAATTCAAATATTGTAAACTATAAAATTTCCTATCGTAAGAAAATACATAATACAACTTGAAAATAATAATAATAATAATAATAATAAGATTAAAACAAACGTAAACAAATTTTATAAATAAATAACAAAATGTAATTGCACGCTGCTCAAAAATTTTCTAGTACTGGACTATAAAATTTAAAATTTTTTAACTCTAGTACTTACTTCAAAAAATTTTCTGACACTTCAAAAATTTAAAATTTTTTAACTTTGAAACATACTCCAAAAAAATTCCTAACACTAGAAAAATTTAAAAATTTTAATCTTGGAAACTTACTTCGAAAATTTTCTAGTACTGTGCTAGAAAATTTAAAATTTTTTAACTCTTGTACTTACTCCAAAATTTTTCTGACACTTCAAAAATTTAAAATTTTTTAACTTTGAAACATACTCCAAAAAATTTTCTAACACTTTAAAATTTTTTTATTTTTGAAACATACTCCAAAAATTTTTCGAAAACTATAAAAAATTAAAATTTTTTTAACTCTAAAACATACTCCAAAATTTTTTTCTAACACTAGAAATATTTAAAAAATTCTCTAAACACTTTTTTTGCAAATTTAAACTTTTGCTTAAAAAAATACTAAGTTCAGAAAAGACTTTGAAAAAAATTCTAAAACGTTGAAAAATTTTTTCTTTGAATTTTATAACAAAAAGAAATACTTCTTTAGAATTAAAAACTTAACAATTTTTTAAATTCTTAAATATAAATATTAAATTGTTTTAATTCATAATGCTCACTTGCTGTATCTCTATTTGTTCTCCACACTCATTGTTACATTAGCCATTACGCAATTCTAAAATCTTAATCCATAGTCTGCATAAACTTTGCTCCAGTCAACCTAAATAATTAATTGGTAGATTCAAACTTACCTATTATTAGTTATTAGTGTCTAGTCCATTCAATATCCTTCCTAAGTTCCATCTTCTAATGATGTAATTACTGGTTGCACTTCCCCAATTCCAATGACTTGTACTCGATACCAACCATTAGTTGTCCCTAGATAATGATAAACTTCCTGCATAGTCAGAATTGTTTAAGACACAGACACACTAAGAAGTAGATACGTTTCAAATTCTTATTGTTAAATCAGCTGATCCAGATAAGATAAACTTATTGTCCCTAGAGAAAATAACCGATAACACAGCATTAGTATGTCCCGATAAGACCTTTATACATTATTATGTCTTAGAGTTCCATAGTCTCACCGTCTAATCATAACTTTCCGATACGATGAACTCTGAATCACTGGATATAGCCACAGATGATACAGAACTAATGTGACCACTCATGGTCTTACAGGTACTTGTCTTGACGTCCCATAGTCTCACCGTATTATCATAACTTTCCGATACGATGAACTCTGAATCACTGGATATAGCCACAGATGATACATAACTAGTGTGACCACTCATGGTCTTACAGGTACCTGTCTTGACGTCCCATAGTCTCACCGTCATATCATGACTTCCCGATACGATGAACTCTGAATCACTGGATATAGCCACAGCTAATACAGAACTAGTGTGACCACTCATGGTCTTACAGGTACCTGTCTTGACGTCCCATAGTCTCACCGTCTAATCATAACTTCCCGATGCGATGAACTCTGAATCACTGGATATAGCCACAGATCATACAGAACTAGTGTGACCACTCATGGTCTAACAGATACCTGTCTTGACGTCCCATAGTCTCACCGTCTAATCATAACTTCCCGATACGATGAACTCTGAATCACTGGATATAGCCACAGATCATACAGAACTAGTGTGACCACTCAAAATGTGAGGATGCTCAGTTATTATTGAAGACAGGTTAGCGTTAGAGAAGTCACAGTTGATGAATTTTGTGTTACGGAGATTGGCGGTAGTTAAGTTGGAGTTAGAGAAATTACAATTTGTGAAAGAGGTGTCAGAGAAATCAGCATTAGAAAGGTCGGTGTTTGAGAAATTCTAATTGGTGAACGCGAAGTTCAAGTAGTTTAACATTGTTAGCGAGTTTGATGTTAATTATGTTACTCCTTATTAAGATTTACAAAGTTGCATAATTTAAATTAACTTGTTTGGAATTTTTTAGTCAGTTATTTATGGTAACTTTAACAAAATTTGACCTTAATTAATTAATCCTGGCTTGATTAACGGATTGTATTTCAACGTTGCTATATTGAAATTCTCATCTTTTATTTGGTTTAAGAACTTATTTAAATTGTCAAATGTTAGATTTGAGAAATCAGATATTACATACTTGAGTAAGTTTTATTATTCATTACATACTTAAATTAATTGACTTTCATTTTTAAAGACATTCTATAAATTTACTACTTTTTACTCTATTACTTAGACTAACTCTCTGGCTTCGATTAATTATTTTTCCTTCTATGATAGATCTAACTTTACTAAAGAATCTTTAACTTGAACTTATTAGTTTCGTTATTTTTAATCTATTGTTTGGTCTTATTATTGATACTGAATATTTTAAGATTCTTAAATGACCTTTTGCTCTTTCATTTAAACGTCTGCCTAACCTTTTTAGTTATCTACATGCTTTTCTACTTAACTAAGACCTCTTACTGCTTTGAATTGCTTGAAAAACTTTTCAATTAACTACTCTGCCTTCTTCAAAGTTAAGAATTTTCCTTTTACGTTCTCTTTTAAATAGCTGAATAGATTGAATTGACATGCTTAGATATTGTTTCTTAAAGTTTAAATGTCCATTGGTTGTTTCTAATCTCTCTTAAACTAAGCTATTTCATTTAGAATTTACTGGAATTGTTCTTAAATATGATTATTTTATCTTTAATATTATTGCTATTCCATTCTTTAGGCTTAAAATTATTAAACATTATTTGCATCTTTAAGCTAAGATAAACGCTATAATAGATTCTCTAATTTACTATTACTAAGAGAAAACGAGTCTATTACAGATTTAAATATTGACTGAACTGATAATGACTGGATATGCTTCATAAACTATTAACTTTCCGAAATAATTTCTCTCACCATAAGTTAGTAATTCTATTTCTAAGAATATTAATCCTGTAACCACTTGAACTACTCATTGATTTGTACTTAATCAATTAATTCATTTTACTGAATTTGTATGTTTTAATGGTCTGGCTCTTAAACTACATGCCCTTGAAACTATTCAGGATTAATGTTAAAAATTTGTTAATGAATTCGGCATTTGATTTCTTACTAAAACTAATATATTGTTTTAAGACAAATTAAACAAGAAATGCAACCACAAGGTAATTGCTTAGATACTCTCTCGTCTTAATCGAATTGCTTTTTACAGTTTGGACATTGATTGTTATCCATTTATAAAGATTTTAAAAAAATTTAGTATATAGAAACTAATTATATTGAAATAAAGATTGATCAAATATTTTTATTATTTAAAAAAAAGATTTAAAATTTAAAAATTAAAAAAAAAATTTTAAGATATAATTAAAAAACTATTATGTTACACAAAATATTTTAGTACTATGAATTAAAAAAATTAAAATATTTATATGAATATCAAAAAATAAATATATAATTCTAAAAAAACAATTCTAGAAATTAATTAAGATAATCTGAAAATATTATATTAAGAAAAAAAACTTTGCTATAATAAAAAAAATAAACTTGCCATACATAATGCCAATATATTAATGACTGAAATACAAAGAGATAAAAAAGCAAATTTGAATAAATAAAAATTATTAGCACTTCTTTTATGAATAGCACTTTTATAAATAATATTTCATATTAAGAAAAATGCTTACATGTTTCTTGTTATAATTTTATTATCATAATAAGATACGTCACCTTCAATATATGGGAAATCTTCTTATTAAATATGAACCTCGACTCTTAAATTAAATGCACTTATCCTCCTATAAAAGGTCCAAATAAGTATAATTATTAAGTCATCAGTAGACAGGGAAGTAAAACGTTTATACATCTTGTGAGAATACTTAAGAAAGTTAGGGTTATCTCTTCCTAATTTGTCCACTGTTTTTTTGTGGTGGCAATTTATTGTGAGAGATTACTTGTTATGTAGTATACACTACACCAAATGTTCAATGGTTCTCCTGACAACTTCCTATATCCATTTTTTTAATATAAAGATTATTATGGAAATTTTAAAAATTATAACTATAAACAAAAACATATTATAAATCAATTGATCTATGAAAATAATATTTGAAATATTCGATGAGAAATGTTTAAAATAAAATATATAACTTAAACAAAAAATGTTGGATAAAATCATAAACATCTTTTATAAAACTCATAAATATAAGAATAAGTATGAAAATACTATACTTATAACCACGTTATCTTTTAAAAAAAATAATATTCTTATTAAACTTAACACTAACTTTCCAATGAACCAGAAAAAAGAAATGAAATGCTTCTTAAAAATAATTGAAAAGATGGTGGGAGCTGAGAATGACCTTCGTGAAAACACGTTCTGGTTTTATGGCTAGGAACAAGTTCCTTTCCTGTCGTTGAGAAGGTCCCTGGTTAGAGTTATTTTCTGAATGGAATACTGTCTTTGAGATTATCCGCTCTTGGTAGGGGCTTGAAGCCTGTCTGCTTATAGCGATGGAGCTCCCTAGCAGCTGTGCCTGGAGCACAACAGGATATCCCCGTTATTCCATAAAAAGATAGCGTCGGGCCTCGCAATCCGAAAGGAGTTTCCGGTCCAAAAACTTTTATAGTTGAAATTGATTAATTGCTTCTTAAATATTCGAAACTTTAATATTATAGAATAAGCTTAAAATATAAAAAATAACCAAATATAACGAGAAGTCGAAGAAATTACAACTGAAAAAAAAGTACAAATATAAACAGATAGTTAAGGTAATATTTAACCTAAATTAAGAATTTATAAAGACTAATAACTGATTAAATAAATCAAAATCGAATTATTAATATTAAAATTTAAATAGGGTGAAAAACCCTTTCCTTCGGATGTTGCTTGGAGGCCCAGCAAGGCAAATAAAAAATAAGCGCAGACGGAGAATAAATCGGAGAAAGAGAACTCAATGACAAGAGAAAGAGATGTAATAAGTTGAAGAACTCTGAATACCAAGAGGAAACTTTCTTCATTATAGGTCGGGGAAATGTACCCGTAATCGCATATTGCATCCTATGCTTTGGAAGGAAAAATTATAGGGACTGCAGGAAGGGAAAACAGGGAAGAGAAACATAAAATTTTTTTTCGACATTAAATAAAATTAATTTAAAGAGCTGCGCACCAACGAGAGTGCTACGCGCTCTATAATTAAAATTTTTTTTAATTTAAATAAATAACAATAAAACTTTACTCCTATTAAAGAAAATTAAATGCTTTTTGTAGCATTTCATAAGATCAGAATAACAACACTTAAAACATGCAAACAAATCAGATAGAAATTAATATAAGACCGCAAAAAAAATAGAAAATAAGCAAAAATTATAAACTAAAATGACTATAATAGAGTAAAAACTGAAACAATGATAATTAAAAAAGAAATTATCAGAAATCTTAAAAGAAAAAGAAATAAACTAAATAAAAAAATTAAATTTGTTTTAGATGATAAAAGGCATATAAATCGACAACATAAGAAAGTTATAAAAGAAAAAAAAATACTAGAAGTTTAAAAGTAAAACTATAAATGCTGAAGAAAGAGTTTATGAATGAATGAATTAACCAATCAATTAATTTACGTGGTTTCACCATTGATAGTTGAACCATAAATTAAGAGAAAATCAAAAGTAAGAGTATTCTTGGAAATTATCTTATCAAACCAGAATCTTCTAAATTTTCTTTTATTTATTCTAAATTTTTCTTCCAATAGATTCATTATATCCTAATCTGAATAATTAGATTCAATCTCCATCATTAGGTCTTTTTAAAACAGTAGAATTCTATTTCTATCCATTACTTTTCCAACTCTTTCATTTGTCTTTAGATAGTTAAGCTATCTGTTAGTCTTTTCTGAGGGCATCGCAAGTTCCTTTTCCCATTTTTTAGAATTGTTATAAAGTTGCTAAATCATATTTTCATTTTTGTCCTCTTGATAAATTATTATAAATTTAAATATGCTCGTTGGATCCTGCTCTATAGTCTTTACCGTTTTTTTCTAATAAGGAAGAACTTTTTAAATATAACTCAATTTTCTTTTCTCTTATATATCTTTCAGAAAATTTTTAATGTGACAATCTATTTCTTTTCTTTTGATTACTTGTAGAGTTCGTATCAGATTTTCGAATTTGTAATTTTCTCACACTATTTCTTCAAGCCTGAGTTTAAGAAGGCTTATTTTTATTAGTTATTACTGATAATTACGTTCGTGATATTTTCTATTAACTATTCTTTTTCTTCTTTGTATTATCTTCAATCTTCTATTATATGGATCTTATCTTTCTTTCTTTCTTTCTTTCTTTCTATAGTTGCAGAATTAGCATGCTTCACTCTCTATTAGATTTTTTTTCTTTCTTTTCATTGTTTATTCTGCTCCATTACATTTGGCCCATAGCATAAATAAGTATCAAATTTTCTGTTTTCTGTGTTTGTTGAATCTTGGATAATTTGGTATTCCTTGTATGAATTGTTCAATTAATTCACTCTAATTTTTTGCAGGTGATCATATTCTACATTCGTGTAATGGAATTTACTTCATTATGGAACTTTATCGCTTTTTATTATTAATTTTTCATCTATTCCTTTTCATTTTTCTTGTATTATTATTTCGTCATTGAACTGTAGTGCCTCGATTACCTTCCTTGAGTTATGTTTCAAATATATAGTTATTCCTCTTTGTTAATTGACATATTCATCCATCCAATGTTGATTCTTAGCTTAGGAACAATTTTCTTCTGAACATTATCATACGTTATCACATGTAATTTTGTAGTTTAAGGAAAATCAGTTCATTCTCTAGGATTTCGTTTTATGCTCTAAAAGGCCCATCTACTACAGCTCTTAATGATCTAATCTACATGATTTCCAATTAATTAATTAATTAATTGAAATATAATATTTTCAATATTTAAGTATAGTGAGACATAGTTGCAATAGATATAGTTTAGACTATAAATATTACAAATATGTTGAAAGATAAAAGTTTATAAATTTCAATCAAGTTTTTTCTTGTTCTTTCTCTATCATATATTTTTATTCATTTTCTTGATTAAATTTTTCTTTTTTTCCTTCTAGAAACTCTTCTAACAACTCATTTTGTAGTTTAAACATTTCAAGACGCTTTTTTAGTAATTTTAAATTAAAATTTTTGATTAATTTGTCTATTTTAGGAATTTGATTTTTTGAAAAATGTTTGTTTATATAGTTTTAGTCATAAAGAATTAGTTTCTTTTTGTCTTTTTCTTTAAGAGCTTTATGAATTTCGAATTCCTCAATAATATCTGTATTTTATTAGCAATAAAAAATAAGATAAGTTTCATCAAAATCTTAGCCACATAAGCAAATAATGCTATATCTAACGTTAATGTAACGATTACTGAGTTCTTATTGAAAATTATAAGAAAAATTTCTTAGTTTATAGATGAAAATATAGTCTCTCTAATATAGTGTTTATTATATTTAGTGTAAGTATTTTCAGGAAATACACTTAAATTATTTTCTATTTAGTCTATAATTCTTTTTGCTGTTGGCATAAGTGTATTTATAGAGAGACATTCCATTAAGAATTTATGTTTTATTTTTTATTCCGTGAGTTTATAAAAATCCATATTATTCTAAACATGTGACATGTCAAAATTATACAAATTGATACATTTCTTTATATGTTTCTAGTATGGTAAATTAAATTTAGTGTCTTTTTCTAATAAAAAGCTGTGTCCTAGTTAGGATTTTCTTTGCTGTATTATATTACTTTTTAATAAAAGTGCATTAACTTTTGGGTTACCTTATGTGTAAAAGGAAGCCAGTTTAAGTCAATAAAGCATGAATCATTGAATGTGAATTCTTAAGATCTAAACGCCTATCTTGAAATAAACCTTTACGATTTTGCTATCTTGCTTTTTATTCCTTTAATTCCAGAAATAGTAGCTCACGGAGTAATATCACTTCCATATTAAACTTTAGGCAAAATAAAAGTTCTATAAAGAATTTTGAAGCCGAGAGGGGATACTAAAACATATTTAGAAAGTATTAAAGTAGCTTTTTAAATTGCTACTCTGTGTTTGGTAGCTACTGCTGTACTATGTAATTAGTAATTTTATTTTATTCCTAACTAATATCCTAAATAGTTAACTTCATCTTTTTAAGCAATTTAAATTCCATTGAACTTTAGAGTAATAGAAGGTTAGCTTTCTTTTCATTTATTTTTTTTCCAGAATTCTATTACTTCACATATATCTACATTAATTGTAAGTTTTATTAAATCAAAAACTGTAGATGTAGCTTGTAATAATTTTTAGCCATTTTTCTAGGAAGAGGACAATTCGATGAACTCTGAATCACTGGATATAGCAACAGATCATACATAATCTGTGTGACCACTCATGGTCTTACAGATACCTGTCTTGACGTCCCATAGTCTCACCGTATAATCATGACTTCCCGATACGATGAACTCTGAATCACTGGATATAGCCACAGATCATACATAATCTGTGTGACCACTCATGGTCTTACAGGTACCTGTCTTGACGTTCCATAGTCTCACCGTCTAATCATGACTTCCCGATACGATGAACTCTGAATCACTGGATATAGCCACAGCTTATACTCAATCTGTGTGACCACTCATGGTCTTACAGGTACCTGTCTTGACGTCCCATAGTCTCACCGTCTAATCATAACTTCCCGATACGATGAACTCTGAATCACTGGATATAGCCACAGATCATACAGAACTAGTGTGACCACTCATGGTCTTACAGGTACCTGTCTTGACGTCCCATAGTCTCACCGTCTAATCATAACTTCCCGATACGATGAACTCTGAATCACTGGATATAGCCACAGATCATACAGAACTAGTGTGACCACTCATGGTCTTACAGATACCTGTCTTGACGTCCCATAGTCTCACCGTCTAATCATAACTTCCCGATACGATGAACTCTGAATCACTCGATATATCCACAGATCATACATAATCTGTGTGACCACTCATGGTCTTACAGGTACCTGTCTTGACGTCCCATAGTCTCACCGTATAATCATAACTTCCCGATACTATGAACTCTGAATCACTCGATATATCCACAGATCATACATAATCTGTGTGACCACTCATGGTCTTACAGATACCTGTCTTGACGTCCCATAGTCTCACCGTCTAATCATGACTTCCCGATACGATGAACTCTGAATCACTGGATATAGCCACAGCTTATAATCAATCTGTGTGACCACTCATGGTCTTACAGATACCTGTCTTGACGTCCCATAGTCTCACCGTCTAATCATGACTTCCCGATACTATGAACTCTGAATCACTGGATATAGCCACAGATAATACATAACTAGTGTGACCACTCATGGTCTTACAGATACCTGTCTTGACGTCCCATAGTCTCACCGTATAATCATGACTTCCCGATACGATGAACTCTGAATCACTGGATATAGCCACAGATCATACATAATCTGTGTGACCACTCATGGTCTTACAGGTACCTGTCTTGACGTTCCATAGTCTCACCGTCTAATCATGACTTCCCGATACGATGAACTCTGAATCACTGGATATAGCCACAGATGATACAGAACTAATGTGACCACTCATGGTCTTACAGATACCTGTCTTGACGTCCCATAGTCTCACCGTATAATCATGACTTCCCGATACGATGAACTCTGAATCACTGGATATAGCCACAGATCATACATAATCTGTGTGATCACTCATGGTCTTACAGATAGCTGTCTTGACGTCCCATAGTCTCACCGTCTAATCATAACTTCCCGATACGATGAACTCTGAATCACTGGATATAGCCACAGATCATACAGAACTAGTGTGACCACTCATGGTCTTACAGGTACCTGTCTTGACGTCCCATAGTCTCACCGTCTAATCTCCACTTCCCGATACGATGAACTCTGAATCACTGGATATAGCCACAGCTTATACTCAATCTGTGTGACCACTCATGGTCTTACAGGTACCTGTCTTGACGTCCCATAGTCTCACCGTCTAATCTCCACTTCCCGATACGATGAACTCTGAATCACTGGATATAGCCACAGATCATACAGAACTAGTGTGACCACTCATGGTCTAACAGATACCTGTCTTGACGTCCCATAGTCTCACCGTCTAATCATGACTTCCCGATACGATGAACTCTGAATCACTGGATATAGCCACAGATCATACAGAACTAGTGTGACCACTCATGGTCTTACAGGTACCTGTCTTGACGTCCCATAGTCTCACCGTATAATCATGACTTCCCGATACGATGAACTCTGAATCACTGGATATAGCCACAGATCATACAGAACTAGTGTGACCACTCATGGTCTTACAGGTACCTGTCTTGACGTCCCATAGTCTCACCGTTTAATCATGACTTCCCGATACGATGAACTCTGAATCACTGGATATAGCCACAGATCATACATAATCTGTGTGATCACTCATGGTCTTACAGATAGCTGTCTTGACGTCCCATAGTCT
The DNA here is from genome assembly GCA_946699065.1 of Loxodes magnus. Classification (NCBI taxonomy): domain Eukaryota; phylum Ciliophora; class Karyorelictea; order Loxodida; family Loxodidae; genus Loxodes; species Loxodes magnus. The sequence goes on from CAMPDV010000243.1 coordinate 43,946, forward strand.
CACCGTCTAATCATAACTTCCCGATACGATGAACTCTGAATCACTGGATATAGCCACAGATCATACAGAACTAGTGTGACCACTCATGGTCTTACAGGTACCTGTCTTGACGTCCCATAGTCTCACCGTATAATCATGACTTCCCGATACGATGAACTCTGAATCACTGGATATAGCCACAGATCATACATAATCTGTGTGACCACTCATGGTCTTACAGGTACCTGTCTTGACGTTCCATAGTCTCACCGTCTAATCTCCACTTCCCGATACGATGAACTCTGAATCACTGGATATAGCCACAGATCATACAGAACTAGTGTGACCACTCATGGTCTAACAGATACCTGTCTTGACGTCCCATAGTCTCACCGTCTAATCATGACTTCCCGATACGATGAACTCAGAATCACTGGATATATCCACAGATCATACAGAACTAGTGTGACCACTCATGGTCTTACAGGTACCTGTCTTGACGTCCCATAGTCTCACCGTATAATCATGACTTCCCGATACGATGAACTCTGAATCACTGGATATAGCCACAGATCATACAGAACTAGTGTGACCACTCATGGTCTAACAGATACCTGTCTTGACGTCCCATAGTCTCACCGTATAATCATGACTTCCCGATACGATGAACTCTGAATCACTAGATATAGCCACAGATCATACAGAACTAGTGTGACCACTCATGGTCTAACAGATACCTGTCTTGACGTCCCATAGTCTCACCGTCTAATCATGACTTCCCGATACGATGAACTCTGAATCACTGGATATAGCCACAGATCATACATAACTAGTGTGACCACTCATGGTCTTACAGGTACCTGTCTTGACGTCCCATAGTCTCACCGTATAATATACACTTCCGAATACGATGAACTCTGAATCACTGGATATAGCCACAGATCATACATAATCTGTGTGACCACTCATGGTCTAACAGATACCTGTCTTGACGTCCCATAGTCTCACCGTCTAATCATGACTTCCCGATACGATGAACTCAGAATCACTGGATATATCCACAGATAATACATAACTAGTGTGACCACTCATGGTCTTACAGGTACCTGTCTTGACGTCCCATAGTCTCACCGTATAATCATGACTTCCCGATACGATGAACTCAGAATCACTGGATATAGCCACAGATCATACAGAACTAGTGTGACCACTCATGGTCTTACAGGTACCTGTCTTGACGTCCCATAGTCTCACCGTATAATCATGACTTCCCGATACGATGAACTCTGAATCACTGGATATAGCCACAGCTTATACTCAATCTGAGTGACCACTCATGGTCTAACAGATACCTGTCTTGACGTCCCATAGTCTCACCGTCTAATCATAACTTCCCGATACGATGAACTCTGAATCACTGTATATAGCCACAGCATTTACATAACTAGTGTGACCACTCATGGTCTTACAGGTACCTGTCTTGAAGTCCCATAGTCTCACCGTCTAATCTCCACTTCCCGATACTATGATTTCTGAATCACTGGATATAGCCACAGCATGTATATAATTAGTGTAACCACTCATGGTCTAACAGATACCTGTCTTGACGTCCCATAGTCTCACCGTCTAATCATGACTTCCCGATACGATGAACTCTGAATCACTGGATATAGCCACAGATCATACAGAACTAGTGTGACCACTCATGGTCTTACAGGTACCTGTCTTGACGTTCCATAGTCTCACCGTCTAATCATGACTTCCCGATACGATGAACTCTGAATCACTGGATATAGCCACAGATCATACATAATCTGTGTGACCACTCATGGTCTTACAGGTACCTGTCTTGACGTCCCATAGTCTCATCGTATAATCATGACTTCCCGATACGATGAACTCAGAATCACTGGATATAGCCACAGCAGATACATAACTAGTGTGACCACTCATGGTCTTACAGGTACCTGTCCTGACGTCCCATAGTCTCACCGTATAATCATGACTTCCCGATACGATGAACTCTGAATCACTGGATATAGCCACAGCTTATAATCAATCTGTGTGACCACTCATGGTCTTACAGGTACCTGTCTTGACGTCCCATAGTCTCACCGTATAATATACACTTCCGAATACGATGAACTCTGAATCACTGGATATAGCCACAGATAATACAGAACTAGTGTGACCACTCATGGTCTTACAGGTACCTGTCTTGACGTCCCATAGTCTCACCGTATAATCATTACTTCCCGATACGATGAACTCTGAATCACTGGATATAGCCACAGATCATACAATATTAGTGTGACCACTCATGGTCTTACAGGTACCTGTCTTGACGTCCCATAGTCTCACCGTATAATCATGACTTCCCGATACGATGAACTCAGAATCACTGGATATAGCCACAGCTTATACTCAATCTGTGTGACCACTCATGGTCTTACAGATACCTGTCTTGACGTCCCATAGTCTCACCGTCTAATCATTACTTCCCGATACTATGAACTCTGAATCACTCGATATAGCCACAGATGATACAGAACTAGTGTGACCACTCATGGTCTTACAGATACCTGTCTTGAAGTCCCATAGTCTCACCGTCTAATCTCCACTTCCCGATACGATGAACTCTGAATCACTGGATATAGCCACAGATGATACAGAACTAATGTGACCACTCATGGTCTTACAGATACCTGTCTTGACGTCCCATAGTCTCACCGTCTAATCATGACTTCCCGATACGATGAACTCTGAATCACTGGATATAGCCACAGATGATACAGAACTAATGTGACCACTCATGGTCTTACAGATACCTGTCTTGACGTCCCATAGTCTCACCGTATAATCATAACTTCCCGATACTATGAACTCTGAATCACGGGATATAGCCACAGATCATACAGAACTAGTGTGACCACTCATGGTCTTACAGGTACCTGTCTTGACGTCCCATAGTCTCACCGTATAATCATGACTTCCCGATACGATGAACTCTGAATCACTGGATATAGCCACAGATCATACATAATCTGTGTGACCACTCATGGTCTTACAGGTACCTGTCTTGACGTTCCATAGTCTCACCGTCTAATCATGACTTCCCGATACGATGAACTCTGAATCACTGGATATAGCCACAGATGATACAGAACTAATGTGACCACTCATGGTCTTACAGATACCTGTCTTGACGTCCCATAGTCTCACCGTATAATCATGACTTCCCGATACGATGAACTCTGAATCACTGGATATAGCCACAGATCATACATAATCTGTGTGACCACTCATGGTCTTACAGGTACCTGTCTTGACGTTCCATAGTCTCACCGTCTAATCATGACTTCCCGATACGATGAACTCTGAATCACTGGATATAGCCACAGCTTATACTCAATCTGTGTGACCACTCATGGTCTAACAGATACCTGTCTTGACGTCCCATAGTCTCACCGTCTAATCATAACTTCCCGATACGATGAACTCTGAATCACTGTATATAGCCACAGCATTTACATAACTAGTGTGACCACTCATGGTCTTACAGGTACCTGTCTTGAAGTCCCATAGTCTCACCGTCTAATCTCCACTTCCCGATACTATGATTTCTGAATCACTGGATATAGCCACAGCATGTATATAATTAGTGTAACCACTCATGGTCTAACAGATACCTGTCTTGACGTCCCATAGTCTCATCGTATAATCATGACTTCCCGATACGATGAACTCAGAATCACTGGATATAGCCACAGCAGATACATAACTAGTGTGACCACTCATGGTCTTACAGGTACCTGTCCTGACGTCCCATAGTCTCACCGTATAATCATGACTTCCCGATACGATGAACTCTGAATCACTGGATATAGCCACAGCTTATAATCAATCTGTGTGACCACTCATGGTCTTACAGGTACCTGTCTTGACGTCCCATAGTCTCACCGTATAATATACACTTCCGAATACGATGAACTCTGAATCACTGGATATAGCCACAGATAATACAGAACTAGTGTGACCACTCATGGTCTTACAGGTACCTGTCTTGACGTCCCATAGTCTCACCGTCTAATCATGACTTCCCGATACGATGAACTCTGAATCACTGGATATAGCCACAGATCATACATAATCTGTGTGACCACTCATGGTCTTACAGATACCTGTCTTGACGTCCCATAGTCTCACCGTATAATCATGACTTCCCGATACGATGAACTCTGAATCACTGGATATAGCCACAGATCATACATAATCTGTGTGACCACTCATGGTCTAACAGATACCTGTCTTGACGTCCCATAGTCTCACCGTCTAATCATAACTTCCCGATACGATGAACTCTGAATCACTCGATATATCCACAGATCATACATAATCTGTGTGACCACTCATGGTCTTACAGGTACCTGTCTTGACGTCCCATAGTCTCACCGTATAATCATAACTTCCCGATACTATGAACTCTGAATCACTCGATATATCCACAGATCATACATAATCTGTGTGACCACTCATGGTCTTACAGATACCTGTCTTGACGTCCCATAGTCTCACCGTCTAATCATGACTTCCCGATACGATGAACTCTGAATCACTGGATATAGCCACAGATGATACAGAACTAATGTGACCACTCATGGTCTTACAGATACCTGTCTTGACGTCCCATAGTCTCACCGTATAATATACACTTCCGAATACGATGAACTCTGAATCACTGGATATAGCCACAGATAATACAGAACTAGTGTGACCACTCATGGTCTTACAGATACCTGTCTTGACGTCCCATAGTCTCACCGTATAATCATGACTTCCCGATACGATGAACTCTGAATCACTGGATATAGCCACAGATCATACAGAACTAGTGTGACCACTCATGGTCTAACAGATACCTGTCTTGACGTCCCATAGTCTCACCGTCTAATCATGACTTCCCGATACGATGAACTCAGAATCACTGGATATATCCACAGATCATACAGAACTAGTGTGACCACTCATGGTCTTACAGATACCTGTCTTGACGTCCCATAGTCTCACCGTATAATCATGACTTCCCGATACGATGAACTCTGAATCACTGGATATAGCCACAGATCATACATAATCTGTGTGATCACTCATGGTCTTACAGATAGCTGTCTTGACGTCCCATAGTCTCACCGTCTAATCATAACTTCCCGATACGATGAACTCTGAATCACTGGATATAGCCACAGATCATACAGAACTAGTGTGACCACTCATGGTCTTACAGGTACCTGTCTTGACGTCCCATAGTCTCACCGTCTAATCTCCACTTCCCGATACGATGAACTCTGAATCACTGGATATAGCCACAGCTTATACTCAATCTGTGTGACCACTCATGGTCTTACAGGTACCTGTCTTGACGTCCCATAGTCTCACCGTCTAATCTCCACTTCCCGATACGATGAACTCTGAATCACTGGATATAGCCACAGATCATACAGAACTAGTGTGACCACTCATGGTCTAACAGATACCTGTCTTGACGTCCCATAGTCTCACCGTCTAATCATGACTTCCCGATACGATGAACTCTGAATCACTGGATATAGCCACAGATCATACAGAACTAGTGTGACCACTCATGGTCTTACAGGTACCTGTCTTGACGTCCCATAGTCTCACCGTATAATCATGACTTCCCGATACGATGAACTCTGAATCACTGGATATAGCCACAGATCATACAGAACTAGTGTGACCACTCATGGTCTTACAGGTACCTGTCTTGACGTCCCATAGTCTCACCGTTTAATCATGACTTCCCGATACGATGAACTCTGAATCACTGGATATAGCCACAGATCATACATAATCTGTGTGATCACTCATGGTCTAACAGATACCTGTCTTGACGTCCCATAGTCTCACCGTCTAATCATGACTTCCCGATACGATGAACTCTGAATCACTGGATATAGCCACAGATCATACATAATCTGTGTGACCACTCATGGTCTTACAGGTACCTGTCTTGACGTCCCATAGTCTCACCGTCTAATCTCCACTTCCCGATACGATGAACTCTGAATCACTGGATATAGCCACAGCTTATACTCAATCTGTGTGACCACTCATGGTCTTACAGGTACCTGTCTTGACGTCCCATAGTCTCACCGTCTAATCTCCACTTCCCGATACGATGAACTCTGAATCACTGGATATAGCCACAGATCATACAGAACTAGTGTGACCACTCATGGTCTAACAGATACCTGTCTTGACGTCCCATAGTCTCACCGTCTAATCATGACTTCCCGATACGATGAACTCAGAATCACTGGATATATCCACAGATCATACAGAACTAGTGTGACCACTCATGGTCTTACAGGTACCTGTCTTGACGTCCCATAGTCTCACCGTATAATCATGACTTCCCGATACGATGAACTCTGAATCACTGGATATAGCCACAGATCATACAGAACTAGTGTGACCACTCATGGTCTAACAGATACCTGTCTTGACGTCCCATAGTCTCACCGTCTAATCTCCACTTCCCGATACGATGAACTCTGAATCACTAGATATAGCCACAGATCATACAGAACTAGTGTGACCACTCATGGTCTAACAGATACCTGTCTTGACGTCCCATAGTCTCACCGTCTAATCATGACTTCCCGATACGATGAACTCTGAATCACTGGATATAGCCACAGATCTTACAGAATCTGTGTGACCACTCATGGTCTTACAGGTACCTGTCTTGACGTCCCATAGTCTCACCGTATAATATACACTTCCGAATACGATGAACTCTGAATCACTGGATATAGCCACAGATCATACAGAACTAGTGTGACCACTCATGGTCTAACAGATACCTGTCTTGACGTCCCATAGTCTCACCGTCTAATCATGACTTCCCGATACGATGAACTCTGAATCACTGGATATAGCCACAGATCATACATAATCTGTGTGACCACTCATGGTCTTACAGGTACCTGTCTTGACGTCCCATAGTCTCACCGTATAATCATGACTTCCCGATACGATGAACTCTGAATCACTGGATATAGCCACAGATCATACTCAATCTGTGTGACCACTCATGGTCTTACAGGTACCTGTCTTGACGTCCCATAGTCTCACCGTATAATCATGACTTCCCGATACGATGAACTCTGAATCACTGGATATAGCCACAGCTTATACTCAATCTGAGTGACCACTCATGGTCTAACAGATACCTGTCTTGACGTCCCATAGTCTCACCGTCTAATCATAACTTCCCGATACGATGAACTCTGAATCACTGTATATAGCCACAGCATTTACATAACTAGTGTGACCACTCATGGTCTTACAGGTACCTGTCTTGAAGTCCCATAGTCTCACCGTCTAATCTCCACTTCCCGATACTATGATTTCTGAATCACTGGATATAGCCACAGCATGTATATAATTAGTGTAACCACTCATGGTCTAACAGATACCTGTCTTGACGTCCCATAGTCTCACCGTCTAATCATGACTTCCCGATACGATGAACTCTGAATCACTGGATATAGCCACAGATCATACAGAACTAGTGTGACCACTCATGGTCTTACAGGTACCTGTCTTGACGTTCCATAGTCTCACCGTCTAATCATGACTTCCCGATACGATGAACTCTGAATCACTGGATATAGCCACAGATCATACATAATCTGTGTGACCACTCATGGTCTTACAGGTACCTGTCTTGACGTCCCATAGTCTCATCGTATAATCATGACTTCCCGATACGATGAACTCAGAATCACTGGATATAGCCACAGCAGATACATAACTAGTGTGACCACTCATGGTCTTACAGGTACCTGTCCTGACGTCCCATAGTCTCACCGTATAATCATGACTTCCCGATACGATGAACTCTGAATCACTGGATATAGCCACAGCTTATAATCAATCTGTGTGACCACTCATGGTCTTACAGGTACCTGTCTTGACGTCCCATAGTCTCACCGTATAATATACACTTCCGAATACGATGAACTCTGAATCACTGGATATAGCCACAGATAATACAGAACTAGTGTGACCACTCATGGTCTTACAGGTACCTGTCTTGACGTCCCATAGTCTCACCGTCTAATCATTACTTCCCGATACGATGAACTCTGAATCACTGGATATAGCCACAGATCATACAGAATCTGTGTGACCACTCATGGTCTAACAGATACCTGTCTTGACGTCCCATAGTCTCACCGTCTAATCTCCACTTCCCGATACGATGAACTCTGAATCACTGGATATAGCCACAGATCATACAGAACTAGTGTGACCACTCATGGTCTTACAGGTACCTGTCTTGACGTCCCATAGTCTCACCGTATTATCATAACTTTCCGATACGATGAACTCTGAATCACTGGATATAGCCACAGATCATACAGAACTAGTGTGACCACTCATGGTCTTACAGGTACCTGTCTTGACGTCCCATAGTCTCACCGTCTAATCTCCACTTCCCGATACGATGAACTCTGAATCACTGGATATAGCCACAGCTTATACTCAATCTGTGTGACCACTCATGGTCTTACAGGTACCTGTCTTGACGTCCCATAGTCTCACCGTCTAATCTCCACTTCCCGATACGATGAACTCTGAATCACTGGATATAGCCACAGATCATACAGAACTAGTGTGACCACTCATGGTCTAACAGATACCTGTCTTGACGTCCCATAGTCTCACCGTCTAATCATGACTTCCCGATACGATGAACTCAGAATCACTGGATATATCCACAGATCATACAGAACTAGTGTGACCACTCATGGTCTTACAGGTACCTGTCTTGACGTCCCATAGTCTCACCGTATAATCATGACTTCCCGATACGATGAACTCTGAATCACTGGATATAGCCACAGATCATACAGAACTAGTGTGACCACTCATGGTCTTACAGGTACCTGTCTTGACGTCCCATAGTCTCACCGTATAATCATGACTTCCCGATACGATGAACTCTGAATCACTGGATATAGCCACAGATCATACAGAACTAGTGTGACCACTCATGGTCTAACAGATACCTGTCTTGACGTCCCATAGTCTCACCGTATAATCATGACTTCCCGATACGATGAACTCTGAATCACTGGATATAGCCACAGATCATACAGAACTAGTGTGACCACTCATGGTCTTACAGGTACCTGTCTTGACGTCCCATAGTCTCACCGTCTAATCTCCACTTCCCGATACGATGAACTCTGAATCACTGGATATAGCCACAGATCATACAGAACTAGTGTGACCACTCATGGTCTAACAGATACCTGTCTTGACGTCCCATAGTCTCACCGTCTAATCATGACTTCCCGATACGATGAACTCAGAATCACTGGATATATCCACAGATCATACAGAACTAGTGTGACCACTCATGGTCTTACAGGTACCTGTCTTGACGTCCCATAGTCTCACCGTCTAATCATGACTTCCCGATACGATGAACTCTGAATCACTGGATATAGCCACAGATCATACATAACTAGTGTGACCACTCATGGTCTTACAGGTACCTGTCTTGACGTCCCATAGTCTCACCGTATAATCATGACTTCCCGATACGATGAACTCTGAATCACTGGATATAGCCACAGCTTATACTCAATCTGTGTGACCACTCATGGTCTTACAGGTACCTGTCTTGACGTCCCATAGTCTCACCGTATAATCATGACTTCCCGATACGATGAACTCTGAATCACTGGATATAGCCACAGCTTATACTCAATCTGTGTGACCACTCATGGTCTAACAGATACCTGTCTTGACGTCCCATAGTCTCACCGCCTAATCGTCACTTCCCGATACGATGAACTCTGAATCACTGGATATAGCCACAGCATATACGTTACTCGTGTGACCACTCATGGTCTTACAGGTACCTGTCTTGACGTCCCATAGTCTCACCGCCTAATCGTCACTTCCCGATACGATGAACTCTGAATCACTGGATATAGCCACAGCAGATACATAACCCGTGTGACCACTCATGGTCTTACAGGTACCTGTCTTGACGTCCCATAGTCTCACCGTATAATCATTACTTCCCGATAGGATGAACTCTGAATCACTGGATATAGCCACAGCAGATACATAACCCGTGTGACCACTCATGGTCTTACAGGTACCTGTCTTGACGTCCCATAGTCTCACCGTCTAATCATGACTTCCCGATACGATGAACTCAGAATCACTGGATATATCCACAGATCATACAGAACTAGTGTGACCACTCATGGTCTTACAGGTACCTGTCTTGACGTCCCATAGTCTCACCGTATAATCATGACTTCCCGATACGATGAACTCTGAATCACTGGATATAGCCACAGATGATACATTACTCGTGTGACCACTCATGGTCTTACAGGTACCTGTCTTGACGTCCCATAGTCTCACCGTATAATATACACTTCCGAATACGATGAACTCTGAATCACTAGATATAGCCACAGATCATACAGAACTAGTGTGACCACTCATGGTCTAACAGATACCTGTCTTGACGTCCCATAGTCTCACCGTCTAATCATAACTTCCCGATACGATGAACTCTGAATCACTGGATATAGCCACAGATCATACATAACTAGTGTGACCACTCATGGTCTTACAGGTACCTGTCTTGACGTCCCATAGTCTCAATGTATAATATACACTTCCGAATACGATGAACTCTGAATCACTGGATATAGCCACAGATCATACAGAACTAGTGTGACCACTCATGGTCTAACAGATACCTGTCTTGACGTCCCATAGTCTCACCGTCTAATCATGACTTCCCGATACGATGAACTCAGAATCACTGGATATATCCACAGATCTTACAGAATCTGTGTGACCACTCATGGTCTTACAGGTACCTGTCTTGACGTCCCATAGTCTCACCGTCTAATCATAACTTCCCGATACGATGAACTCTGAATCACTGGATATAGCCACAGCAGATACATAACTAGTGTGACCACTCATGGTCTTACAGGTACCTGTCTTGACGTCCCATAGTCTCACCGTATAATCATGACTTCCCGATACGATGAACTCTGAATCACTGGATATAGCCACAGCTTATACTCAATCTGTGTGACCACTCATGGTCTAACAGATACCTGTCTTGACGTCCCATAGTCTCACCGTCTAATCATAACTTCCCGATACGATGAACTCTGAATCACTGTATATAGCCACAGCATTTACATAACTAGTGTGACCACTCATGGTCTTACAGGTACCTGTCTTGAAGTCCCATAGTCTCACCGTATAATCATGACTTCCCGATACGATGAACTCTGAATCACTGGATATAGCCACAGATCATACAGAACTAGTGTGACCACTCATGGTCTAACAGATACCTGTCTTGACGTCCCATAGTCTCACCGTCTAATCTCCACTTCCCGATACGATGAACTCTGAATCACTGGATATAGCCACAGCTTATACTCAATCTGTGTGACCACTCATGGTCTTACAGGTACCTGTCTTGACGTCCCATAGTCTCACCGTATAATCATGACTTCCCGATACGATGAACTCTGAATCACTGGATATAGCCACAGCTTATACTCAATCTGTGTGACCACTCATGGTCTTACAGGTACCTGTCTTGACGTCCCATAGTCTCACCGTATAATCATGACTTCCCGATACGATGAACTCAGAATCACTGGATATAGCCACAGATCATACAGAACTAGTGTGACCACTCATGGTCTTACAGGTACCTGTCTTGACGTCCCATAGTCTCACCGTCTAATCATTACTTCCCGATACTATGAACTCTGAATCACTCGATATAGCCACAGATCATACAGAACTAGTGTGACCACTCATGGTCTTACAGATACCTGTCTTGACGTCCCATAGTCTCACCGTCTAATCATTACTTCCCGATACTATGAACTCTGAATCACTCGATATAGCCACAGATGATACAGAACTAGTGTGACCACTCATGGTCTTACAGGTACCTGTCTTGACGTCCCATAGTCTCACCGTATTATCTCAACTTCCCGATACGATGAACTCTGAATCACTGGATATAGCCACAGATCATACAGAATCTGTGTGACCACTCATGGTCTTACAGATACCTGTCTTGACGTCCCATAGTCTCACCGTATTATCTCAACTTCCCGATACGATGAACTCAGAATCACTGGATATAGCCACAGATCATACAGAACTAGTGTGACCACTCATGGTCTTACAGGTACCTGTCTTGACGTCCCATAGTCTCACCGTCTAATCATTACTTCCCGATACGATGAACTCAGAATCACTGGATATAGCCACAGATCATACAGAACTAGTGTGACCACTCATGGTCTTACAGATACCTGTCTTGAAGTCCCATAGTCTCACCGTCTAATCTCCACTTCCCGATACTATGAACTCTGAATCACTGGATATAGCCACAGCATGTATATAATTAGTGTGACCACTCATGGTCTAACAGATACCTGTCTTGACGTCCCATAGTCTCACCGTATTATCGTCACTTCCCGATACGATGAACTCTGAATCACTGGATATAGCCACAGCAGATACATAACTAGTGTGACCACTCATGGTCTTACAGGTACCTGTCCTGACGTCCCATAGTCTCACCGCCTAATCATAACTTCCCGATACGATGAACTCTGAATCACTGGATATAGCTACAGATCTTACAGAATCTGTGTGACCACTCATGGTCTTACAGGTACCTGTCTTGACGTCCCATAGTCTCACCGTATAATCATGACTTCCCGATACGATGAACTCAGAATCACTGGATATAGCCACAGCAGATACATAACTAGTGTGACCACTCATGGTCTTACAGGTACCTGTCCTGACGTCCCATAGTCTCACCGTCTAATCATGACTTCCCGATACGATGAACTCTGAATCACTGGATATAGCCACAGCTTATACTCAATCTGTGTGACCACTCATGGTCTTACAGGTACCTGTCTTGACGTCCCATAGTCTCACCGTATAATATACACTTCCGAATACGATGAACTCTGAATCACTGGATATAGCCACAGCAGATACATAACTAGTGTGACCACTCATGGTCTTACAGGTACCTGTCTTGACGTCCCATAGTCTCACCGTATTATCATGACTTCCCGATACGATGAACTCTGAATCACTGGATATAGCCACAGCTTATACTCAATCTGTGTGACTACTCATGGTCTTACAGGTACCTGTCTTGACGTCCCATAGTCTCACCGTCTAATTCACACTTCCGAATACGATGAACTCTGAATCACTGGATATAGCCACAGCTTATACTCAATCTGTGTGACCACTCATGGTCTTACAGGTACCTGTCTTGACGTCCCATAGTCTCACCGTATAATCATGACTTCCCGATACGATGAACTCTGAATCACTGGATATAGCCACAGCAGATACATAACTAGTGTGACCACTCATGGTCTTACAGGTACCTGTCCTGACGTCCCATAGTCTCACCGTATAATCATGACTTCCCGATACGATGAACTCAGAATCACTGGATATAGCCACAGATCATACAGAATCTGTGTGACCACTCATGGTCTTACAGGTACCTGTCTTGACGTCCCATAGTCTCACCGTCTAATCATTACTTCCCGATACGATGAACTCTGAATCACGGGATATAGCCACAGCATATACATTACTCGTGTGACCACTCATGGTCTTACAGGTACCTGTCTTGACGTCCCATAGTCTCACCGTATAATCATGACTTCCCGATACGATGAACTCAGAATCACTGGATATAGCCACAGATCATACAGAACTAGTGTGACCACTCATGGTCTTACAGGTACCTGTCTTGACGTCCCATAGTCTCACCGTATTATCTCAACTTCCCGATACGATGAACTCTGAATCACGGGATATAGCCACAGATGATACAGAACTAGTGTGACCACTCATGGTCTTACAGGTACCTGTCTTGACGTCCCATAGTCTCACCGTATAATCATGACTTCCCGATACGATGAACTCTGAATCACTGGATATAGCCACAGCATATACATAACTAGTGTGACCACTCATGGTCTTACAGGTACCTGTCTTGACGTCCCATAGTCTCACCGTATTATCTCAACTTTCCGATACGATGAACTCTGAATCACTGGATATAGCCACAGCAGATACATAACTAGTGTGACCACTCATGGTCTTACAGGTACCTGTCCTGACGTCCCATAGTCTCACCGCCTAATCTACACTTCCCGATACGATGAACTCTGAATCAATGGATATAGCCACAGATCTTACAGAATCTGTGTGACCACTCATGGTCTAACATGTACCTGTCTTGACGTCCCATAGTCTCACCGTCTAATATACACTTCCGAATACGATGAACTCTGAATCACTGGATATAGCCACAGATAATACAGAACTAGTGTGACCACTCATGGTCTAACAGATACCTGTCTTGACGTCCCATAGTCTCACCGTATAATCATGACTTCCCGATACGATGAACTCTGAATCACTGGATATAGCCACAGATGATACAGAACTAGTGTGACCACTCATGGTCTTACAGGTACCTGTCTTGACGTCCCATAGTCTCACCGTCTAATAAACACTTCCGAATACGATGAACTCTGAATCACTGGATATAGCCACAGCTTATACTCAATCTGTGTGACCACTCATGGTCTTACAGGTACCTGTCTTGACGTCCCATAGTCTCACCGTATAATCATGACTTCCCGATACGATGAACTCTGAATCACTGGATATAGCCACAGCATATACATAACTAGTGTGACCACTCATGGTCTAACAGATACCTGTCTTGACGTCCCATAGTCTCACCGTCTAATCATGACTTCCCGATACGATGAACTCAGAATCACTGGATATAGCCACAGCTTATACTCAATCTGTGTGACCACTCATGATCTTACAGGTACCTGTCTTGACGTCCCATAGTCTCACCGTCTAATCATTACTTCCCGATACTATGAACTCTGAATCACTGGATATAGCCACAGCATATACATTACTCGTGTGACCACTCATGGTCTTACAGGTACCTGTCTTGACGTCCCATAGTCTCACCGTATAATCATTACTTCCCGATACGATGAACTCTGAATCACTGGATATAGCCACAGATCATACAATATTAGTGTGACCACTCATGGTCTTACAGGTACCTGTCTTGACGTCCCATAGTCTCACCGTCTAATCATTACTTCCCGATACTATGAACTCTGAATCACTGGATATAGCCACAGATCATACAGAACTAGTGTGACCACTCATGGTCTTACAGATACCTGTCTTGACGTCCCATAGTCTCACCGTATAATCATAACTTCCCGATACGATGAACTCTGAATCACTGGATATAGCCACAGCTTATACTCAATCTGTGTGACCACTCATGGTCTAACAGATACCTGTCTTGACGTCCCATAGTCTCACCGTCTAATCATGACTTCCCGATACTATGAACTCAGAATCACTGGATATAGCCACAGATCATACAGAACTAGTGTGACCACTCATGGTCTTACAGGTACCTGTCTTGACGTCCCATAGTCTCACCGTATTATCTCAACTTCCCGATACGATGAACTCTGAATCACTGGATATAGCCACAGATCATACAGAACTAGTGTGACCACTCATGGTCTTACAGATACCTGTCTTGACGTCCCATAGTCTCACCGTATAATCATAACTTCCCGATACGATGAACTCTGAATCACTGGATATAGCCACAGCTTATACTCAATCTGTGTGACCACTCATGGTCTTACAGGTACCTGTCTTGACGTCCCATAGTCTCACCGTCTAATTCACACTTCCGAATACGATGAACTCTGAATCACTGGATATAGCCACAGCTTATACTCAATCTGTGTGACTACTCATGGTCTTACAGGTACCTGTCTTGACGTCCCATAGTCTCACCGTCTAATTCACACTTCCGAATACGATGAACTCTGATCACTGGATATAGCCACAGCTTATACTCAATCTGTGTGACCACTCATGGTCTAACAGATACCTGTCTTGACGTCCCATAGTCTCACCGTCTAATCATGACTTCCCGATACGATGAACTCAGAATCACTGGATATAGCCACAGATCATACATAACTAGTGTGACCACTCATGGTCTTACAGATACCTGTCTTGACGTCCCATAGTCTCACCGTCTAATCATTACTTCCCGATACTATGAACTCTGAATCACTGGATATAGCCACAGATGATACAGAACTAATGTGACCACTCATGGTCTTACAGGTACCTGTCTTGACGTCCCATAGTCTCACCGTATAATCATGACTTCCCGATACGATGAACTCTGAATCACTGGATATAGCCACAGATGATACAGAACTAGTGTGACCACTCATGGTCTTACAGGTACCTGTCTTGACGTCCCATAGTCTCACCGTCTAATAAACACTTCCGAATACTATGAACTCTGAATAACTGGATATGGCCACAGATGATACAGAACTAGTGTGACCACTCATGGTCTTACAGATACCTGTCTTGACGTCCCATAGTCTCACCGTATTATCTCAACTTTCCGATACGATGAACTCTGAATCACTGGATATAGCCACAGCAGATACATAACTAGTGTGACCACTCATGGTCTTACAGGTACCTGTCTTGACGTCCCATAGTCTCACCGTATTATCTCAACTTTCCGATACGATGAACTCTGAATCACTGGATATAGCCACAGCAGATACATAACTAGTGTGACCACTCATGGTCTTACAGGTACCTGTCCTGACGTCCCATAGTCTCACCGTCTAATCATAACTTCCCGATACTATGAACTCTGAATCACTGGATATAGCCACAGATCATACAATATTAGTGTGACCACTCATGGTCTTACAGGTACCTGTCTTGACGTCCCATAGTCTCACCGTATAATCATTACTTCCCGATACTATGAACTCTGAATCACTGGATATAGCCACAGATGATACAGAACTAATGTGACCACTCATGGTCTAACAGATACCTGTCTTGACGTCCCATAGTCTCACCGTATTATCATGACTTCCCGATACGATGAACTCTGAATCACTGGATATAGCCACAGCTTATACTCAATCTGTGTGACCACTCATGGTCTTACAGGTACCTGTCTTGACGTCCCATAGTCTCACCGTATAATCATGACTTCCCGATACTATGAACTCTGAATAACTGGATATGGCCACAGATGATACAGAACTAGTGTGACCACTCATGGTCTTACAGATACCTGTCTTGACGTCCCATAGTCTCACCGTCTAATCATGACTTCCCGATACGATGAACTCTGAATCACTGGATATAGCCACAGATCATACAATATTAGTGTGACCACTCATGGTCTTACAGGTACCTGTCTTGACGTCCCATAGTCTCACCGTCTAATCATTACTTCCCGATACTATGAACTCTGAATCACTGGATATAGCCACAGATCTTACAGAATCTGTGTGACTACTCATGGTCTTACAGGTACCTGTCTTGACGTCCCATAGTCTCACCGTCTAATTCACACTTCCGAATACGATGAACTCTGAATCACTGGATATAGCCACAGCTTATACTCAATCTGTGTGACTACTCATGGTCTTACAGGTACCTGTCTTGACGTCCCATAGTCTCACCGTCTAATTCACACTTCCGAATACGATGAACTCTGAATCACTGGATATAGCCACAGCTTATACTCAATCTGTGTGACCACTCATGGTCTTACAGATACCTGTCTTGACGTCCCATAGTCTCACCGTATTATCTCAACTTCCCGATACGATGAACTCAGAATCACTGGATATAGCCACAGATCATACAGAACTAGTGTGACCACTCATGGTCTTACAGGTACCTGTCTTGACGTCCCATAGTCTCACCGTCTAATTCACACTTCCGAATACGATGAACTCTGAATCACTGGATATAGCCACAGCTTATACTCAATCTGTGTGACCACTCATGGTCTTACAGGTACCTGTCTTGACGTCCCATAGTCTCACCGTCTAATCTCCACTTCCCGATACGATGAACTCTGAATCACTGGATATAGCCACAGATCATACAGAACTAGTGTGACCACTCATGGTCTAACAGATACCTGTCTTGACGTCCCATAGTCTCACCGTATAATATACACTTCCCGATACGATGAACTCAGAATCACTGGATATATCCACAGATCATACAGAACTAGTGTGACCACTCATGGTCTTACAGGTACCTGTCTTGACGTCCCATAGTCTCACCGTATAATCATGACTTCCCGATACGATGAACTCTGAATCACTGGATATAGCCACAGATCATACAGAACTAGTGTGACCACTCATGGTCTAACAGATACCTGTCTTGACGTCCCATAGTCTCACCGTATAATATACACTTCCGAATACGATGAACTCTGAATCACTAGATATAGCCACAGATCATACAGAACTAGTGTGACCACTCATGGTCTAACAGATACCTGTCTTGACGTCCCATAGTCTCACCGTCTAATCATAACTTCCCGATACGATGAACTCTGAATCACTGGATATAGCCACAGATCATACATAACTAGTGTGACCACTCATGGTCTTACAGGTACCTGTCTTGACGTCCCATAGTCTCACCGTATAATATACACTTCCGAATACGATGAACTCTGAATCACTGGATATAGCCACAGATCATACAGAACTAGTGTGACCACTCATGGTCTAACAGATACCTGTCTTGACGTCCCATAGTCTCACCGTCTAATCATGACTTCCCGATACGATGAACTCAGAATCACTGGATATATCCACAGATAATACATAACTAGTGTGACCACTCATGGTCTTACAGGTACCTGTCTTGACGTCCCATAGTCTCACCGTATAATCATGACTTCCCGATACGATGAACTCTGAATCACTGGATATAGCCACAGCTTATACTCAATCTGTGTGACCACTCATGGTCTTACAGGTACCTGTCTTGACGTCCCATAGTCTCACCGTATAATCATGACTTCCCGATACGATGAACTCTGAATCACTGGATATAGCCACAGCTTATACTCAATCTGTGTGACCACTCATGGTCTAACAGATACCTGTCTTGACGTCCCATAGTCTCACCGTCTAATCATAACTTCCCGATACGATGAACTCTGAATCACTGTATATAGCCACAGCATTTACATAACTAGTGTGACCACTCATGGTCTTACAGGTACCTGTCTTGAAGTCCCATAGTCTCACCGTATAATCATGACTTCCCGATACGATGAACTCTGAATCACTGGATATAGCCACAGATCATACAGAACTAGTGTGACCACTCATGGTCTAACAGATACCTGTCTTGACGTCCCATAGTCTCACCGTCTAATCTCCACTTCCCGATACGATGAACTCTGAATCACTGGATATAGCCACAGCTTATACTCAATCTGTGTGACCACTCATGGTCTTACAGGTACCTGTCTTGACGTCCCATAGTCTCACCGTATAATATACACTTCCGAATACGATGAACTCTGAATCACTGGATATAGCCACAGATAATACAGAACTAGTGTGACCACTCATGGTCTTACAGGTACCTGTCTTGACGTCCCATAGTCTCACCGTATAATCATGACTTCCCGATACGATGAACTCTGAATCACTGGATATAGCCACAGCTTATACTCAATCTGTGTGACCACTCATGGTCTTACAGGTACCTGTCTTGACGTCCCATAGTCTCACCGTATAATCATGACTTCCCGATACGATGAACTCAGAATCACTGGATATAGCCACAGATCATACAGAACTAGTGTGACCACTCATGGTCTTACAGGTACCTGTCTTGACGTCCCATAGTCTCACCGTCTAATCATTACTTCCCGATACGATGAACTCAGAATCACTGGATATAGCCACAGATCATACAGAACTAGTGTGACCACTCATGGTCTAACAGATACCTGTCTTGACGTCCCATAGTCTCACCGTCTAATCATTACTTCCCGATACTATGAGCTCTGAATCACTCGATATAGCCACAGATGATACAGAACTAGTGTGACCACTCATGGTCTTACAGGTACCTGTCTTGACGTCCCATAGTCTCACCGTATTATCTCAACTTCCCGATACGATGAACTCTGAATCACTGGATATAGCCACAGATCATACAGAATCTGTGTGACCACTCATGGTCTTACAGGTACCTGTCCTGACGTCCCATAGTCTCACCGTCTAATCTCCACTTCCCGATACGATGAACTCTGAATCACTGGATATAGCCACAGCTTATACTCAATCTGTGTGACCACTCATGGTCTTACAGGTACCTGTCTTGACGTCCCATAGTCTCACCGTATAATATACACTTCCGAATACGATGAACTCTGAATCACTGGATATAGCCACAGATCATACATAATCTGTGTGAC
The DNA here is from genome assembly GCA_946699065.1 of Loxodes magnus. NCBI lineage: Eukaryota > Ciliophora > Karyorelictea > Loxodida > Loxodidae > Loxodes > Loxodes magnus. The sequence goes on from CAMPDV010000243.1 coordinate 64,443, forward strand.
CACTCATGGTCTTACAGGTACCTGTCTTGACGTCCCATAGTCTCACCGTATAATCATGACTTCCCGATACGATGAACTCAGAATCACTGGATATAGCCACAGCAGATACATAACTAGTGTGACCACTCATGGTCTTACAGGTACCTGTCCTGACGTCCCATAGTCTCACCGTCTAATCATGACTTCCCGATACGATGAACTCTGAATCACTGGATATAGCCACAGCTTATACTCAATCTGTGTGACCACTCATGGTCTTACAGGTACCTGTCTTGACGTCCCATAGTCTCACCGTATAATATACACTTCCGAATACGATGAACTCTGAATCACTGGATATAGCCACAGCAGATACATAACTAGTGTGACCACTCATGGTCTTACAGGTACCTGTCTTGACGTCCCATAGTCTCACCGTATTATCATGACTTCCCGATACGATGAACTCTGAATCACTGGATATAGCCACAGCTTATACTCAATCTGTGTGACTACTCATGGTCTTACAGGTACCTGTCTTGACGTCCCATAGTCTCACCGTCTAATTCACACTTCCGAATACGATGAACTCTGAATCACTGGATATAGCCACAGCTTATACTCAATCTGTGTGACCACTCATGGTCTTACAGGTACCTGTCTTGACGTCCCATAGTCTCACCGTATAATCATGACTTCCCGATACGATGAACTCTGAATCACTGGATATAGCCACAGCAGATACATAACTAGTGTGACCACTCATGGTCTTACAGGTACCTGTCCTGACGTCCCATAGTCTCACCGTATAATCATGACTTCCCGATACGATGAACTCAGAATCACTGGATATAGCCACAGATCATACAGAATCTGTGTGACCACTCATGGTCTTACAGGTACCTGTCTTGACGTCCCATAGTCTCACCGTCTAATCATTACTTCCCGATACGATGAACTCTGAATCACGGGATATAGCCACAGCATATACATTACTCGTGTGACCACTCATGGTCTTACAGGTACCTGTCTTGACGTCCCATAGTCTCACCGTATAATCATTACTTCCCGATACGATGAACTCTGAATCACTGGATATAGCCACAGATCATACAATATTAGTGTGACCACTCATGGTCTTACAGGTACCTGTCTTGACGTCCCATAGTCTCACCGTATTATCTCAACTTCCCGATACGATGAACTCTGAATCACGGGATATAGCCACAGATGATACAGAACTAGTGTGACCACTCATGGTCTTACAGGTACCTGTCTTGACGTCCCATAGTCTCACCGTATAATCATGACTTCCCGATACGATGAACTCTGAATCACTGGATATAGCCACAGCATATACATAACTAGTGTGACCACTCATGGTCTTACAGGTACCTGTCTTGACGTCCCATAGTCTCACCGTATTATCTCAACTTTCCGATACGATGAACTCTGAATCACTGGATATAGCCACAGCAGATACATAACTAGTGTGACCACTCATGGTCTTACAGGTACCTGTCCTGACGTCCCATAGTCTCACCGCCTAATCTACACTTCCCGATACGATGAACTCTGAATCAATGGATATAGCCACAGATCTTACAGAATCTGTGTGACCACTCATGGTCTAACAGGTACCTGTCTTGACGTCCCATAGTCTCACCGTCTAATATACACTTCCGAATACGATGAACTCTGAATCACTGGATATAGCCACAGATAATACAGAACTAGTGTGACCACTCATGGTCTAACAGATACCTGTCTTGACGTCCCATAGTCTCACCGTCTAATCTCCACTTCCCGATACGATGAACTCTGAATCACTGGATATAGCCACAGATGATACAGAACTAGTGTGACCACTCATGGTCTTACAGGTACCTGTCTTGACGTCCCATAGTCTCACCGTCTAATAAACACTTCCGAATACGATGAACTCTGAATCACTGGATATAGCCACAGCATTTACATAACTAGTGTGACCACTCATGGTCTTACAGGTACCTGTCTTGACGTCCCATAGTCTCACCGTATAATCATGACTTCCCGATACGATGAACTCTGAATCACTGGATATAGCCACAGCATATACATAACTAGTGTGACCACTCATGGTCTAACAGATACCTGTCTTGACGTCCCATAGTCTCACCGTCTAATCATGACTTCCCGATACGATGAACTCAGAATCACTGGATATAGCCACAGCTTATACTCAATCTGTGTGACCACTCATGATCTTACAGGTACCTGTCTTGACGTCCCATAGTCTCACCGTCTAATCATTACTTCCCGATACTATGAACTCTGAATCACTGGATATAGCCACAGCATATACATTACTCGTGTGACCACTCATGGTCTTACAGGTACCTGTCTTGACGTCCCATAGTCTCACCGTATAATCATTACTTCCCGATACGATGAACTCTGAATCACTGGATATAGCCACAGATCATACAATATTAGTGTGACCACTCATGGTCTTACAGGTACCTGTCTTGACGTCCCATAGTCTCACCGTCTAATCATTACTTCCCGATACTATGAACTCTGAATCACTGGATATAGCCACAGATCATACAGAACTAGTGTGACTACTCATGGTCTTACAGGTACCTGTCTTGACGTCCCATAGTCTCACCGTCTAATTCACACTTCCGAATACGATGAACTCTGAATCACTGGATATAGCCACAGCTTATACTCAATCTGTGTGACCACTCATGGTCTAACAGATACCTGTCTTGACGTCCCATAGTCTCACCGTCTAATCATGACTTCCCGATACTATGAACTCAGAATCACTGGATATAGCCACAGATCATACAGAACTAGTGTGACCACTCATGGTCTTACAGGTACCTGTCTTGACGTCCCATAGTCTCACCGTATTATCTCAACTTCCCGATACGATGAACTCTGAATCACTGGATATAGCCACAGATCATACAGAACTAGTGTGACCACTCATGGTCTTACAGATACCTGTCTTGACGTCCCATAGTCTCACCGTATAATCATAACTTCCCGATACTATGAACTCAGAATCACTGGATATAGCCACAGATCTTACAGAATCTGTGTGACTACTCATGGTCTTACAGGTACCTGTCTTGACGTCCCATAGTCTCACCGTCTAATTCACACTTCCGAATACGATGAACTCTGAATCACTGGATATAGCCACAGCTTATACTCAATCTGTGTGACTACTCATGGTCTTACAGGTACCTGTCTTGACGTCCCATAGTCTCACCGTCTAATTCACACTTCCGAATACGATGAACTCTGAATCACTGGATATAGCCACAGCTTATACTCAATCTGTGTGACCACTCATGGTCTTACAGATACCTGTCTTGACGTCCCATAGTCTCACCGTCTAATCTCCACTTCCCGATACGATGAACTCTGAATCACTGGATATAGCCACAGCAGATACATAACTAGTGTGACCACTCATGGTCTTACAGATACCTGTCTTGACGTCCCATAGTCTCACCGTCTAATCATTACTTCCCGATACTATGAACTCAGAATCACTGGATATAGCCACAGATCATACAGAACTAGTGTGACCACTCATGGTCTTACAGGTACCTGTCTTGACGTCCCATAGTCTCACCGTATAATCATTACTTCCCGATACGATGAACTCTGAATCACTGGATATAGCCACAGATGATACAGAACTAGTGTGACCACTCATGGTCTTACAGGTACCTGTCTTGACGTCCCATAGTCTCACCGTATAATCATGACTTCCCGATACGATGAACTCTGAATCACGGGATATAGCCACAGATGATACAGAACTAGTGTGACCACTCATGGTCTTACAGGTACCTGTCTTGACGTCCCATAGTCTCACCGTATAATCATGACTTCCCGATACGATGAACTCTGAATCACTGGATATAGCCACAGCATATACATTACTCGTGTGACCACTCATGGTCTAACAGGTACCTGTCTTGACGTCCCATAGTCTCACCGTATAATCATTACTTCCCGATACTATGAACTCTGAATCACTGGATATAGCCACAGATCATACAATATTAGTGTGACCACTCATGGTCTTACAGGTACCTGTCTTGACGTCCCATAGTCTCACCGTCTAATCATAACTTCCCGATACTATGAACTCTGAATCACTGGATATAGCCACAGATCATACAATATTAGTGTGACCACTCATGGTCTTACAGGTACCTGTCTTGACGTCCCATAGTCTCACCGTATAATCATTACTTCCCGATACTATGAACTCTGAATCACTGGATATAGCCACAGATGATACAGAACTAATGTGACCACTCATGGTCTAACAGATACCTGTCTTGACGTCCCATAGTCTCACCGTATTATCATGACTTCCCGATACGATGAACTCTGAATCACTGGATATAGCCACAGATCATACAATATTAGTGTGACCACTCATGGTCTTACAGGTACCTGTCTTGACGTCCCATAGTCTCACCGTATAATCATGACTTCCCGATACTATGAACTCTGAATAACTGGATATGGCCACAGATGATACAGAACTAGTGTGACCACTCATGGTCTTACAGGTACCTGTCTTGACGTCCCATAGTCTCACCGTCTAATCATGACTTCCCGATACGATGAACTCTGAATCACTGGATATAGCCACAGATCATACAATATTAGTGTGACCACTCATGGTCTTACAGGTACCTGTCTTGACGTCCCATAGTCTCACCGTCTAATCATTACTTCCCGATACTATGAACTCTGAATCACTGGATATAGCCACAGATCTTACAGAATCTGTGTGACTACTCATGGTCTTACAGGTACCTGTCTTGACGTCCCATAGTCTCACCGTCTAATTCACACTTCCGAATACGATGAACTCTGAATCACTGGATATAGCCACAGCTTATACTCAATCTGTGTGACTACTCATGGTCTTACAGGTACCTGTCTTGACGTCCCATAGTCTCACCGTCTAATTCACACTTCCGAATACGATGAACTCTGAATCACTGGATATAGCCACAGCTTATACTCAATCTGTGTGACCACTCATGGTCTTACAGATACCTGTCTTGACGTCCCATAGTCTCACCGTATTATCTCAACTTCCCGATACGATGAACTCAGAATCACTGGATATAGCCACAGATCATACAGAACTAGTGTGACCACTCATGGTCTTACAGGTACCTGTCTTGACGTCCCATAGTCTCACCGTCTAATCATTACTTCCCGATACGATGAACTCTGAATCACTGGATATAGCCACAGATCATACAGAATCTGTGTGACCACTCATGGTCTTACAGGTACCTGTCTTGACGTCCCATAGTCTCACCGTATAATCATTACTTCCCGATACGATGAACTCTGAATCACTGGATATAGCCACAGATGATACAGAACTAGTGTGACCACTCATGGTCTTACAGGTACCTGTCTTGACGTCCCATAGTCTCACCGTATAATCATGACTTCCCGATACGATGAACTCAGAATCACTGGATATAGCCACAGATCATACAGAACTAGTGTGACCACTCATGGTCTTACAGATACCTGTCTTGACGTCCCATAGTCTCACCGTCTAATCATTACTTCCCGATACTATGAACTCTGAATCACTCGATATAGCCACAGATCATACAGAACTAGTGTGACCACTCATGGTCTTACAGGTACCTGTCTTGACGTCCCATAGTCTCACCGTATAATCATGACTTCCCGATACGATGAACTCTGAATCACTGGATATAGCCACAGCTTATACTCAATCTGTGTGACCACTCATGGTCTTACAGATATCTGTCTTGACGTCCCATAGTCTCACCGTATAATCATGACTTCCCGATACTATGAACTCAGAATCACTGGATATAGCCACAGATCATACAGAACTAGTGTGACCACTCATGGTCTTACAGGTACCTGTCTTGACGTCCCATAGTCTCACCGTCTTATCATTACTTCCCGATACTATGAACTCTGAATCAATGGATAAAGCTACAGATCTTACAGAATCTGTGTGACCACTCATGGTCTTACAGGTACCTGTCTTGACGTCCCATAGTCTCACCGTCTAATCATGACTTCCCGATACTATGAACTCTGAATCACTGGATATAGCCACAGATAATACATAACTAGTGTGACCACTCATGGTCTTACAGGTACCTGTCTTGACGTCCCATAGTCTCACCGTCTAATCATTACTTCCCGATACTATGAACTCTGAATCACTCGATATAGCCACAGATGATACATAACTAGTGTGACCACTCATGGTCTTACAGGTACCTGTCTTGACGTCCCATAGTCTCACCGTCTAATATACACTTCCGAATACGATGAACTCTGAATCACTGGATATAGCCACAGATAATACATAACTAGTGTGACCACTCATGGTCTTACAGATACCTGTCTTGACGTCCCATAGTCTCACCGTCTAATATACACTTCCCGATACGATGAACTCTGAATCACTGGATATAGCCACAGCATATACATTACTCGTGTGACCACTCATGGTCTTACAGGTACCTGTCTTGACGTCCCATAGTCTCACCGTCTAATCTCCACTTCCCGATACGATGAACTCTGAATCACTGGATATAGCCACAGATGATACAGAACTAGTGTGACCACTCATGGTCTTACAGGTACCTGTCTTGACGTCCCATAGTCTCACCGTATAATCATTACTTCCCGATACTATGAACTCTGAATCACTGGATATAGCCACAGATCATACAATATTAGTGTGACCACTCATGGTCTTACAGGTACCTGTCTTGACGTCCCATAGTCTCACCGTATAATCATTACTTCCCGATACGATGAACTCTGAATCACTGGATATAGCCACAGATGATACAGAACTAGTGTGACCACTCATGGTCTTACAGATACCTGTCTTGACGTCCCATAGTCTCACCGTATAATCATTACTTCCCGATACTATGAACTCTGAATCACTGGATATAGCCACAGATCATACAGAACTAGTGTGACCACTCATGGTCTTACAGATACCTGTCTTGACGTCCCATAGTCTCACCGTCTAATCTCCACTTCCCGATACGATGAACTCTGAATCACTGGATATAGCCACAGCATATACATTACTCGTGTGACCACTCATGGTCTTACAGGTACCTGTCTTGACGTCCCATAGTCTCACCGTATAATCATTACTTCCCGATACGATGAACTCTGAATCACTGGATATAGCCACAGATCTTACAGAATCTGTGTGACTACTCATGGTCTTACAGGTACCTGTCTTGACGTCCCATAGTCTCACCGTCTAATTCACACTTCCGAATACGATGAACTCAGAATCACTGGATATAGCCACAGCATATACATTACTCGTGTGACCACTCATGGTCTTACAGGTACCTGTCTTGACGTCCCATAGTCTCACCGTCTAATCTCCACTTCCCGATACGATGAACTCTGAATCACTGGATATAGCCACAGCATATACATTACTCGTGTGACCACTCATGGTCTTACAGGTACCTGTCTTGACGTCCCATAGTCTCACCGTCTAATCTCCACTTCCCGATACGATGAACTCTGAATCACTGGATATAGCCACAGATCTTACAGAATCTGTGTGACTACTCATGGTCTTACAGGTACCTGTCTTGACGTCCCATAGTCTCACCGTCTAATTCACACTTCCGAATACGATGAACTCTGAATCACTGGATATAGCCACAGCTTATACTCAATCTGTGTGACTACTCATGGTCTTACAGGTACCTGTCTTGACGTCCCATAGTCTCACCGTCTAATTCACACTTCCGAATACGATGAACTCTGAATCACTGGATATAGCCACAGCATATACATTACTCGTGTGACCACTCATGGTCTTACAGGTACCTGTCTTGACGTCCCATAGTCTCACCGTCTAATCATTACTTACCGATACGATGAACTCTGAATCACTGGATATAGCCACAGCATATACATTACTCGTGTGACCACTCATGGTCTTACAGGTACCTGTCTTGACGTCCCATAGTCTCACCGTCTAATCTCCACTTCCCGATACGATGAACTCTGAATCACTGGATATAGCCACAGCATATACATTACTAGTGTGACCACTCATGGTCTTACAGGTACCTGTCTTGACGTCCCATAGTCTCACCGTTTAATCATGACTTCCCGATACGATGAACTCTGAATCACTGGATATAGCCACAGATCATACAGAACTAGTGTGACCACTCATGGTCTTACAGGTACCTGTCTTGACGTCCCATAGTCTCACCGTATAATCATGACTTCCCGATACGATGAACTCAGAATCACTGGATATAGCCACAGCATATACATTACTCGTGTGACCACTCATGGTCTTACAGGTACCTGTCTTGACGTCCCATAGTCTCACCGTATTATCATAACTTTCCGATACGATGAACTCTGAATCACTGGATATAGCCACAGCAGATACATAACTAGTGTGACCACTCATGGTCTTACAGGTACCTGTCCTGACGTCTCATAGTCTCACCGCCTAATCTACACTTCCCGATACGATGAACTCTGAATCAATGGATATAGCCACAGATCTTACAGAATCTGTGTGACCACTCATGGTCTTACAGGTACCTGTCTTGACGTCCCATAGTCTCACCGTCTAATCTCCACTTCCCGATACGATGAACTCTGAATCACTGGATATAGCCACAGATCATACAGAACTAGTGTGACCACTCATGGTCTTACAGATACCTGTCTTGACGTCCCATAGTCTCACCGTCTAATCATTACTTCCCGATACTATGAACTCAGAATCACTGGATATAGCCACAGCATATACATTACTCGTGTGACCACTCATGGTCTTACAGGTACCTGTCTTGACGTCCCATAGTCTCACCGTATAATCATGACTTCCCGATACTATGAACTCTGAATCACTGGATATAGCCACAGATCATACAATATTAGTGTGACCACTCATGGTCTTACAGGTACCTGTCTTGACGTCCCATAGTCTCACCGTCTAATCATGACTTCCCGATACGATGAACTCTGAATCACTGGATATAGCCACAGCTTATACTCAATCTGTGTGACCACTCATGGTCTTACAGATACCTGTCTTGACGTCCCATAGTCTCACCGTATAATCATGACTTCCCGATACGATGAACTCTGAATCACTGGATATAGCCACAGCTTATACTCAATCTGTGTGACCACTCATGGTCTTACAGGTACCTGTCTTGACGTCCCATAGTCTCACCGTCTAATCTCCACTTCCCGATACGATGAACTCTGAATCACTGGATATAGCCACAGCTTATACTCAATCTGTGTGACCACTCATGGTCTTACAGGTACCTGTCTTGACGTCCCATAGTCTCACCGTCTAATCTCCACTTCCCGATACGATGAACTCTGAATCACTGGATATAGCCACAGCATATACATTACTCGTGTGACCACTCATGGTCTTACAGGTACCTGTCTTGACGTCCCATAGTCTCACCGTATAATCATGACTTCCCGATACGATGAACTCTGAATCACTGGATATAGCCACAGCTTATACTCAATCTGTGTGACCACTCATGGTCTTACAGGTACCTGTCTTGACGTCCCATAGTCTCACCGTATTATCTCAACTTCCCGATACGATGAACTCTGAATCACTGGATATAGCCACAGCATATACATTACTCGTGTGACCACTCATGGTCTTACAGGTACCTGTCTTGACGTCCCATAGTCTCACCGTATAATCATGACTTCCCGATACTATGAACTCTGAATCACTGGATATAGCCACAGATCATACAATATTAGTGTGACCACTCATGGTCTTACAGATACCTGTCTTGACGTCCCATAGTCTCACCGTATAATCATGACTTCCCGATACGATGAACTCTGAATCACTCGATATAGCCACAGCTTATACTCAATCTGTGTGACCACTCATGGTCTTACAGGTACCTGTCTTGACGTCCCATAGTCTCACCGTATTATCATAACTTTCCGATACGATGAACTCAGAATCACTGGATATAGCCACAGCAGATACATAACTAGTGTGACCACTCATGGTCTTACAGGTACCTGTCTTGACGTCCCATAGTCTCACCGTATAATCATGACTTCCCGATACGATGAACTCTGAATCACTGGATATAGCCACAGCTTATACTCAATCTGTGTGACCACTCATGGTCTTACAGGTACCTGTCTTGACGTCCCATAGTCTCACCGTATTATCTCAACTTCCCGATACGATGAACTCTGAATCACGGGATATAGCCACAGATCATACAGAACTAGTGTGACCACTCATGGTCTTACAGGTACCTGTCTTGACGTCCCATAGTCTCACCGTATAATCATGACTTCCCGATACGATGAACTCTGAATCACGGGATATAGCCACAGATGATACAGAACTAGTGTGACCACTCATGGTCTTACAGGTACCTGTCTTGACGTCCCATAGTCTCACCGTATAATCATTACTTCCCGATACGATGAACTCTGAATCACTGGATATAGCCACAGATGATACAGAACTAGTGTGACCACTCATGGTCTAACAGATACCTGTCTTGACGTCCCATAGTCTCACCGTATAATCATAACTTCCCGATACGATGAACTCAGAATCACTGGATATAGCCACAGATGATACAGAACTAATGTGACCACTCATGGTCTTACAGGTACCTGTCTTGACGTCCCATAGTCTCACCGTATTATCATAACTTTCCGATACGATGAACTCTGAATCACTGGATATAGCCACAGCAGATACATAACTAGTGTGACCACTCATGGTCTTACAGGTACCTGTCCTGACGTCTCATAGTCTCACCGCCTAATCTACACTTCCCGATACGATGAACTCTGAATCAATGGATATAGCCACAGATTTTACAGAATCTGTGTGACCACTCATGGTCTTACAGGTACCTGTCTTGACGTCCCATAGTCTCACCGCCTAATCTACACTTCCCGATACTATGAACTCTGAATCACTCGATATAGCCACAGCTTATACTTAATCTGTGTGACCACTCATGGTCTTACAGGTACCTGTCTTGACGTCCCATAGTCTCACCGTCTCATCTCTACTTACCGATACGATGAACTCTGAATCACTGGATATAGCCACAGCATATACATTACTCGTGTGACCACTCATGGTCTTACAGGTACCTGTCTTGACGTCCCATAGTCTCACCGTATTATCATAACTTTCCGATACGATGAACTCAGAATCACTGGATATAGCCACAGCAGATACATAACTAGTGTGACCACTCATGGTCTTACAGGTACCTGTCTTGACGTCCCATAGTCTCACCGCCTAATCTACACTTCCCGATACGATGAACTCTGAATCAATGGATATAGCCACAGATCTTACAGAATCTGTGTGACCACTCATGGTCTTACAGGTACCTGTCTTGACGTCCCATAGTCTCACCGTATAATCATAACTTCCCGATACTATGAACTCTGAATCACTGGATATAGCCACAGATGATACAGAACTAGTGTGACCACTCATGGTCTTACAGATACCTGTCTTGACGTCCCATAGTCTCACCGTATAATCATTACTTCCCGATACGATGAACTCTGAATCACTGGATATAGCCACAGCATATACATTACTCGTGTGACCACTCATGGTCTTACAGGTACCTGTCTTGACGTCCCATAGTCTCACCGCCTAATCTACACTTCCCGATACGATGAACTCTGAATCACTGGATATAGCCACAGATGATACAGAACTAGTGTGACCACTCATGGTCTTACAGGTACCTGTCTTGACGTCCCATAGTCTCACCGTATAATCATGACTTCCCGATACGATGAACTCTGAATCACTGGATATAGCCACAGATGATACAGAACTAGTGTGACCACTCATGGTCTAACAGATACCTGTCTTGACGTCCCATAGTCTCACCGTATAATCATAACTTCCCGATACGATGAACTCAGAATCACTGGATATAGCCACAGATCATACAGAACTAATGTGACCACTCATGGTCTAACAGATACCTGTCTTGACGTCCCATAGTCTCACCGTCTAATCTCCACTTCCCGATACGATGAACTCTGAATCACTGGATATAGCCACAGATCATACAGAACTAGTGTGACCACTCATGGTCTTACAGATACCTGTCTTGACGTCCCATAGTCTCACCGCCTAATCTACACTTCCCGATACGATGAACTCAGAATCACTGGATATAGCCACAGATCATACAGAACTAGTGTGACCACTCATGGTCTTACAGGTACCTGTCTTGACGTCCCATAGTCTCACTGTCTAATCTCCACTTCCCGATACGATGAACTCTGAATCACTGGATATAGCCACAGATGATACAGAACTAATGTGACCACTCATGGTCTTACAGATACCTGTCTTGACGTCCCATAGTCTCACCGTCTAATCTCCACTTCCCGATACGATGAACTCTGAATCACTGGATATAGCCACAGATCATACAGAACTAGTGTGACCACTCATGGTCTAACAGATACCTGTCTTGACGTCCCATAGTCTCACCGTATAATCATAACTTCCCGATACGATGAACTCAGAATCACTGGATATAGCCACAGATGATACAGAACTAATGTGACCACTCATGGTCTTACAGGTACCTGTCTTGACGTCCCATAGTCTCACCGTATTATCATAACTTTCCGATACGATGAACTCTGAATCACTGGATATAGCCACAGATCTTACAGAATCTGTGTGACCACTCATGGTCTTACAGGTACCTGTCTTGACGTCCCATAGTCTCACCGCCTAATCTACACTTCTCGATACGATGAACTCAGAATCACTCGATATAGCCACAGATCTTACAGAATCTGTGTGACCACTCATGGTCTTACAGGTACCTGTCTTGACGTCCCATAGTCTCACCGTATAATCATGACTTCCCGATACGATGAACTCTGAATCACTGGATATAGCCAACGCTTATACTCAATCTGTGTGACCACTCATGGTCTTACAGGTACCTGTCTTGACGTCCCATAGTCTCACCGTATAATCATGACTTCCCGATACGATGAACTCTGAATCACGGGATATAGCCACAGCTTATACTCAATCTGTGTGACCACTCATGGTCTTACAGGTACCTGTCTTGACGTCCCATAGTCTCACCGTATTATCATAACTTTCCGATACGATGAACTCTGAATCACTGGATATAGCCACAGCAGATACATAACTAGTGTGACCACTCATGGTCTTACAGGTACCTGTCTTGACGTCCCATAGTCTCACCGCCTAATCTACACTTCCCGATACGATGAACTCTGAATCAATGGATATAGCCACAGATCTTACAGAATCTGTGTGACCACTCATGGTCTTACAGGTACCTGTCTTGACGTCCCATAGTCTCACTGTCTAATCTCCACTTCCCGATACGATGAACTCTGAATCACTGGATATAGCCACAGCTTATACTTAATCTGTGTGACCACTCATGGTCTTACAGGTACCTGTCTTGACGTCCCATAGTCTCACCGTCTCATCTCTACTTACCGATACGATGAACTCTGAATCACTGGATATAGCCACAGCATATACATTACTCGTGTGACCACTCATGGTCTTACAGGTACCTGTCTTGACGTCCCATAGTCTCACCGCCTAATCTACACTTCCCGATACGATGAACTCTGAATCACTGGATATAGCCACAGATGATACAGAACTAGTGTGACCACTCATGGTCTTACAGGTACCTGTCTTGACGTCCCATAGTCTCACCGTATAATCATGACTTCCCGATACGATGAACTCTGAATCACTGGATATAGCCACAGATGATACAGAACTAGTGTGACCACTCATGGTCTAACAGATACCTGTCTTGACGTCCCATAGTCTCACCGTATAATCATAACTTCCCGATACGATGAACTCAGAATCACTGGATATAGCCACAGATCATACAGAACTAATGTGACCACTCATGGTCTAACAGATACCTGTCTTGACGTCCCATAGTCTCACCGTCTAATCTCCACTTCCCGATACGATGAACTCTGAATCACTGGATATAGCCACAGATCATACAGAACTAGTGTGACCACTCATGGTCTTACAGATACCTGTCTTGACGTCCCATAGTCTCACCGCCTAATCTACACTTCCCGATACGATGAACTCAGAATCACTGGATATAGCCACAGATCATACAGAACTAGTGTGACCACTCATGGTCTTACAGGTACCTGTCTTGACGTCCCATAGTCTCACTGTCTAATCTCCACTTCCCGATACTATGAACTCTGAATCACTGGATATAGCCACAGATGATACAGAACTAATGTGACCACTCATGGTCTTACAGATACCTGTCTTGACGTCCCATAGTCTCACCGTCTAATCTCCACTTCCCGATACGATGAACTCTGAATCACTGGATATAGCCACAGATCATACAGAACTAGTGTGACCACTCATGGTCTTACAGATACCTGTCTTGACGTCCCATAGTCTCACCGCCTAATCTACACTTCCCGATACGATGAACTCTGAATCACTCGATATAGCCACAGATGATACAGAACTAGTGTGACCACTCATGGTCTTACAGGTACCTGTCTTGACGTCCCATAGTCTCACCGTATAATCATGACTTCCCGATACGATGAACTCTGAATCACTGGATATAGCCACAGATCATACAATATTAGTGTGACCACTCATGGTCTTACAGGTACCTGTCTTGACGTCCCATAGTCTCACCGTATTATCTCAACTTCCCGATACGATGAACTCTGAATCACGGGATATAGCCACAGCTTATACTCAATCTGTGTGACCACTCATGGTCTAACAGATACCTGTCTTGACGTCCCATAGTCTCACCGTCTAATCATTACTTCCCGATACTATGAACTCTGAATCACTCGATATAGCCACAGCTTATACTTAATCTGTGTGACCACTCATGGTCTTACAGGTACCTGTCTTGACGTCCCATAGTCTCACCGTCTCATCTCTACTTACCGATACGATGAACTCTGAATCACTGGATATAGCCACAGCATATACATTACTCGTGTGACCACTCATGGTCTTACAGGTACCTGTCTTGACGTCCCATAGTCTCACCGTATTATCATAACTTTCCGATACGATGAACTCTGAATCACTGGATATAGCCACAGCAGATACATAACTAGTGTGACCACTCATGGTCTTAACGGTACATGTCCTGACGTCTCATAGTCTCACCGCCTAATCTACACTTCCCGATACGATGAACTCTGAATCAATGGATATAGCCACAGATCTTACAGAATCTGTGTGACCACTCATGGTCTTACAGGTACCTGTCTTGACGTCCCATAGTCTCACCGTCTAATCTCCACTTCCCGATACTATGAACTCTGAATCACTGGATATAGCCACAGCTTATACTCAATCTGTGTGACCACTCATGGTCTTACAGATACCTGTCTTGACGTCCCATAGTCTCACCGTCTAATCTCCACTTCCCGATACGATGAACTCTGAATCACTGGATATAGCCACAGCATATACATTACTCGTGTGACCACTCATGGTCTTACAGGTACCTGTCTTGACGTCCCATAGTCTCACCGTCTAATCTCCACTTCCCGATACGATGAACTCTGAATCACTGGATATAGCCACAGCTTATACTCAATCTGTGTGACCACTCATGGTCTTACAGGTACCTGTCTTGACGTCCCATAGTCTCACCGTATTATCTCAACTTCCCGATACGATGAACTCTGAATCACGGGATATAGCCACAGATCATACAGAACTAGTGTGACCACTCATGGTCTTACAGGTAACTGTCTTGACGTCCCATAGTCTCACCGTATAATCATTACTTCCCGATACGATGAACTCAGAATCACTGGATATAGCCACAGATGATACAGAACTAATGTGACCACTCATGGTCTTACAGATACCTGTCTTGACGTCCCATAGTCTCACCGTCTAATCTCCACTTCCCGATACGATGAACTCTGAATCACTGGATATAGCCACAGCATATACATTACTCGTGTGACCACTCATGGTCTTACAGGTACCTGTCTTGACGTCCCATAGTCTCACCGTCTAATCTCCACTTCCCGATACGATGAACTCTGAATCACTGGATATAGCCACAGCTTATACTCAATCTGTGTGACCACTCATGGTCTTACAGGTACCTGTCTTGACGTCCCATAGTCTCACCGTATTATCTCAACTTCCCGATACGATGAACTCTGAATCACTGGATATAGCCACAGCTTATACTCAATCTGTGTGACCACTCATGGTCTTACAGGTACCTGTCTTGACGTCCCATAGTCTCACCGTATAATCATTACTTCCCGATACTATGAACTCTGAATCACTGGATATAGCCACAGATCATACAATATTAGTGTGACCACTCATGGTCTTACAGGTACCTGTCTTGACGTCCCATAGTCTCACCGTCTAATCATGACTTCCCGATACGATGAACTCTGAATCACTGGATATAGCCACAGCTTATACTCAATCTGTGTGACCACTCATGGTCTTACAGGTACCTGTCTTGACGTCCCATAGTCTCACCGTCTAATCATTACTTCCCGATACTATGAACTCTGAATCACTCGATATAGCCACAGATGATACAGAACTAGTGTGACCACTCATGGTCTTACAGGTACCTGTCTTGACGTCCCATAGTCTCACCGTATAATCATGACTTCCCGATACGATGAACTCTGAATCACTGGATATAGCCACAGCTTATACTCAATCTGTGTGACCACTCATGGTCTTACAGGTACCTGTCTTGACGTCCCATAGTCTCACCGTATTATCTCAACTTCCCGATACGATGAACTCTGAATCACGGGATATAGCCACAGCTTATACTCAATCTGTGTGACCACTCATGGTCTAACAGATACCTGTCTTGACGTCCCATAGTCTCACCGTCTAATCTCCACTTCCCGATACTATGAACTCTGAATCACTGGATATAGCCACAGCTTATACTTAATCTGGGTGACCACTCATGGTCTTACAGGTACCTGTCTTGACGTCCCATAGTCTCACCGTCTCATCTCTACTTACCGATACGATGAACTCTGAATCACTGGATATAGCCACAGCATATACATTACTCGTGTGACCACTCATGGTCTTACAGGTACCTGTCTTGACGTCCCATAGTCTCACCGTATTATCATAACTTTCCGATACGATGAACTCTGAATCACTGGATATAGCCACAGCAGATACATAACTAGTGTGACCACTCATGGTCTTACAGGTACCTGTCCTGACGTCTCATAGTCTCACCGCCTAATCTACACTTCCCGATACGATGAACTCTGAATCAATGGATATAGCCACAGATCTTACAGAATCTGTGTGACCACTCATGGTCTTACAGGTACCTGTCTTGACGTCCCATAGTCTCACCGTCTAATCTCCACTTCCCGATACGATGAACTCTGAATCACTGGATATAGCCACAGCATATACATTACTCGTGTGACCACTCATGGTCTTACAGGTACCTGTCTTGACGTCCCATAGTCTCACCGTCTAATCTCCACTTCCCGATACGATGAACTCTGAATCACTGGATATAGCCACAGCTTATACTCAATCTGTGTGACCACTCATGGTCTTACAGGTACCTGTCTTGACGTCCCATAGTCTCACCGTATTATCTCAACTTCCCGATACGATGAACTCTGAATCACGGGATATAGCCACAGATCATACAGAACTAGTGTGACCACTCATGGTCTTACAGGTAACTGTCTTGACGTCCCATAGTCTCACCGTATAATCATTACTTCCCGATACGATGAACTCTGAATCACGGGATATAGCCACAGATGATACAGAACTAATGTGACCACTCATGGTCTTACAGATACCTGTCTTGACGTCCCATAGTCTCACCGTCTAATCTCCACTTCCCGATACGATGAACTCTGAATCACTGGATATAGCCACAGCATATACATTACTCGTGTGACCACTCATGGTCTTACAGGTACCTGTCTTGACGTCCCATAGTCTCACCGTCTAATCTCCACTTCCCGATACGATGAACTCTGAATCACTGGATATAGCCACAGCTTATACTCAATCTGTGTGACCACTCATGGTCTTACAGGTACCTGTCTTGACGTCCCATAGTCTCACCGAATTATCTCAACTTCCCGATACGATGAACTCTGAATCACTGGATATAGCCACAGCTTATACTCAATCTGTGTGACCACTCATGGTCTTACAGGTACCTGTCTTGACGTCCCATAGTCTCACCGTATAATCATTACTTCCCGATACTATGAACTCTGAATCACTGGATATAGCCACAGATCATACAATATTAGTGTGACCACTCATGGTCTTACAGGTACCTGTCTTGACGTCCCATAGTCTCACCGTCTAATCATGACTTCCCGATACGATGAACTCTGAATCACTGGATATAGCCACAGCTTATACTCAATCTGTGTGACCACTCATGGTCTTACAGGTACCTGTCTTGACGTCCCATAGTCTCACCGTATAATCATTACTTCCCGATACGATGAACTCTGAATCACTGGATATAGCCACAGATCATACAATATTAGTGTGACCACTCATGGTCTTACAGGTACCTGTCTTGACGTCCCATAGTCTCACCGTCTAATCATTACTTCCCGATACTATGAACTCTGAATCACTGGATATAGCCACAGATCATACAGAACTAGTGTGACTACTCATGGTCTTACAGGTACCTGTCTTGACGTCCCATAGTCTCACCGTCTAATTCACACTTCCGAATACGATGAACTCTGAATCACGGGATATAGCCACAGCTTATACTCAATCTGTGTGACCACTCATGGTCTAACAGATACCTGTCTTGACGTCCCATAGTCTCACCGTCTAATCTCCACTTCCCGATACTATGAACTCTGAATCACTGGATATAGCCACAGCTTATACTTAATCTGGGTGACCACTCATGGTCTTACAGGTACCTGTCTTGACGTCCCATAGTCTCACCGTCTCATCTCTACTTACCGATACGATGAACTCTGAATCACTGGATATAGCCACAGCATATACATTACTCGTGTGACCACTCATGGTCTTACAGGTACCTGTCTTGACGTCCCATAGTCTCACCGTATTATCATAACTTTCCGATACGATGAACTCTGAATCACTGGATATAGCCACAGCAGATACATAACTAGTGTGACCACTCATGGTCTTACAGGTACCTGTCCTGACGTCTCATAGTCTCACCGCCTAATCTACACTTCCCGATACGATGAACTCTGAATCAATGGATATAGCCACAGATCTTACAGAATCTGTGTGACCACTCATGGTCTTACAGGTACCTGTCTTGACGTCCCATAGTCTCACCGCCTAATCTACACTTCTCGATACGATGAACTCAGAATCACTCGATATAGCCACAGCTTATACTCAATCTGTGTGACCACTCATGGTCTTACAGATACCTGTCTTGACGTCCCATAGTCTCACCGTCTAATCTCCACTTCCCGATACGATGAACTCTGAATCACTGGATATAGCCACAGCATATACATTACTCGTGTGACCACTCATGGTCTTACAGGTACCTGTCTTGACGTCCCATAGTCTCACCGTCTAATCTCCACTTCCCGATACGATGAACTCTGAATCACTGGATATAGCCACAGCATATACTCAATCTGTGTGACCACTCATGGTCTTACAGGTACCTGTCTTGACGTCCCATAGTCTCACCGTATTATCTCAACTTCCCGATACGATGAACTCTGAATCACGGGATATAGCCACAGATCATACAGAACTAGTGTGACCACTCATGGTCTTACAGGTACCTGTCTTGACGTCCCATAGTCTCACCGTATAATCATTACTTCCCGATACGATGAACTCAGAATCACTGGATATAGCCACAGATGATACAGAACTAATGTGACCACTCATGGTCTAACAGATACCTGTCTTGACGTCCCATAGTCTCACCGTCTAATCTCCACTTCCCGATACGATGAACTCTGAATCACTGGATATAGCCACAGATCATACAGAACTAGTGTGACCACTCATGGTCTTACAGATACCTGTCTTGACGTCCCATAGTCTCACCGTCTAATCTCCACTTCCCGATACGATGAACTCTGAATCACTGGATATAGCCACAGATGATACAGAACTAGTGTGACCACTCATGGTCTAACAGACACCTGTCTTGACGTCCCATAGTCTCACCGCCTAATCTACACTTCCCGATACGATGAACTCTGAATCACTCGATATAGCCACAGCAGATACATAACCCGTGTGACCACTCATGGTCTTACAGGTACCTGTCTTGACGTCCCATAGTCTCACCGCCTAATCTACACTTCCCGATACGATGAACTCTGAATCACTGGATATAGCCACAGATCTTACAGAACTAATGTGACCACTCATGGTCTTACAGGTACCTGTCTTGACGTCCCATAGTCTCACCGTATAATCATTACTTCCCGATACGATGAACTCAGAATCACTGGATATAGCCACAGATCTTATAGAACTAGTGTGATCACTCATGGTCTTACAGATACCTGTCTTGACGTCCCATAGTCTCACCGTCTAATCATTACTTCCCGATACTATGAACTCTGAATCACTCGATATAGCCACAGATGATACAGAACTAGTGTGACCACTCATGGTCTTGCAGGTACCTGTCTTGACGTCCCATAGTCTCACCGTATAATCATGACTTCCCGATACGATGAACTCTGAATCACTGGATATAGCCACAGCATATACATTACTCGTGTGACCACTCATGGTCTTACAGGTACCTGTCTTGACGTCCCATAGTCTCACCGTATAATCATTACTTCCCGATACTATGAACTCTGAATCACTGGATATAGCCACAGATCATACAATATTAGTGTGACCACTCATGGTCTTACAGGTACCTGTCTTGACGTCCCATAGTCTCACCGTCTAATCATGACTTCCCGATACGATGAACTCTGAATCACTGGATATAGCCACAGCTTATACTCAATCTGTGTGACCACTCATGGTCTTACAGGTACCTGTCTTGACGTCCCATAGTCTCACCGTCTAATCATTACTTCCCGATACTATGAACTCTGAATCACTCGATATAGCCACAGATGATACAGAACTAGTGTGACCACTCATGGTCTTACAGGTACCTGTCTTGACGTCCCATAGTCTCACCGTATAATCATGACTTCCCGATACGATGAACTCTGAATCACTGGATATAGCCACAGCTTATACTCAATCTGTGTGACCACTCATGGTCTTACAGGTACCTGTCTTGACGTCCCATAGTCTCACCGTATTATCTCAACTTCCCGATACGATGAACTCTGAATCACGGGATATAGCCACAGCTTATACTCAATCTGTGTGACCACTCATGGTCTAACAGATACCTGTCTTGACGTCCCATAGTCTCACCGTCTAATCTCCACTTCCCGATACTATGAACTCTGAATCACTGGATATAGCCACAGCTTATACTTAATCTGTGTGACCACTCATGGTCTTACAGGTACCTGTCTTGACGTCCCATAGTCTCACCGTCTCATCTCTACTTACCGATACGATGAACTCTGAATCACTGGATATAGCCACAGCATATACATTACTCGTGTGACCACTCATGGTCTTACAGGTACCTGTCTTGACGTCCCATAGTCTCACCGCCTAATCATAACTTCCCGATACGATGAACTCTGAATCACTGGATATAGCCACAGATCTTACAGAATCTGTGTGACCACTCATGGTCTTACAGGTACCTGTCTTGACGTCCCATAGTCTCACCGCCTAATCATAACTTCCCGATACGATGAACTCTGAATCACTGGATATAGCCACAGATCTTACAGAATCTGTGTGACCACTCATGGTCTTACAGGTACCTGTCTTGACGTCCCATAGTCTCACCGCCTAATCATAACTTCCCGATACGATGAACTCTGAATCACTGGATATAGCCACAGATCACTTGAACTAGTGTGACCACTCATGGTCTTACAGATACCTGTCTTGACGTCCCATAGTCTCACCGTCTAATCGTCACTTCCCGATACGATGAAATCTGAATCACTGGATATAGCCACAGCAGATACATACTAGTGTGACCACTCATGGTCTTACAGGTACTTGTCTTGACGTCCCATAGTCTCACCGTATTATCTCAACTTCCCGATACGATGAACTCTGAATCACGGGATATAGCCACAGATCATACAGAACTAGTGTGACCACTCATGGTCTTACAGGTACCTGTCTTGACGTCCCATAGTCTCACCGTATAATCATTACTTCCCGATACGATGAACTCAGAATCACTGGATATAGCCACAGATGATACAGAACTAATGTGACCACTCATGGTCTAACAGATACCTGTCTTGACGTCCCATAGTCTCACCGTCTAATCTCCACTTCCCGATACGATGAACTCTGAATCACGGGATATAGCCACAGATCATACAGAACTAGTGTGACCACTCATGGTCTTACAGGTACCTGTCTTGACGTCCCATAGTCTCACCGCCTAATCATAACTTCCCGATACGATGAACTCTGAATCACTGGATATAGCCACAGATCTTACAGAATCTGTGTGACCACTCATGGTCTTACAGGTACCTGTCTTGACGTCCCATAGTCTCACCGCCTAATCATAACTTCCCGATACGATGAACTCTGAATCACTGGATATAGCCACAGATCACTTGAACTAGTGTGACCACTCATGGTCTTACAGATACCTGTCTTGACGTCCCATAGTCTCACCGTCTAATCGTCACTTCCCGATACGATGAAATCTGAATCACTGGATATAGCCACAGCAGATACATACTAGTGTGACCACTCATGGTCTTACAGGTACTTGTCTTGACGTCCCATAGTCTCACCGTATTATCTCAACTTCCCGATACGATGAACTCTGAATCACGGGATATAGCCACAGATCATACAGAACTAGTGTGACCACTCATGGTCTTACAGGTACCTGTCTTGACGTCCCATAGTCTCACCGTATAATCATTACTTCCCGATACGATGAACTCAGAATCACTGGATATAGCCACAGATGATACAGAACTAATGTGACCACTCATGGTCTAACAGATACCTGTCTTGACGTCCCATAGTCTCACCGTCTAATCTCCACTTCCCGATACGATGAACTCTGAATCACGGGATATAGCCACAGATCATACAGAACTAGTGTGACCACTCATGGTCTTACAGGTACCTGTCTTGACGTCCCATAGTCTCACCGTATAATCATTACTTCCCGATACGATGAACTCTGAATCACTGGATATAGCCACAGATGATACAGAACTAGTGTGACCACTCATGGTCTAACAGACACCTGTCTTGACGTCCCATAGTCTCACCGCCTAATCTACACTTCCCGATACGATGAACTCTGAATCACTCGATATAGCCACAGCTTATACTCAATCTGTGTGACCACTCATGGTCTTACAGATACCTGTCTTGACGTCCCATAGTCTCACCGTATAATCATAACTTCCCGATACGATGAACTCAGAATCACTGGATATAGCCACAGATGATACAGAACTAATGTGATCACTCATGGTCTTACAGGTACCTGTCTTGACGTCCCATAGTCTCACCGTATAATCATTACTTCCCGATACGATGAACTCAGAATCACTGGATATAGCCACAGATCATACAGAACTAGTGTGACCACTCATGGTCTTACAGATACCTGTCTTGACGTCCCATAGTCTCACCGTCTAATCATTACTTCCCGATACTATGAACTCTGAATCACTCGATATAGCCACAGATGATACAGAACTAGTGTGACCACTCATGGTCTTACAGGTACCTGTCTTGACGTCCCATAGTCTCACCGTATAATCATGACTTCCCGATACGATGAACTCTGAATCACTGGATATAGCCACAGCTTATACTCAATCTGTGTGACCACTCATGGTCTTACAGGTACCTGTCTTGACGTCCCATAGTCTCACCGTATTATCTCAACTTCCCGATACGATGAACTCTGAATCACTGGATATAGCCACAGCATATACATTACTCGTGTGACCACTCATGGTCTTACAGGTACCTGTCTTGACGTCCCATAGTCTCACCGTCTAATCTCCACTTCCCGATACGATGAACTCTGAATCACTGGATATAGCCACAGATGATACAGAACTAGTGTGACCACTCATGGTCTTACAGGTACCTGTCTTGACGTCCCATAGTCTCACCGTATAATCATTACTTCCCGATACGATGAACTCAGAATCACTGGATATAGCCACAGATGATACAGAACTAATGTGACCACTCATGGTCTAACAGATACCTGTCTTGACGTCCCATAGTCTCACCGTCTAATCTCCACTTCCCGATACGATGAACTCTGAATCACGGGATATAGCCACAGATCATACAGAACTAGTGTGACCACTCATGGTCTTACAGATACCTGTCTTGACGTCCCATAGTCTCACCGTCTAATCATTACTTCCCGATACTATGAACTCTGAATCACTCGATATAGCCACAGATGATACAGAACTAGTGTGACCACTCATGGTCTTACAGGTACCTGTCTTGACGTCCCATAGTCTCACCGTATAATCATGACTTCCCGATACGATGAACTCTGAATCACTGGATATAGCCACAGCTTATACTCAATCTGTGTGACCACTCATGGTCTTACAGGTACCTGTCTTGACGTCCCATAGTCTCACCGTATTATCTCAACTTCCCGATACGATGAACTCTGAATCACGGGATATAGCCACAGCTTATACTCAATCTGTGTGACCACTCATGGTCTAACAGATACCTGTCTTGACGTCCCATAGTCTCACCGTCTAATCTCCACTTCCCGATACTATGAACTCTGAATCACTGGATATAGCCACAGCTTATACTTAATCTGTGTGACCACTCATGGTCTTACAGGTACCTGTCTTGACGTCCCATAGTCTCACCGTCTCATCTCTACTTACCGATACGATGAACTCTGAATCACTGGATATAGCCACAGCATATACATTACTCGTGTGACCACTCATGGTCTTACAGGTACCTGTCTTGACGTCCCATAGTCTCACCGCCTAATCATAACTTCCCGATACGATGAACTCTGAATCACTGGATATAGCCACAGATCTTACAGAATCTGTGTGACCACTCATGGTCTTACAGGTACCTGTCTTGACGTCCCATAGTCTCACCGCCTAATCATAACTTCCCGATACGATGAACTCTGAATCACTGGATATAGCCACAGATCTTACAGAATCTGTGTGACCACTCATGGTCTTACAGATACCTGTCTTGACGTCCCATAGTCTCACCGTCTAATCGTCACTTCCCGATACGATGAAATCTGAATCACTGGATATAGCCACAGCAGATACATACTAGTGTGACCACTCATGGTCTTACAGGTACTTGTCTTGACGTCCCATAGTCTCACCGTATTATCATAACTTTCCGATACGATGAACTCTGAATCACTGGATATAGCCACAGCAGATACATAACTAGTGTGACCACTCATGGTCTTACAGGTACCTGTCTTGACGTCCCATAGTCTCACCGTATTATCTCAACTTCCCGATACGATGAACTCTGAATCACGGGATATAGCCACAGATCATACAGAACTAGTGTGACCACTCATGGTCTTACAGGTACCTGTCTTGACGTCCCATAGTCTCACCGTATAATCATTACTTCCCGATACGATGAACTCAGAATCACTGGATATAGCCACAGATGATACAGAACTAATGTGACCACTCATGGTCTAACAGATACCTGTCTTGACGTCCCATAGTCTCACCGTCTAATCTCCACTTCCCGATACGATGAACTCTGAATCACGGGATATAGCCACAGATCATACAGAACTAGTGTGACCACTCATGGTCTTACAGGTACCTGTCTTGACGTCCCATAGTCTCACCGTATAATCATTACTTCCCGATACGATGAACTCTGAATCACTGGATATAGCCACAGATGATACAGAACTAGTGTGACCACTCATGGTCTAACAGACACCTGTCTTGACGTCCCATAGTCTCACCGCCTAATCTACACTTCCCGATACGATGAACTCTGAATCACTCGATATAGCCACAGCTTATACTCAATCTGTGTGACCACTCATGGTCTTACAGGTACCTGTCTTGACGTCCCATAGTCTCACCGTATAATCATAACTTCCCGATACGATGAACTCAGAATCACTGGATATAGCCACAGATGATACAGAACTAATGTGATCACTCATGGTCTTACAGGTACCTGTCTTGACGTCCCATAGTCTCACCGTATAATCATTACTTCCCGATACGATGAACTCAGAATCACTGGATATAGCCACAGATCATACAGAACTAGTGTGACCACTCATGGTCTTACAGATACCTGTCTTGACGTCCCATAGTCTCACCGTCTAATCATTACTTCCCGATACTATGAACTCTGAATCACTCGATATAGCCACAGATGATACAGAACTAGTGTGACCACTCATGGTCTTACAGGTACCTGTCTTGACGTCCCATAGTCTCACCGTATAATCATGACTTCCCGATACGATGAACTCTGAATCACTGGATATAGCCACAGCTTATACTCAATCTGTGTGACCACTCATGGTCTTACAGGTACCTGTCTTGACGTCCCATAGTCTCACCGTATTATCTCAACTTCCCGATACGATGAACTCTGAATCACTGGATATAGCCACAGCATATACATTACTCGTGTGACCACTCATGGTCTTACAGGTACCTGTCTTGACGTCCCATAGTCTCACCGTCTAATCTCCACTTCCCGATACGATGAACTCTGAATCACTGGATATAGCCACAGATGATACAGAACTAGTGTGACCACTCATGGTCTTACAGGTACCTGTCTTGACGTCCCATAGTCTCACCGTATAATCATTACTTCCCGATACTATGAACTCTGAATCACTGGATATAGCCACAGATCATACAATATTAGTGTGACCACTCATGGTCTTACAGGTACCTGTCTTGACGTCCCATAGTCTCACCGTATTATCATAACTTTCCGATACGATGAACTCTGAATCACTGGATATAGCCACAGCTTATACTCAATCTGTGTGACCACTCATGGTCTTACAGGTACCTGTCTTGACGTCCCATAGTCTCACCGTATAATCATGACTTCCCGATACGATGAACTCTGAATCACTGGATATAGCCACAGCTTATACTCAATCTGTGTGACCACTCATGGTCTAACAGATACCTGTCTTGACGTCCCATAGTCTCACCGTATAATCATGACTTCCCGATACGATGAACTCTGAATCACTGGATATAGCCACAGCTTATACTCAATCTGTGTGACCACTCATGGTCTTACAGGTACCTGTCTTGACGTCCCATAGTCTCACCGTCTAATCATGACTTCCCGATACGATTAACTCTGAATCACTGGATATAGCCACAGCTTATACTCAATCTGTGTGACCACTCATGGTCTTACAGATATCTGTCTTGACGTCCCATAGTCTCACCGTATAATCATGACTTCCCGATACTATGAACTCAGAATCACTGGATATAGCCACAGATCATACAGAACTAGTGTGACCACTCATGGTCTTACAGATACCTGTCTTGACGTCCCATAGTCTCACCGTCTAATCATTACTTCCCGATACTATGAACTCTGAATCACTCGATATAGCCACAGATGATACAGAACTAGTGTGACCACTCATGGTCTTACAGGTACCTGTCTTGACGTCCCATAGTCTCACCGTCTAATCATGACTTCCCGATACTATGAACTCTGAATCACTGGATATAGCCACAGATAATACATAACTAGTGTGACCACTCATGGTCTTACAGGTACCTGTCTTGACGTCCCATAGTCTCACCGTCTAATCATGACTTCCCGATACTATGAACTCTGAATCACTGGATATAGCCACAGATGATACAGAACTAGTGTGACCACTCATGGTCTTACAGGTACCTGTCTTGACGTCCCATAGTCTCACCGTCTAATATACACTTCCGAATACGATGAACTCTGAATCACTGGATATAGCCACAGATGATACAGAACTAGTGTGACCACTCATGGTCTTACAGGTACCTGTCTTGACGTCCCATAGTCTCACCGTATAATCATTACTTCCCGATACTATGAACTCTGAATCACTGGATATAGCCACAGCAGATACATAACTAGTGTGACCACTCATGGTCTTACAGGTACCTGTCTTGACGTCCCATAGTCTCACCGTCTAATATACACTTCCGAATACGATGAACTCTGAATCACTGGATATAGCCACAGATAATACATAACTAGTGTGACCACTCATGGTCTTACAGATACCTGTCTTGACGTCCCATAGTCTCACCGTCTAATATACACTTCCGAATACGATGAACTCTGAATCACTGGATATAGCCACAGATGATACAGAACTAGTGTGACCACTCATGGTCTAACAGATACCTGTCTTGACGTCCCATAGTCTCACCGTTTAATATACACTTCCGATACGATGAACTCTGAATCACTGGATATAGCCACAGCAGATACATAACTAGTGTGACCACTCATGGTCTTACAGGTACCTGTCTTGACGTCCCATAGTCTCACCGTATTATCATAACTTTCCGATACGATGAACTCTGAATCACTGGATATAGCCACAGCTTATACTCAATCTGTGTGACCACTCATGGTCTAACAGATACCTGTCTTGACGTCCCATAGTCTCACCGTCTAATCTCCACTTCCCGATACTATGAACTCTGAATCACTGGATATAGCCACAGCTTATACTTAATCTGTGTGACCACTCATGGTCTTACAGGTACCTGTCTTGACGTCCCATAGTCTCACCGTATTATCATAACTTTCCGATACGATGAACTCTGAATCACTGGATATAGCCACAGCATATACATTACTCGTGTGACCACTCATGGTCTTACAGGTACCTGTCTTGACGTCCCATAGTCTCACCGTATTATCTCAACTTCCCGATACGATGAACTCTGAATCACTGGATATAGCCACAGATCTTACAGAACTAGTGTGACCACTCATGGTCTTACAGGTACCTGTCTTGACGTCCCATAGTCTCACCGTATAATCATGACTTCCCGATACGATGAACTCTGAATCACTGGATATAGCCACAGCTTATACTCAATCTGTGTGACCACTCATGGTCTTACAGGTACCTGTCTTGACGTCCCATAGTCTCACCGTATTATCATAACTTTCCGATACGATGAAATCTGAATCACTGGATATAGCCACAGCAGATACATACTAGTGTGACCACTCATGGTCTTACAGGTACTTGTCTTGACGTCCCATAGTCTCACCGTATTATCATAACTTTCCGATACGATGAACTCTGAATCACTGGATATAGCCACAGCAGATACATAACTAGTGTGACCACTCATGGTCTTACAGGTACCTGTCTTGACGTCCCATAGTCTCACCGTATTATCTCAACTTCCCGATACGATGAACTCTGAATCACTGGATATAGCCACAGCTTATACTCAATCTGTGTGACCACTCATGGTCTTACAGATACCTGTCTTGACGTCCCATAGTCTCACCGTATAATCATTACTTCCCGATACGATGAACTCAGAATCACTGGATATAGCCACAGATGATACAGAACTAATGTGACCACTCATGGTCTAACAGATACCTGTCTTGACGTCCCATAGTCTCACCGTCTAATCTCCACTTCCCGATACGATGAACTCTGAATCACGGGATATAGCCACAGATCATACAGAACTAGTGTGACCACTCATGGTCTTACAGGTACCTGTCTTGACGTCCCATAGTCTCACCGTATAATCATTACTTCCCGATACGATGAACTCTGAATCACTGGATATAGCCACAGATGATACAGAACTAGTGTGACCACTCATGGTCTTACAGGTACCTGTCTTGACGTCCCATAGTCTCACCGTATAATCATGACTTCCCGATACGATGAACTCAGAATCACTGGATATAGCCACAGATCATACAGAACTAGTGTGACCACTCATGGTCTTACAGATACCTGTCTTGACGTCCCATAGTCTCACCGTCTAATCATTACTTCCCGATACTATGAACTCTGAATCACTCGATATAGCCACAGATCATACAGAACTAGTGTGACCACTCATGGTCTTACAGGTACCTGTCTTGACGTCCCATAGTCTCACCGTATAATCATGACTTCCCGATACGATGAACTCTGAATCACTGGATATAGCCACAGCTTATACTCAATCTGTGTGACCACTCATGGTCTTACAGATATCTGTCTTGACGTCCCATAGTCTCACCGTATAATCATGACTTCCCGATACTATGAACTCAGAATCACTGGATATAGCCACAGATCATACAGAACTAGTGTGACCACTCATGGTCTTACAGGTACCTGTCTTGACGTCCCATAGTCTCACCGTCTTATCATTACTTCCCGATACTATGAACTCTGAATCAATGGATATAGCTACAGATCTTACAGAATCTGTGTGACCACTCATGGTCTTACAGGTACCTGTCTTGACGTCCCATAGTCTCACCGTCTAATCATGACTTCCCGATACTATGAACTCTGAATCACTGGATATAGCCACAGATAATACATAACTAGTGTGACCACTCATGGTCTTACAGGTACCTGTCTTGACGTCCCATAGTCTCACCGTCTAATCATTACTTCCCGATACTATGAACTCTGAATCACTCGATATAGCCACAGATGATACATAACTAGTGTGACCACTCATGGTCTTACAGGTACCTGTCTTGACGTCCCATAGTCTCACCGTCTAATATACACTTCCGAATACGATGAACTCTGAATCACTGGATATAGCCACAGATAATACATAACTAGTGTGACCACTCATGGTCTTACAGATACCTGTCTTGACGTCCCATAGTCTCACCGTCTAATATACACTTCCCGATACGATGAACTCTGAATCACTGGATATAGCCACAGCATATACATTACTCGTGTGACCACTCATGGTCTTACAGGTACCTGTCTTGACGTCCCATAGTCTCACCGTCTAATCTCCACTTCCCGATACGATGAACTCTGAATCACTGGATATAGCCACAGATGATACAGAACTAGTGTGACCACTCATGGTCTTACAGGTACCTGTCTTGACGTCCCATAGTCTCACCGTATAATCATTACTTCCCGATACTATGAACTCTGAATCACTGGATATAGCCACAGATCATACAATATTAGTGTGACCACTCATGGTCTTACAGGTACCTGTCTTGACGTCCCATAGTCTCACCGTATTATCATAACTTTCCGATACGATGAACTCTGAATCACTGGATATAGCCACAGCTTATACTCAATCTGTGTGACCACTCATGGTCTTACAGGTACCTGTCTTGACGTCCCATAGTCTCACCGTATAATCATGACTTCCCGATACGATGAACTCTGAATCACTGGATATAGCCACAGCTTATACTCAATCTGTGTGACCACTCATGGTCTAACAGATACCTGTCTTGACGTCCCATAGTCTCACCGTATAATCATGACTTCCCGATACGATGAACTCTGAATCACTGGATATAGCCACAGCTTATACTCAATCTGTGTGACCACTCATGGTCTTACAGGTACCTGTCTTGACGTCCCATAGTCTCACCGTCTAATCATGACTTCCCGATACGATTAACTCTGAATCACTGGATATAGCCACAGCTTATACTCAATCTGTGTGACCACTCATGGTCTTACAGATATCTGTCTTGACGTCCCATAGTCTCACCGTATAATCATGACTTCCCGATACTATGAACTCAGAATCACTGGATATAGCCACAGATCATACAGAACTAGTGTGACCACTCATGGTCTTACAGATACCTGTCTTGACGTCCCATAGTCTCACCGTCTAATCATTACTTCCCGATACTATGAACTCTGAATCACTCGATATAGCCACAGATGATACAGAACTAGTGTGACCACTCATGGTCTTACAGGTACCTGTCTTGACGTCCCATAGTCTCACCGTCTAATCATGACTTCCCGATACTATGAACTCTGAATCACTGGATATAGCCACAGATAATACATAACTAGTGTGACCACTCATGGTCTTACAGGTACCTGTCTTGACGTCCCATAGTCTCACCGTCTAATATACACTTCCGAATACGATGAACTCTGAATCACTGGATATAGCCACAGATGATACAGAACTAGTGTGACCACTCATGGTCTTACAGGTACCTGTCTTGACGTCCCATAGTCTCACCGTATAATCATTACTTCCCGATACTATGAACTCTGAATCACTGGATATAGCCACAGCTAATACATAACTAGTGTGACCACTCATAGTCTTACAGGTACCTGTCTTGACGTCCCATAGTCTCACCGTATGATCTCAACTTCCCGATACGATGAACTCTGAATCACTGGATATAGCCACAGCATTTACATAACTAGTGTGACCACTCATAGTCTTACAGGTACCTGTCTTAACGTCCCATAGTCTCACCGTCATATCATGACTTCCCGATACGATGAACTCTGAATCACTGGATATAGCCACAGCTAATACATAACTAGTGTGACCACTCATGGTCTTACAGGTACCTGTCTTGACGTTCCATAGTCTCACCGTATTATCTCAACTTCCCGATACGATGAACTCTGAATCACGGGATATAGCCACAGATGATACAGAACTAGTGTGACCACTCATGGTCTTACAGGTACCTGTCTTGACGTCCCATAGTCTCACCGTATAATCATTACTTCCCGATACGATGAACTCAGAATCACTGGATATAGCCACAGATGATACAGAACTAGTGTGACCACTCATGGTCTTACAGGTACCTGTCTTGACGTCCCATAGTCTCACCGTATAATCATGACTTCCCGATACGATGAACTCTGAATCACTGGATATAGCCACAGCTTATACTCAATCTGTGTGACCACTCATGGTCTTACAGGTACCTGTCTTGACGTCCCATAGTCTCACCGTCTCATCTCTACTTACCGATACGATGAACTCTGAATCACTGGATATAGCCACAGCATATACATTACTCGTGTGACCACTCATGGTCTTACAGGTACCTGTCTTGACGTCC
The DNA here is from genome assembly GCA_946699065.1 of Loxodes magnus. NCBI lineage: Eukaryota > Ciliophora > Karyorelictea > Loxodida > Loxodidae > Loxodes > Loxodes magnus. The sequence continues at coordinate 97,804 of CAMPDV010000243.1, forward strand.
CATAGTCTCACCGTATAATCATTACTTCCCGATACGATGAACTCTGAATCACTGGATATAGCCACAGATGATACAGAACTAGTGTGACCACTCATGGTCTAACAGATACCTGTCTTGACGTCCCATAGTCTCACCGTCTTATCATAACTTCCCGATACGATGAACTCTCAATCACTGGATATAGCCACAGATAATACATAACTAGTGTGACCACTCATGGTCTTACAGGTACCTGTCTTGACGTCCCATAGTCTCACCGTCTAATCATGACTTCCCGATACGATGAACTCAGAATCACTGGATATAGCCACAGATCATACAGAACTAGTGTGACCACTCATGGTCTTACAGATACCTGTCTTGACGTCCCATAGTCTCACCGTCTAATCATTACTTCCCGATACTATGAACTCTGAATCACTGGATATAGCCACAGATGATACAGAACTAGTGTGACCACTCATGGTCTTACAGGTACCTGTCTTGACGTCCCATAGTCTCACCGTATAATCATGACTTCCCGATACGATGAACTCTGAATCACGGGATATAGCCACAGATCATACAGAACTAGTGTGACCACTCATGGTCTTACAGGTACCTGTCTTGACGTCCCATAGTCTCACCGTATTATCTCAACTTCCCGATACGATGAACTCTGAATCACGGGATATAGCCACAGATCATACAGAACTAGTGTGACCACTCATGGTCTTACAGGTACCTGTCTTGACGTCCCATAGTCTCACCGTATTATCATGACTTCCCGATACGATGAACTCTGAATCACTGGATATAGCCACAGCTTATGCTCAATCTGTGTGACCACTCATGGTCTTACAGGTACCTGTCTTGACGTCCCATAGTCTCACCGTCTAATCTCCACTTCCCGATACGATGAACTCTGAATCACTGGATATAGCCACAGCTTATACTCAATCTGTGTGACCACTCATGGTCTTACAGGTACCTGTCTTGACGTCCCATAGTCTCACCGTATAATCATGACTTCCCGATACGATGAACTCTGAATCACTGGATATAGCCACAGCTTATACTCAATCTGTGTGACCACTCATGGTCTTACAGGTACCTGTCTTGACGTCCCATAGTCTCACCGTCTCATCTCTACTTACCGATACGATGAACTCTGAATCACTGGATATAGCCACAGCATATACATTACTCGTGTGACCACTCATGGTCTTACAGGTACCTGTCTTGACGTCCCATAGTCTCACCGCCTAATCTACACTTCCCGATACGATGAACTCTGAATCACTGGATATAGCCACAGCTTATGCTCAATCTGTGTGACCACTCATGGTCTTACAGATACCTGTCTTGACGTCCCATAGTCTCACCGTCTAATCATTACTTCCCGATACTATGAACTCTGAATCACTCGATATAGCCACAGATGATACAGAACTAGTGTGACCACTCATGGTCTTACAGGTACCTGTCTTGACGTCCCATAGTCTCACCGTATTATCTCAACTTCCCGATACGATGAACTCTGAATCACGGGATATAGCCACAGATCATACAGAACTAGTGTGACCACTCATGGTCTTACAGGTACCTGTCTTGACGTCCCATAGTCTCACCGTATAATCATGACTTCCCGATACGATGAACTCTGAATCACTTGATATAGCCACAGCTTATGCTCAATCTGTGTGACCACTCATGGTCTTACAGATACCTGTCTTGACGTCCCATAGTCTCACCGTCTAATCATTACTTCCCGATACTATGAACTCTGAATCACTCGATATAGCCACAGATGATACAGAACTAGTGTGACCACTCATGGTCTTACAGGTACCTGTCTTGACGTCCCATAGTCTCACCGTATTATCTCAACTTCCCGATACGATGAACTCTGAATCACTGGATATAGCCACAGCTTATGCTCAATCTGTGTGACCACTCATGGTCTTACAGATACCTGTCTTGACGTCCCATAGTCTCACCGTCTAATCATTACTTCCCGATACTATGAACTCTGAATCACTCGATATAGCCACAGATGATACAGAACTAGTGTGACCACTCATGGTCTTACAGGTACCTGTCTTGACGTCCCATAGTCTCACCGTATTATCTCAACTTCCCGATACGATGAACTCTGAATCACGGGATATAGCCACAGATCATACAGAACTAGTGTGACCACTCATGGTCTTACAGGTACCTGTCTTGACGTCCCATAGTCTCACCGTATAATCATGACTTCCCGATACGATGAACTCTGAATCACTGGATATAGCCACAGCTTATGCTCAATCTGTGTGACCACTCATGGTCTTACAGGTACCTGTCTTGACGTCCCATAGTCTCACCGTATAATCATGACTTCCCGATACGATGAACTCTGAATCACTGGATATAGCCACAGCTTATACTCAATCTGTGTGACCACTCATGGTCTTACAGGTACCTGTCTTGACGTCCCATAGTCTCACCGTATTATCTCAACTTCCCGATACGATGAACTCTGAATCACTGGATATAGCCACAGCATATACATTACTCGTGTGACCACTCATGGTCTTACAGGTACCTGTCTTGACGTCCCATAGTCTCACCGTATAATCATGACTTCCCGATACGATGAACTCTGAATCACTGGATATAGCCACAGCTTATGCTCAATCTGTGTGACCACTCATGGTCTTACAGATACCTGTCTTGACGTCCCATAGTCTCACCGTATAATCATGACTTCCCGATACGATGAACTCTGAATCACTCGATATAGCCACAGATGATACAGAACTAGTGTGACCACTCATGGTCTTACAGGTACCTGTCTTGACGTCCCATAGTCTCACCGTATAATCATGACTTCCCGATACGATGAACTCTGAATCACTGGATATAGCCACAGCTTATACTCAATCTGTGTGACCACTCATGGTCTTACAGGTACCTGTCTTGACGTCCCATAGTCTCACCGTATTATCTCAACTTCCCGATACGATGAACTCTGAATCACTGGATATAGCCACAGATAATACATAACTAGTGTGACCACTCATGGTCTTACAGATACCTGTCTTGACGTCCCATAGTCTCACCGTATAATCATAACTTCCCGATACGATGAACTCTGAATCACTGGATATAGCAACAGATCATACATAATCTGTGTGACCACTCATGGTCTTACAGATACCTGTCTTGACGTCCCATAGTCTCACCGTCTAATCTCCACTTCCCGATACTATGAACTCTGAATCACTCGATATAGCCACAGATGATACAGAACTAATGTGACCACTCATGGTCTTACAGGTACCTGTCTTGACGTCCCATAGTCTCACCGTATAATCATGACTTCCCGATACGATGAACTCTGAATCACTGGATATAGCCACAGCTTATACTCAATCTGTGTGACCACTCATGGTCTTACAGGTACCTGTCTTGACGTTCCATAGTCTCACCGTATTATCTCAACTTCCCGATACGATGAACTCTGAATCACGGGATATAGCCACAGATGATACAGAACTAGTGTGACCACTCATGGTCTTACAGGTACCTGTCTTGACGTTCCATAGTCTCACCGTATAATCATTACTTCCCGATACGATGAACTCAGAATCACTGGATATAGCCACAGATGATACAGAACTAGTGTGACCACTCATGGTCTTACAGGTACCTGTCTTGACGTCCCATAGTCTCACCGTATAATCATGACTTCCCGATACGATGAACTCTGAATCACTGGATATAGCCACAGATCATACAGAACTAGTGTGACCACTCATGGTCTTACAGATACCTGTCTTGACGTCCCATAGTCTCACCGTCTCATCTCTACTTACCGATACGATGAACTCTGAATCACTGGATATAGCCACAGCATATACATTACTCGTGTGACCACTCATGGTCTTACAGGTACCTGTCTTGACGTCCCATAGTCTCACCGTATAATCATTACTTCCCGATACGATGAACTCTGAATCACTGGATATAGCCACAGATGATACAGAACTAGTGTGACCACTCATGGTCTAACAGATACCTGTCTTGACGTCCCATAGTCTCACCGTCTTATCATAACTTCCCGATACGATGAACTCTGAATCACTGGATATAGCCACAGATCATACAGAACTAGTGTGACCACTCATGGTCTTACAGATACCTGTCTTGACGTCCCATAGTCTCACCGTCTCATCTCTACTTACCGATACGATGAACTCTGAATCACTGGATATAGCCACAGCATATACATTACTCGTGTGACCACTCATGGTCTTACAGGTACCTGTCTTGACGTCCCATAGTCTCACCGTATAATCATTACTTCCCGATACGATGAACTCTGAATCACTGGATATAGCCACAGATCATACAGAACTAGTGTGACCACTCATGGTCTTACAGATACCTGTCTTGACGTCCCATAGTCTCACCGTCTCATCTCTACTTACCGATACGATGAACTCTGAATCACTGGATATAGCCACAGCATATACATTACTCGTGTGACCACTCATGGTCTTACAGGTACCTGTCTTGACGTCCCATAGTCTCACCGTATAATCATTACTTCCCGATACGATGAACTCTGAATCACTGGATATAGCCACAGATGATACAGAACTAGTGTGACCACTCATGGTCTAACAGATACCTGTCTTGACGTCCCATAGTCTCACCGTCTTATCATAACTTCCCGATACGATGAACTCTCAATCACTGGATATAGCCACAGATAATACATAACTAGTGTGACCACTCATGGTCTTACAGGTACCTGTCTTGACGTCCCATAGTCTCACCGTATAATCATGACTTCCCGATACGATGAACTCAGAATCACTGGATATAGCCACAGATCATACAGAACTAGTGTGACCACTCATGGTCTTACAGATACCTGTCTTGACGTCCCATAGTCTCACCGTCTAATCATTACTTCCCGATACTATGAACTCTGAATCACTGGATATAGCCACAGATGATACAGAACTAGTGTGACCACTCATGGTCTTACAGGTACCTGTCTTGACGTCCCATAGTCTCACCGTATAATCATGACTTCCCGATACGATGAACTCTGAATCACTGGATATAGCCACAGCTTATACTCAATCTGTGTGACCACTCATGGTCTTACAGGTACCTGTCTTGACGTCCCATAGTCTCACCGTATTATCTCAACTTCCCGATACGATGAACTCTGAATCACGGGATATAGCCACAGATCATACAGAACTAGTGTGACCACTCATGGTCTTACAGGTACCTGTCTTGACGTCCCATAGTCTCACCGTATAATCATGACTTCCCGATACGATGAACTCTGAATCACTGGATATAGCCACAGCTTATACTCAATCTGTGTGACCACTCATGGTCTAACAGATACCTGTCTTGACGTCCCATAGTCTCACCGTATAATCATGACTTCCCGATACGATGAACTCTGAATCACTGGATATAGCAACAGATCATACATAATCTGTGTGACCACTCATGGTCTTACAGATACCTGTCTTGACGTCCCATAGTCTCACCGTATAATCATGACTTCCCGATACTATGAACTCTGAATCACTCGATATAGCCACAGATGATACAGAACAGTGTGACCACTCATGGTCTTACAGGTACCTGTCTTGACGTCCCATAGTCTCACCGTATAATCATGACTTCCCGATACGATGAACTCTGAATCATTGATATAGCCACAGCTTATACTCAAACTGTGTGACCACTCATGGTCTTACAGGTACTTGTCTTGACGTCCCATAGTCTCACCGTATTATCATAACTTTCCGATACGATGAACTCTGAATCACTGGATATAGCCACAGCAGATACAGAACTAGTGTGACCACTCATGGTCTTACAGGTACCTGTCTTGACGTCCCATAGTCTCACCGTATAATCATGACTTCCCGATACGATGAACTCTGAATCACTGGATATAGCCACAGCTTATACTCAATCTGTGTGACCACTCATGGTCTAACAGATACCTGTCTTGACGTCCCATAGTCTCACCGTCTAATCTCCACTTCCCGATACGATGAACTCTGAATCACTGGATATAGCCACAGCTTATACTCAATCTGTGTGACCACTCATGGTCTTACAGATACCTGTCTTGACGTCCCATAGTCTCACCGTCTAATCTCAACTTCCCGATACGATGAACTCTGAATCACTGGATATAGCCACAGCATATACATTACTCGTGTGACCACTCATGGTCTTACAGGTACCTGTCTTGACGTCCCATAGTCTCACCGTATAATCATGACTTCCCGATACGATGAACTCTGAATCACTGGATATAGCCACAGCTTATACTCAATCTGTGTGACCACTCATGGTCTTACAGGTACCTGTCTTGACGTTCCATAGTCTCACCGTATTATCTCAACTTCCCGATACGATGAACTCAGAATCACTGGATATAGCCACAGATGATACAGAACTAATGTGACCACTCATGGTCTTACAGGTACCTGTCTTGACGTCCCATAGTCTCACCGTATAATCATTACTTCCCGATACGATGAACTCAGAATCACTGGATATAGCCACAGATGATACAGAACTAGTGTGACCACTCATGGTCTTACAGGTACCTGTCTTGACGTCCCATAGTCTCACCGTATAATCATGACTTCCCGATACGATGAACTCTGAATCACTGGATATAGCCACAGCTTATACTCAATCTGTGTGACCACTCATGGTCTTACAGGTACCTGTCTTGACGTCCCATAGTCTCACCGTCTAATCTCAACTTCCCGATACGATGAACTCTGAATCACGGGATATAGCCACAGATCATACAGAACTAGTGTGACCACTCATGGTCTTACAGGTACCTGTCTTGACGTCCCATAGTCTCACCTCCTAATCATAACTTCCCGATACGATGAACTCTGAATCACTGGATATAGCCACAGATCTTACAGAATCTGTGTGACCACTCATGGTCTTACAGGTACCTGTCTTGACGTCCCATAGTCTCACCGTATAATCATAACTTTCCGATACGATGAACTCTGAATCACTGGATATAGCCACAGCAGATACATAACTAGTGTGACCACTCATGGTCTTACAGGTACCTGTCCTGACGTCTCATAGTCTCACCGCCTAATCTACACTTCCCGATACGATGAACTCTGAATCAATGGATATAGCCACAGATCTTACAGAATCTGTGTGACCACTCATGGTCTTACAGGTACCTGTCTTGACGTCCCATAGTCTCACCGTCTAATCGTCACTTCCGAATACGATGAACTCTGAATCACTGGATATAGCCACAGCAGATACATAACCCGTGTGACCACTCATGGTCTTACAGGTACTTGTCTTGACGTCCCATAGTCTCACCGTATTATCATAACTTTCCGATACGATGAACTCTGAATCACTGGATATAGCCACAGATCACTTGAACTAGTGTGACCACTCATGGTCTTACAGGTACCTGTCTTGACGTCCCATAGTCTCACCGTATAATCATGACTTCCCGATACGATGAACTCTGAATCACTGGATATAGCCACAGCTTATACTCAATCTGTGTGACCACTCATGGTCTTACAGGTACCTGTCTTGACGTCCCATAGTCTCACCGTATTATCTCAACTTCCCGATACGATGAACTCTGAATCACGGGATATAGCCACAGATCATACAGAACTAGTGTGACCACTCATGGTCTTACAGGTACCTGTCTTGACGTCCCATAGTCTCACCGCCTAATCATAACTTCCCGATACGATGAACTCTGAATCACTGGATATAGCCACAGATGATACAGAACTAGTGTGACCACTCATGGTCTTACAGGTACCTGTCTTGACGTCCCATAGTCTCACCGTATAATCATAACTTTCCGATACGATGAACTCTGAATCACTGGATATAGCCACAGCAGATACATAACTAGTGTGACCACTCATGGTCTTACAGGTACCTGTCCTGACGTCCCATAGTCTCACCGCCTAATCTACACTTCCCGATACGATGAACTCTGAATCACGGGATATAGCTACAGATCTTACAGAATCTGTGTGACCACTCATGGTCTTACAGGTACCTGTCTTGACGTCCCATAGTCTCACCGTCTAATCGTCACTTCCCGATACGATGAACTCTGAATCACTGGATATAGCCACAGCAGATACATAACCCGTGTGACCACTCATGGTCTTACAGGTACTTGTCTTGACGTCCCATAGTCTCACCGTATTATCATAACTTTCCGATACGATGAACTCTGAATCACTGGATATAGCCACAGATCACTTGAACTAGTGTGACCACTCATGGTCTTACAGGTACCTGTCCTGACGTCCCATAGTCTCACCGTCTAATATACACTTCCGAATACGATGAACTCTGAATCAATGGATATAGCCACAGATCTTACAGAATCTGTGTGACCACTCATGGTCTTACAGGTACCTGTCTTGACGTCCCATAGTCTCACCGTCTAATATACACTTCCGAATACGATGAACTCTGAATCACTGGATATAGCCACAGATAATACATAACTAGTGTGACCACTCATGGTCTTACAGATACCTGTCTTGACGTCCCATAGTCTCACCGTCTAATATACACTTCCCGATACGATGAACTCTGAATCACTGGATATAGCTACAGCTTATACTCAATCTGTGTGACCACTCATGGTCTTACAGGTACCTGTCTTGACGTCCCATAGTCTCACCGTTTAATATACACTTCCGAATACGATGAACTCTGAATCACTGGATATAGCCACAGATCATACAGAACTAGTGTGACCACTCATGGTCTTACAGATACCTGTCTTGACGTCCCATAGTCTCACCGTCTAATATACACTTCCCGATACGATGAACTCTGAATCACTGGATATAGCTACAGCTTATACTCAATCTGTGTGACCACTCATGGTCTTACAGGTACCTGTCTTGACGTCCCATAGTCTCACCGTCTAATCGTCACTTCCCGATACGATGAACTCTGAATCACTGGATATAGCCACAGATAATACATAACTAGTGTGACCACTCATGGTCTTACAGGTACCTGTCTTGACGTCCCATAGTCTCACCTTATTATCATAACTTTCCGATACGATGAACTCTGAATCACTGGATATAGCCACAGCAGATACATAACTAGTGTGACCACTCATGGTCTTACAGGTACCTGTCCTGACGTCCCATAGTCTCACCGCCTAATCTACACTTCCCGATACGATGAACTCTGAATCAATGGATATAGCCACAGATAATACATAACTAGTGTGACCACTCATGGTCTTACAGGTACCTGTCTTGACGTCCCATAGTCTCACCGTCTAATCATGACTTCCCGATACGATGAACTCTGAATCACTGGATATAGCCACAGCTTATACTCAATCTGTGTGACCACTCATGGTCTTACAGGTACCTGTCTTGACGTCCCATAGTCTCACCGTATAATCATTACTTCCCGATACTATGAACTCTGAATCACTGGATATAGCCACAGCTTATACTCAATCTGTGTGACCACTCATGGTCTAACAGATACCTGTCTTGACGTCCCATAGTCTCACCGTCTAATCTCCACTTCCCGATACGATGAACTCTGAATCACTGGATATAGCCACAGATGATACAGAACTAGTGTGACCACTCATGGTCTTACAGGTACCTGTCTTGACGTCCCATAGTCTCACCGTCTAATATACACTTCCGAATACGATGAACTCTGAATCACTGGATATAGCCACAGCATATACATTACTCGTGTGACCACTCATGGTCTTACAGGTACCTGTCTTGACGTCCCATAGTCTCACCGTATAATCATGACTTCCCGATACGATGAACTCAGAATCACTGGATATAGCCACAGATCATACAGAACTAGTGTGACCACTCATGGTCTTACAGATACCTGTCTTGACGTCCCATAGTCTCACCGTCTAATCATTACTTCCCGATACTATGAACTCTGAATCACTCGATATAGCCACAGATCATACAGAACTAGTGTGACCACTCATGGTCTTACAGGTACCTGTCTTGACGTCCCATAGTCTCACCGTATAATCATGACTTCCCGATACGATGAACTCTGAATCACTGGATATAGCCACAGCTTATACTCAATCTGTGTGACCACTCATGGTCTTACAGATATCTGTCTTGACGTCCCATAGTCTCACCGTATAATCATGACTTCCCGATACTATGAACTCAGAATCACTGGATATAGCCACAGATCATACAGAACTAGTGTGACCACTCATGGTCTTACAGGTACCTGTCTTGACGTCCCATAGTCTCACCGTCTTATCATTACTTCCCGATACTATGAACTCTGAATCAATGGATATAGCTACAGATCTTACAGAATCTGTGTGACCACTCATGGTCTTACAGGTACCTGTCTTGACGTCCCATAGTCTCACCGTCTAATCATGACTTCCCGATACTATGAACTCTGAATCACTGGATATAGCCACAGATAATACATAACTAGTGTGACCACTCATGGTCTTACAGGTACCTGTCTTGACGTCCCATAGTCTCACCGTCTAATCATTACTTCCCGATACTATGAACTCTGAATCACTCGATATAGCCACAGATGATACATAACTAGTGTGACCACTCATGGTCTTACAGGTACCTGTCTTGACGTCCCATAGTCTCACCGTCTAATATACACTTCCGAATACGATGAACTCTGAATCACTGGATATAGCCACAGATAATACATAACTAGTGTGACCACTCATGGTCTTACAGATACCTGTCTTGACGTCCCATAGTCTCACCGTCTAATATACACTTCCCGATACGATGAACTCTGAATCACTGGATATAGCCACAGCTTATACTCAATCTGTGTGACCACTCATGGTCTTACAGGTACCTGTCTTGACGTCCCATAGTCTCACCGTTTAATATACACTTCCGAATACGATGAACTCTGAATCACTGGATATAGCCACAGATAATACATAACTAGTGTGACCACTCATGGTCTTACAGGTACCTGTCTTGACGTCCCATAGTCTCACCTTATTATCATAACTTTCCGATACGATGAACTCTGAATCACTGGATATAGCCACAGCAGATACATAACTAGTGTGACCACTCATGGTCTTACAGGTACCTGTCCTGACGTCCCATAGTCTCACCGCCTAATCTACACTTCCCGATACGATGAACTCTGAATCAATGGATATAGCCACAGATCTTACAGAATCTGTGTGACCACTCATGGTCTTACAGGTACCTGTCCTGACGTCCCATAGTCTCACCGTATTATCTCAACTTCCCGATACGATGAACTCTGAATCACGGGATATAGCCACAGATCATACAGAACTAGTGTGACCACTCATGGTCTTACAGGTACCTGTCTTGACGTCCCATAGTCTCACCGTATAATCATAACTTCCCGATACGATGAACTCAGAATCACTGGATATAGCCACAGATGATACAGAACTAATGTGACCACTCATGGTCTTACAGGTACCTGTCTTGACGTCCCATAGTCTCACCGTATTATCTCAACTTCCCGATACGATGAACTCTGAATCACGGGATATAGCCACAGCTTATACTCAATCTGTGTGACCACTCATGGTCTAACAGATACCTGTCTTGACGTCCCATAGTCTCACCGTCTAATCGTCACTTCCGAATACGATGAACTCTGAATCACTGGATATAGCCACAGATGATACAGAACTAGTGTGACCACTCATGGTCTAACAGATACCTGTCTTGACGTCCCATAGTCTCACCGTCTAATATACACTTCCGAATACGATGAACTCTGAATCACTGGATATAGCCACAGATAATACATAACTAGTGTGACCACTCATGGTCTTACAGGTACCTGTCTTGACGTCCCATAGTCTCACCGTATTATCATAACTTTCCGATACGATGAACTCTGAATCACTGGATATAGCCACAGATAATACCTAATTAGTGTGACCACTCATGGTCTTACAGGTACCTGTCTTGAAGTCCCATAGTCTCACCGTCTAATATACACTTCCGAATACGATGAACTCTGAATCACTGGATATAGCCACAGATAATACATAACTAGTGTGACCACTCATGGTCTTACAGGTACCTGTCTTGACGTCCCATAGTCTCACCGTCTAATCATGACTTCCCGATACTATGAACTCTGAATCACTGGATATAGCCACAGATAATAAATAACTCGTGTGACCACTCATGGTCTAACAGGTACCTGTCTTGACGTCCCATAGTCTCACCGTCTAATCATTACTTCCCGATACTATGAACTCTGAATCACTGGATATAGCCACAGCTTATACTCAATCTGTGTGACCACTCATGGTCTTACAGGTACCTGTCTTGACGTCCCATAGTCTCACCGTATTATCATTACTTCCCGATACTATGAACTCTGAATCACTGGATATAGCCACAGCTTATACTCAATCTGTGTGACCACTCATGGTCTTACAGGTACCTGTCTTGACGTCCCATAGTCTCACCGTCTAATCTCCACTTCCCGATACGATGAACTCTGAATCACTGGATATAGCCACAGCATATACATTACTCGTGTGACCACTCATGGTCTTACAGGTACCTGTCTTGACGTCCCATAGTCTCACCGTATAATCATTACTTCCCGATACGATGAACTCTGAATCACTGGATATAGCCACAGATGATACAGAACTAGTGTGACCACTCATGGTCTTACAGGTACCTGTCTTGACGTCCCATAGTCTCACCGTATTATCTCAACTTCCCGATACGATGAACTCTGAATCACGGGATATAGCCACAGATCATACAGAACTAGTGTGACCACTCATGGTCTTACAGGTACCTGTCTTGACGTCCCATAGTCTCACCGTATAATCATTACTTCCCGATACGATGAACTCTGAATCACTGGATATAGCCACAGATGATACAGAACTAGTGTGACCACTCATGGTCTTACAGGTACCTGTCTTGACGTCCCATAGTCTCACCGTATAATCATTACTTCCCGATACGATGAACTCTGAATCACTGGATATAGCCACAGATGATACAGAACTAGTGTGACCACTCATGGTCTAACAGATACCTGTCTTGACGTCCCATAGTCTCACCGTATAATCATAACTTCCCGATACGATGAACTCAGAATCACTGGATATAGCCACAGATGATACAGAACTAATGTGACCACTCATGGTCTTACAGGTACCTGTCTTGACGTCCCATAGTCTCACCGTATTATCTCAACTTCCCGATACGATGAACTCTGAATCACGGGATATAGCCACAGCTTATACTCAATCTGTGTGACCACTCATGGTCTAACAGATACCTGTCTTGACGTCCCATAGTCTCACCGTCTAATCGTCACTTCCGAATACGATGAACTCTGAATCACTGGATATAGCCACAGATGATACAGAACTAGTGTGACCACTCATGGTCTTACAGGTACTTGTCTTGACGTCCCATAGTCTCACCGTATTATCTCAACTTCCCGATACGATGAACTCTGAATCACGGGATATAGCCACAGATCATACAGAACTAGTGTGACCACTCATGGTCTTACAGGTACCTGTCTTGACGTCCCATAGTCTCACCGTATAATCATGACTTCCCGATACGATGAACTCTGAATCACTGGATATAGCCACAGCTTATGCTCAATCTGTGTGACCACTCATGGTCTTACAGGTACCTGTCTTGACGTCCCATAGTCTCACCGTATAATCATGACTTCCCGATACGATGAACTCTGAATCACTGGATATAGCCACAGCTTATACTCAATCTGTGTGACCACTCATGGTCTTACAGGTACCTGTCTTGACGTCCCATAGTCTCACCGTATTATCTCAACTTCCCGATACGATGAACTCTGAATCACGGGATATAGCCACAGATCATACAGAACTAGTGTGACCACTCATGGTCTTACAGGTACCTGTCTTGACGTCCCATAGTCTCACCGTATAATCATAACTTCCCGATACGATGAACTCAGAATCACTGGATATAGCCACAGATGATACAGAACTAATGTGACCACTCATGGTCTTACAGGTACCTGTCTTGACGTCCCATAGTCTCACCGTATTATCTCAACTTCCCGATACGATGAACTCTGAATCACGGGATATAGCCACAGCTTATACTCAATCTGTGTGACCACTCATGGTCTAACAGATACCTGTCTTGACGTCCCATAGTCTCACCGTCTAATCGTCACTTCCGAATACGATGAACTCTGAATCACTGGATATAGCCACAGCATATACAGAACTAGTGTGACCACTCATGGTCTAACAGATACCTGTCTTGACGTCCCATAGTCTCACCGTCTAATATACACTTCCGAATACGATGAACTCTGAATCACTGGATATAGCCACAGATAATACATAACTAGTGTGACCACTCATGGTCTTACAGGTACCTGTCTTGACGTCCCATAGTCTCACCGTATTATCATAACTTTCCGATACGATGAACTCTGAATCACTGGATATAGCCACAGATAATACCTAATTAGTGTGACCACTCATGGTCTTACAGGTACCTGTCTTGAAGTCCCATAGTCTCACCGTCTAATATACACTTCCGAATACGATGAACTCTGAATCACTGGATATAGCCACAGATAATACATAACTAGTGTGACCACTCATGGTCTTACAGGTACCTGTCTTGACGTCCCATAGTCTCACCGTATAATCATGACTTCCCGATACTATGAACTCTGAATCACTGGATATAGCCACAGATAATAAATAACTCGTGTGACCACTCATGGTCTAACAGGTACCTGTCTTGACGTCCCATAGTCTCACCGTCTAATCATTACTTCCCGATACTATGAACTCTGAATCACTGGATATAGCCACAGCTTATACTCAATCTGTGTGACCACTCATGGTCTTACAGGTACCTGTCTTGACGTCCCATAGTCTCACCGTATTATCATTACTTCCCGATACTATGAACTCTGAATCACTCGATATAGCCACAGCATATACATTACTCGTGTGACCACTCATGGTCTTACAGGTACCTGTCTTGACGTCCCATAGTCTCACCGTCTAATCATTACTTCCCGATACTATGAACTCTGAATCACTGGATATAGCCACAGCTTATACTCAATCTGTGTGACCACTCATGGTCTTACAGGTACCTGTCTTGACGTCCCATAGTCTCACCGTATTATCTCAACTTCCCGATACGATGAACTCTGAATCACGGGATATAGCCACAGATCATACAGAACTAGTGTGACCACTCATGGTCTTACAGATACCTGTCTTGACGTCCCATAGTCTCACCGTCTAATCGTCACTTCCCGATACGATGAACTCTGAATCACTCGATATAGCCACAGATAATACCTAATTAGTGTGACCACTCATGGTCTAACAGATACCTGTCTTGACGTCCCATAGTCTCACCGTCTAATATACACTTCCGACTACGATGAACTCTGAATCACTGGATATAGCCACAGATAATACATAACTAGTGTGACCACTCATGGTCTTACAGGTACCTGTCTTGACGTCCCATAGTCTCACCGTATTATCATAACTTTCCGATACGATGAACTCTGAATCACTGGATATAGCCACAGATAATACCTAATTAGTGTGACCACTCATGGTCTTACAGGTACCTGTCTTGAAGTCCCATAGTCTCACCGTCTAATATACACTTCCGAATACGATGAACTCTGAATCACTGGATATAGCCACAGATAATACATAACTAGTGTGACCACTCATGGTCTTACAGGTACCTGTCTTGACGTCCCATAGTCTCACCGTCTAATCATGACTTCCCGATACTATGAACTCTGAATCACTGGATATAGCCACAGATAATAAATAACTCGTGTGACCACTCATGGTCTAACAGGTACCTGTCTTGACGTCCCATAGTCTCACCGTATAATCATGACTTCCCGATACTATGAACTCAGAATCACTGGATATAGCCACAGATCATACAGAACTAGTGTGACCACTCATGGTCTTACAGGTACCTGTCTTGACGTCCCATAGTCTCACCGTCTTATCATAACTTCCCGATACGATGAACTCTCAATCACTGGATATAGCCACAGATAATACATAACTAGTGTGACCACTCATGGTCTTACAGGTACCTGTCTTGACGTCCCATAGTCTCACCGTCTAATCATGACTTCCCGATACTATGAACTCTGAATCACTGGATATAGCCACAGATAATAAATAACTAGTGTGACCACTCATGGTCTTACAGGTACCTGTCTTGACGTCCCATAGTCTCACCGTCTAATCATTACTTCCCGATACTATGAACTCTGAATCACTCGATATAGCCACAGATGATACATAACTAGTGTGACCACTCATGGTCTTACAGGTACCTGTCTTGACGTCCCATAGTCTCACCGTATAATATACACTTCCGAATACGATGAACTCTGAATCACTGGATATAGCCACAGATAATACATAACTAGTGTGACCACTCATGGTCTTACAGGTACCTGTCTTGACGTCCCATAGTCTCACCGTATTATCATAACTTTCCGATACGATGAACTCTGAATCACTGGATATAGCCACAGATCACTTGAACTAGTGTGACCACTCATGGTCTTACAGGTACCTGTCTTGACGTCCCATAGTCTCACCGTATTATCATAACTTTCCGATACGATGAACTCTGAATCACTGGATATAGCCACAGATAATACCTAATTAGTGTGACCACTCATGGTCTTACAGGTACCTGTCTTGAAGTCCCATAGTCTCACCGTCTAATATACACTTCCGAATACGATGAACTCTGAATCACTGGATATAGCCACAGATAATACATAACTAGTGTGACCACTCATGGTCTTACAGGTACCTGTCTTGACGTCCCATAGTCTCACCGTCTAATCATGACTTCCCGATACTATGAACTCTGAATCACTGGATATAGCCACAGATAATAAATAACTCGTGTGACCACTCATGGTCTAACAGGTACCTGTCTTGACGTCCCATAGTCTCACCGTCTAATCATTACTTCCCGATACTATGAACTCTGAATCACTGGATATAGCCACAGCTTATACTCAATCTGTGTGACCACTCATGGTCTTACAGGTACCTGTCTTGACGTCCCATAGTCTCACCGTATTATCATTACTTCCCGATACTATGAACTCTGAATCACTCGATATAGCCACAGCATATACATTACTCGTGTGACCACTCATGGTCTTACAGGTACCTGTCTTGACGTCCCATAGTCTCACCGTCTAATCATTACTTCCCGATACTATGAACTCTGAATCACTGGATATAGCCACAGCTTATACTCAATCTGTGTGACCACTCATGGTCTTACAGGTACCTGTCTTGACGTCCCATAGTCTCACCGTATTATCTCAACTTCCCGATACGATGAACTCTGAATCACGGGATATAGCCACAGATCATACAGAACTAGTGTGACCACTCATGGTCTTACAGATACCTGTCTTGACGTCCCATAGTCTCACCGTCTAATCGTCACTTCCCGATACGATGAACTCTGAATCACTCGATATAGCCACAGATAATACCTAATTAGTGTGACCACTCATGGTCTAACAGATACCTGTCTTGACGTCCCATAGTCTCACCGTCTAATATACACTTCCGACTACGATGAACTCTGAATCACTGGATATAGCCACAGATAATACATAACTAGTGTGACCACTCATGGTCTTACAGGTACCTGTCTTGACGTCCCATAGTCTCACCGTATTATCATAACTTTCCGATACGATGAACTCTGAATCACTGGATATAGCCACAGATAATACCTAATTAGTGTGACCACTCATGGTCTTACAGGTACCTGTCTTGAAGTCCCATAGTCTCACCGTCTAATATACACTTCCGAATACGATGAACTCTGAATCACTGGATATAGCCACAGATAATACATAACTAGTGTGACCACTCATGGTCATACAGGTACCTGTCTTGACGTCCCATAGTCTCACCGTATAATCATGACTTCCCGATACTATGAACTCAGAATCACTGGATATAGCCACAGATCATACAGAACTAGTGTGACCACTCATGGTCTTACAGGTACCTGTCTTGACGTCCCATAGTCTCACCGTCTAATCATTACTTCCCGATACTATGAACTCTCAATCAATGGATATAGCTACAGATCTTACAGAATCTGTGTGACCACTCATGGTCTTACAGGTACCTGTCTTGACGTCCCATAGTCTCACCGTCTAATCATGACTTCCCGATACTATGAACTCTGAATCACTGGATATAGCCACAGATAATAAATAACTAGTGTGACCACTCATGGTCTTACAGGTACCTGTCTTGACGTCCCATAGTCTCACCGTCTAATCATTACTTCCCGATACTATGAACTCTGAATCACTCGATATAGCCACAGATGATACATAACTAGTGTGACCACTCATGGTCTTACAGGTACCTGTCTTGACGTCCCATAGTCTCACCGTCTAATATACACTTCCGAATACGATGAACTCTGAATCACTGGATATAGCCACAGATAATACATAACTAGTGTGACCACTCATGGTCTTACAGGTACCTGTCTTGACGTCCCATAGTCTCACCGTATTATCATAACTTTCCGATACGATGAACTCTGAATCACTGGATATAGCCACAGATAATACCTAATTAGTGTGACCACTCATGGTCTTACAGGTACCTGTCTTGAAGTCCCATAGTCTCACCGTCTAATATACACTTCCGAATACGATGAACTCTGAATCACTGGATATAGCCACAGATAATACAGAACTAGTGTGACCACTCATGGTCTTACAGATACCTGTCTTGACGTCCCATAGTCTCACCGTCTAATCATTACTTCCCGATACTATGAACTCTGAATCACTCGATATAGCCACAGCATATACATTACTCGTGTGACCACTCATGGTCTAACAGATACCTGTCTTGACGTCCCATAGTCTCACCGTATTATCATAACTTTCCGATACGATGAACTCTGAATCACTGGATATAGCCACAGATAATACCTAATTAGTGTGACCACTCATGGTCTTACAGATACCTGTCTTGACGTCCCATAGTCTCACCGTCTAATCGTCACTTCCGAATACGATGAACTCTGAATCACTGGATATAGCCACAGATGATACAGAACTAGTGTGACCACTCATGGTCTAACAGGTACCTGTCTTGACGTCCCATAGTCTCACCGTCTAATCTCCACTTTCCGATACGATGAACTCTGAATCACTGGATATAGCCACAGCAGATACATAACTAGTGTGACCACTCATGGTCTTACAGGTACCTGTCTTGACGTCCCATAGTCTCACCGTATAATCATGACTTCCCGATACGATGAACTCTGAATCACTCGATATAGCCACAGATAATACCTAATTAGTGTGACCACTCATGGTCTAACAGATACCTGTCTTGACGTCCCATAGTCTCACCGTCTAATATACACTTCCGACTACGATGAACTCTGAATCACTGGATATAGCCACAGATAATACATAACTAGTGTGACCACTCATGGTCTTACAGGTACCTGTCTTGACGTCCCATAGTCTCACCGTATTATCATAACTTTCCGATACGATGAACTCTGAATCACTGGATATAGCCACAGATAATACCTAATTAGTGTGACCACTCATGGTCTTACAGGTACCTGTCTTGAAGTCCCATAGTCTCACCGTCTAATATACACTTCCGAATACGATGAACTCTGAATCACTGGATATAGCCACAGCTTATACTCAATCTGTGTGACCACTCATGGTCTTACAGGTACCTGTCTTGACGTCCCATAGTCTCACCGTATTATCATAACTTTCCGATACGATGAACTCTGAATCACTGGATATAGCCACAGATAATACCTAATTAGTGTGACCACTCATGGTCTTACAGGTACCTGTCTTGAAGTCCCATAGTCTCACCGTCTAATATACACTTCCCGATACTATGAACTCTGAATCAATGGATATAGCCACAGATAATACAGAACTAGTGTGACCACTCATGGTCTTACAGGTACCTGTCTTGACGTCCCATAGTCTCACCGTCTAATCATGACTTCCCGATACGATGAACTCTGAATCACTGGATATAGCCACAGCAGATACATAACTAGTGTGACCACTCATGGTCTTACAGGTACCTGTCCTGACGTCCCATAGTCTCACCGTCTAATATACACTTCCGAATACGATGAACTCTGAATCACTGGATATAGCCACAGATAATACAGAACTAGTGTGACCACTCATGGTCTTACAGGTACATGTCCTGACGTCTCATAGTCTCACCGCCTAATCTACACTTCCCGATACGATGAACTCTGAATCAATGGATATAGCCACAGATCTTACAGAATCTGTGTGACCACTCATGGTCTTACAGGTACCTGTCTTGACGTCCCATAGTCTCACCGCCTAATCTACACTTCTCGATACGATGAACTCAGAATCACTCGATATAGCCACAGCTTATACTCAATCTGTGTGACCACTCATGGTCTTACAGATACCTGTCTTGACGTCCCATAGTCTCACCGTCTAATCTCCACTTCCCGATACGATGAACTCTGAATCACTGGATATAGCCACAGCATATACATTACTCGTGTGACCACTCATGGTCTTACAGATACCTGTCTTGACGTCCCATAGTCTCACCGTCTAATCGTCACTTCCCGATACGATGAACTCTGAATCACTCGATATAGCCACAGATAATACCTAATTAGTGTGACCACTCATGGTCTAACAGATACCTGTCTTGACGTCCCATAGTCTCACCGTCTAATATACACTTCCGACTACGATGAACTCTGAATCACTGGATATAGCCACAGATAATACATAACTAGTGTGACCACTCATGGTCTTACAGGTACCTGTCTTGACGTCCCATAGTCTCACCGTATTATCATAACTTTCCGATACGATGAACTCTGAATCACTGGATATAGCCACAGATAATACCTAATTAGTGTGACCACTCATGGTCTTACAGGTACCTGTCTTGAAGTCCCATAGTCTCACCGTCTAATATACACTTCCGAATACGATGAACTCTGAATCACTGGATATAGCCACAGATAATACATAACTAGTGTGACCACTCATGGTCTTACAGGTACCTGTCTTGACGTCCCATAGTCTCACCGTATAATCATGACTTCCCGATACTATGAACTCAGAATCACTGGATATAGCCACAGATCATACAGAACTAGTGTGACCACTCATGGTCTTACAGGTACCTGTCTTGACGTCCCATAGTCTCACCGTCTAATCATTACTTCCCGATACTATGAACTCTGAATCAATGGATATAGCTACAGATCTTACAGAATCTGTGTGACCACTCATGGTCTTACAGATACCTGTCTTGACGTCCCATAGTCTCACCGTCTAATATACACTTCCGAATACGATGAACTCTGAATCACTGGATATAGCCACAGATGATACATAACTAGTGTGACCACTCATGGTCTTACAGATACCTGTCTTGACGTCCCATAGTCTCACCGTATAATCATGACTTCCCGATACGATGAACTCTGAATCACTGGATATAGCCACAGCTTATACTCAATCTGTGTGACCACTCATGGTCTTACAGGTACCTGTCTTGACGTCCCATAGTCTCACCGTATAATCATGACTTCCCGATACGATGAACTCTGAATCACTGGATATAGCCACAGCATATACATTACTCGTGTGACCACTCATGGTCTAACAGATACCTGTCTTGACGTCCCATAGTCTCACCGTCTAATATACACTTCCCGATACGATGAACTCTGAATCACTGGATATAGCCACAGCTTATACTCAATCTGTGTGACCACTCATGGTCTTACAGGTACCTGTCTTGACGTCCCATAGTCTCACCGTTTAATATACACTTCCGAATACGATGAACTCTGAATCACTGGATATAGCCACAGATAATACATAACTAGTGTGACCACTCATGGTCTTACAGGTACCTGTCTTGACGTCCCATAGTCTCACCTTATTATCATAACTTTCCGATACGATGAACTCTGAATCACTGGATATAGCCACAGCAGATACATAACTAGTGTGACCACTCATGGTCTTACAGGTACCTGTCCTGACGTCCCATAGTCTCACCGCCTAATCTACACTTCCCGATACGATGAACTCTGAATCAATCGATATAGCCACAGATCTTACAGAATCTGTGTGACCACTCATGGTCTTACAGGTACCTGTCTTGACGTCCCATAGTCTCACCGTCTTATCATAACTTCCCGATACGATGAACTCTCAATCACTGGATATAGCCACAGATAATACATAACTAGTGTGACCACTCATGGTCTTACAGGTACCTGTCTTGACGTCCCATAGTCTCACCGTCTAATCATGACTTCCCGATACGATGAACTCTGAATCACTGGATATAGCCACAGCTTATACTCAATCTGTGTGACCACTCATGGTCTTACAGGTACCTGTCCTGACGTCCCATAGTCTCACCGCCTAATCTACACTTCCCGATACGATGAACTCAGTATCACTGGATATAGCCACAGATCTTACAGAATCTGTGTGACCACTCATGGTCTTACAGGTACCTGTCTTGACGTCCCATAGTCTCACCGCCTAATCTACACTTCCCGATACGATGAACTCTGAATCAATGGATATAGCCACAGATAATACAGAACTAGTGTGACCACTCATGGTCTTACAGGTACCTGTCTTGACGTCCCATAGTCTCACCGTCTAATCATGACTTCCCGATACGATGAACTCTGAATCAATGGATATAGCCACAGCAGATACATAACTAGTGTGACCACTCATGGTCTTACAGGTACCTGTCCTGACGTCCCATAGTCTCACCGCCTAATCTACACTTCCCGATACGATGAACTCAGTATCACTGGATATAGCCACAGATCTTACAGAATCTGTGTGACCACTCATGGTCTTACAGGTACCTGTCTTGACGTCCCATAGTCTCACCGCCTAATCATAACTTCCCGATACTATGAACTCTGAATCACTGGATATAGCCACAGATCATACAATATTAGTGTGACCACTCATGGTCTTACAGATACCTGTCTTGACGTCCCATAGTCTCACCGTCTAATATACACTTCCGAATACGATGAACTCAGAATCACTCGATATAACCACAGATAATACATAACTAGTGTGACCACTCATGGTCTTACAGGTACCTGTCTTGACGTCCCATAGTCTCACCGTCTTATCATAACTTCCCGATACGATGAACTCTCAATCACTGGATATAGCCACAGATAATACATAACTAGTGTGACCACTCATGGTCTTACAGATACCTGTCTTGACGTCCCATAGTCTCACCGTCTAATATACACTTCCGAATACGATGAACTCAGAATCACTCGATATAACCACAAATAATACATAACTAGTGTGACCACTCATGGTCTTACAGGTACCTGTCTTGACGTCCCATAGTCTCACCGTCTTATCATAACTTCCCGATACGATGAACTCTCAATCACTGGATATAGCCACAGATAATACATAACTAGTGTGACCACTCATGGTCTTACAGATACCTGTCTTGACGTCCCATAGTCTCACCGTCTAATATACACTTCCGAATACGATGAACTCTGAATCACTGGATATAGCCACAGATAATACATAACTAGTGTGACCACTCATGGTCTTACAGATACCTGTCTTGACGTCCCATAGTCTCACCGTATTATCTCAACTTCCCGATACGATGAACTCTGAATCACGGGATATAGCCACAGCTTATACTCAATCTGTGTGACCACTCATGGTCTTACAGGTACCTGTCTTGACGTCCCATAGTCTCACCGTATAATCATGACTTCCCGATACGATGAACTCTGAATCACTGGATATAGCCACAGCATATACATTACTCGTGTGACCACTCATGGTCTAACAGATACCTGTCTTGACGTCCCATAGTCTCACCGTATTATCATAACTTTCCGATACGATGAACTCTGAATCACTGGATATAGCCACAGATAATACCTAATTAGTGTGACCACTCATGGTCTTACAGGTACCTGTCTTGAAGTCCCATAGTCTCACCGTCTAATATACACTTCCGAATACGATGAACTCTGAATCACTGGATATAGCCACAGATAATACATAACTAGTGTGACCACTCATGGTCTTACAGGTACCTGTCTTGACGTCCCATAGTCTCACCGTCTTATCATAACTTCCGAATACGATGAACTCTGAATCACTGGATATAGCCACAGATAATACATAACTAGTGTGACCACTCATGGTCTTACAGGTACCTGTCTTGACGTCCCATAGTCTCACCGCCTAATCATAACTTCCCGATACTATGAACTCTGAATCACTGGATATAGCCACAGATCATACAATATTAGTGTGACCACTCATGGTCTTACAGATACCTGTCTTGACGTCCCATAGTCTCACCGTCTAATATACACTTCCGAATACGATGAACTCTGAATCACTGGATATAGCCACAGATGATACATAACTAGTGTGACCACTCATGGTCTTACAGATACCTGTCTTGACGTCCCATAGTCTCACCGTATAATCATGACTTCCCGATACGATGAACTCTGAATCACTGGATATAGCCACAGCTTATACTCAATCTGTGTGACCACTCATGGTCTTACAGGTACCTGTCTTGACGTCCCATAGTCTCACCGTATAATCATGACTTCCCGATACGATGAACTCTGAATCACTGGATATAGCCACAGCATATACATTACTCGTGTGACCACTCATGGTCTAACAGATACCTGTCTTGACGTCCCATAGTCTCACCGTATTATCATAACTTTCCGATACGATGAACTCTGAATCACTGGATATAGCCACAGATAATACCTAATTAGTGTGACCACTCATGGTCTTACAGGTACCTGTCTTGACGTCCCATAGTCTCACCGTATTATCTCAACTTTCCGATACGATGAACTCTGAATCACGGGATATAGCCACAGATCATACAGAACTAGTGTGACCACTCATGGTCTTACAGGTACCTGTCTTGACGTCCCATAGTCTCACCGCCTAATCATAACTTCCCGATACGATGAACTCTGAATCACTGGATATAGCCACAGATCTTACAGAATCTGTGTGACCACTCATGGTCTTACAGGTACCTGTCTTGACGTCCCATAGTCTCACCGTATAATCATAACTTTCCGATACGATGAACTCTGAATCACTGGATATAGCCACAGCAGATACATAACTAGTGTGACCACTCATGGTCTTACAGGTACCTGTCCTGACGTCCCATAGTCTCACCGCCTAATCTACACTTCCCGATACGATGAACTCTGAATCACGGGATATAGCTACAGATCTTACAGAATCTGTGTGACCACTCATGGTCTTACAGGTACCTGTCTTGACGTCCCATAGTCTCACCGTCTAATCGTCACTTCCCGATACGATGAACTCTGAATCACTGGATATAGCCACAGATCTTACAGAATCTGTGTGACCACTCATGGTCTTACAGGTACCTGTCTTGACGTCCCATAGTCTCACCGTATAATCATGACTTCCCGATACGATGAACTCTGAATCACTGGATATAGCCACAGCTTATACTCAATCTGTGTGACCACTCATGGTCTTACAGGTACCTGTCTTGACGTCCCATAGTCTCACCGTCTAATATACACTTCCGAATACGATGAACTCTGAATCACTGGATATAGCCACAGATAATACAGAACTAGTGTGACCACTCATGGTCTTACAGATACCTGTCTTGACGTCCCATAGTCTCACCGCCTAATCATAACTTCCCGATACTATGAACTCTGAATCACTGGATATAGCCACAGATCATACAATATTAGTGTGACCACTCATGGTCTTACAGATACCTGTCTTGACGTCCCATAGTCTCACCGTCTAATATACACTTCCGAATACGATGAACTCTGAATCACTGGATATAGCCACAGATGATACATAACTAGTGTGACCACTCATGGTCTTACAGATACCTGTCTTGACGTCCCATAGTCTCACCGTATAATCATGACTTCCCGATACGATGAACTCTGAATCACTGGATATAGCCACAGCTTATACTCAATCTGTGTGACCACTCATGGTCTTACAGGTACCTGTCTTGACGTCCCATAGTCTCACCGTATAATCATGACTTCCCGATACGATGAACTCTGAATCACTGGATATAGCCACAGCATATACATTACTCGTGTGACCACTCATGGTCTAACAGATACCTGTCTTGACGTCCCATAGTCTCACCGTATTATCATAACTTTCCGATACGATGAACTCTGAATCACTGGATATAGCCACAGATAATACCTAATTAGTGTGACCACTCATGGTCTTACAGGTACCTGTCTTGAAGTCCCATAGTCTCACCGTCTAATATACACTTCCGAATACGATGAACTCTGAATCACTGGATATAGCCACAGATAATACATAACTAGTGTGACCACTCATGGTCTTACAGGTACCTGTCTTGACGTCCCATAGTCTCACCGTCTTATCATAACTTCCCGATACGATGAACTCTCAATCACTGGATATAGCCACAGATAATACATAACTAGTGTGACCACTCATGGTCTTACAGGTACCTGTCTTGACGTCCCATAGTCTCACCGTCTAATCATGACTTCCCGATACGATGAACTCTGAATCACTGGATATAGCCACAGCTTATACTCAATCTGTGTGACCACTCATGGTCTTACAGGTACCTGTCTTGACGTCCCATAGTCTCACCGTATTATCTCAACTTCCCGATACGATGAACTCTGAATCACGGGATATAGCCACAGATCATACAGAACTAGTGTGACCACTCATGGTCTTACAGATACCTGTCTTGACGTCCCATAGTCTCACCGTCTAATCGTCACTTCCCGATACGATGAACTCTGAATCACTGGATATAGCCACAGATCTTACAGAATCTGTGTGACCACTCATGGTCTTACAGGTACCTGTCTTGACGTCCCATAGTCTCACCGTATAATCATGACTTCCCGATACGATGAACTCTGAATCACTGGATATAGCCACAGCTTATACTCAATCTGTGTGACCACTCATGGTCTTACAGGTACCTGTCTTGACGTCCCATAGTCTCACCGTATTATCATAACTTTCCGATACGATGAACTCTGAATCACTGGATATAGCCACAGCAGATACATAACTAGTGTGACCACTCATGGTCTTACAGGTACCTGTCCTGACGTCCCATAGTCTCACCGCCTAATCTACACTTCCCGATACGATGAACTCTGAATCAATGGATATAGCCACAGATCTTACAGAATCTGTGTGACCACTCATGGTCTTACAGGTACCTGTCTTGACGTCCCATAGTCTCACCGTATAATCATGACTTCCCGATACGATGAACTCTGAATCACTGGATATAGCCACAGCTTATACTCAATCTGTGTGACCACTCATGGTCTTACAGGTACCTGTCTTGACGTCCCATAGTCTCACCGTATTATCTCAACTTTCCGATACGATGAACTCTGAATCACGGGATATAGCCACAGATCATACAGAACTAGTGTGACCACTCATGGTCTTACAGATACCTGTCTTGACGTCCCATAGTCTCACCGTCTAATCGTCACTTCCCGATACGATGAACTCTGAATCAATGGATATAGCCACAGATAATACCTAATTAGTGTGACCACTCATGGTCTTACAGGTACCTGTCTTGACGTCCCATAGTCTCACCGCCTAATCATAACTTCCCGATACGATGAACTCTGAATCACTGGATATAGCCACAGATCTTACAGAATCTGTGTGACCACTCATGGTCTTACAGGTACCTGTCTTGACGTCCCATAGTCTCACCGTATAATCATAACTTTCCGATACGATGAACTCTGAATCACTGGATATAGCCACAGCAGATACATAACTAGTGTGACCACTCATGGTCTTACAGGTACCTGTCCTGACGTCCCATAGTCTCACCGTCTTATCATAACTTCCCGATACGATGAACTCTGAATCACTGGATATAGCCACAGATCATACATAACAAGTATACCACTCATGGTCTTACAGGTACCTGTCTTGACGTCCCATAGTCTCACCGTCTAATCATGACTTCCCGATACGATGAACTCTGAATCACTGGATATAGCCACAGCTTATACTCAATCTGTGTGACCACTCATGGTCTTACAGATACCTGTCTTGACGTCCCATAGTCTCACCGTCTAATATACACTTCCGAATACGATGAACTCTGAATCACTGGATATAGCCACAGATGATACATAACTAGTGTGACCACTCATGGTCTTACAGATACCTGTCTTGACGTCCCATAGTCTCACCGTATAATCATGACTTCCCGATACGATGAACTCTGAATCACTGGATATAGCCACAGCTTATACTCAATCTGTGTGACCACTCATGGTCTTACAGGTACCTGTCTTGACGTCCCATAGTCTCACCGTCTTATCATAACTTTCCGATACGATGAAATCTGAATCACTGGATATAGCCACAGCAGATACATAACCCGTGTGACCACTCATGGTCTTACAGGTACTTGTCTTGACGTCCCATAGTCTCACCGTATTATCATAACTTTCCGATACGATGAACTCTGAATCACTGGATATAGCCACAGCAGATACATAACTAGTGTGACCACTCATGGTCTTACAGGTACCTGTCCTGACGTCCCATAGTCTCACCGCCTAATCATAACTTCCCGATACGATGAACTCTGAATCACTGGATATAGCCACAGATCTTACAGAATCTGTGTGACCACTCATGGTCTTACAGGTACCTGTCTTGACGTCCCATAGTCTCACCGCCTAATCATAACTTCCCGATACGATGAACTCTGAATCACTGGATATAGCCACAGATCTTACAGAATCTGTGTGACCACTCATGGTCTTACAGGTACCTGTCTTGACGTCCCATAGTCTCACCGCCTAATCATAACTTCCCGATACGATGAACTCTGAATCAATGGATATAGCCACAAATCTTACAGAATCTGTGTGACCACTCATGGTCTTACAGGTACCTGTCTTGACGTCCCATAGTCTCACCGTCTAATCGTCACTTCCCGATACGATGAACTCTGAATCACTGGATATAGCCACAGATCTTACAGAATCTGTGTGACCACTCATGGTCTTACAGGTACCTGTCTTGACGTCCCATAGTCTCACCGCCTAATCGTCACTTCCCGATACGATGAACTCAGAATCACTGGATATAGCCACAGATGATACAGAACTAGTGTGACCACTCATGGTCTTACAGGTACCTGTCTTGACGTCCCATAGTCTCACCGTATAATCATTACTTCCCGATACGATGAACTCTGAATCACTGGATATAGCCACAGATCACTTGAACTAGTGTGACCACTCATGGTCTTACAGGTACCTGTCTTGACGTCCCATAGTCTCACCGTCCAATCTACACTTCCCGATACGATGAACTCTGAATCACTGGATATAGCCACAGATGACACAGAACTAATGTGACCACTCATGGTCTTACAGGTACCTGTCTTGACGTCCCATAGTCTCACCGCCTAATCATAACTTCCCGATACGATGAACTCTGAATCACTGGATATAGCCACAGATCATACATAACTAGTGTGACCACTCATGGTCTTACAGGTACCTGTCTTGACGTCCCATAGTCTCACCGTATAATCGTCACTTTCCGATACGATGAACTCTGAATCACTGGATATAGCCACAGCAGATACATAACCCGTGTGACCACTCATGGTCTTACAGGTACCTGTCTTGACGTCCCATAGTCTCACCGTCTAATCGTCACTTCCCGATACGATGAACTCTGAATCACTGGATATAGCCACAGCAGATACATAACCCGTGTGACCACTCATGGTCTTACAGGTACCTGTCTTGACGTCCCATAGTCTCACCGTCTTATCATTACTTCCCGATACGATGAACTCTGAATCACTGGATATAGCCACAGCTTATACTCAATCTGTGTGACCACTCATGGTCTTACAGGTACCTGTCTTGACGTCCCATAGTCTCACCGTATTATCTCAACTTCCCGATACGATGAACTCTGAATCACTGGATATAGCCACAGATCACTTGAACTAGTGTGACCACTCATGGTCTTACAGATACCTGTCTTGACGTCCCATAGTCTCACCGTCTAATCGTCACTTCCCGATACGATGAACTCTGAATCACTGGATATAGCCACAGCAGATACATAACCCGTGTGACCACTCATGGTCTTACAGGTACTTGTCTTGACGTCCCATAGTCTCACCGTATTATCATAACTTCCCGATACGATGAACTCTGAATCACTGGATATAGCCACAGATCTCAGAATCTGTGTGAC
The DNA here is from genome assembly GCA_946699065.1 of Loxodes magnus. NCBI lineage: Eukaryota > Ciliophora > Karyorelictea > Loxodida > Loxodidae > Loxodes > Loxodes magnus. Next base: position 128,386 of record CAMPDV010000243.1, read on the forward strand.
CACTCATGGTCTTACAGGTACCTGTCTTGACGTCCCATAGTCTCACCGTATAATCGTCACTTCCCGATACGATGAACTCTGAATCACTGGATATAGCCACAGCAGATACATAACTAGTGTGACCACTCATGGTCTTACAGGTACCTGTCTTGACGTCCCATAGTCTCACCGTCTAATCGTCACTTCCCGATACGATGAACTCTGAATCACTGGATATAGCCACAGCAGATACAGAATCTGTGTGACCACTCATGGTCTTACAGGTACCTGTCTTGACGTCCCATAGTCTCACCGCCTAATCATAACTTCCCGATACGATGAACTCTGAATCACTGGATATAGCCACAGATCATACAATATTAGTGTGACCACTCATGGTCTTACAGGTACCTGTCTTGACGTCCCATAGTCTCACCGTATAATCGTCACTTCCCGATACGATGAACTCTGAATCACTGGATATAGCCACAGCAGATACATTACCCGTGTGACCACTCATGGTCTTACAGGTACTTGTCTTGACGTCCCATAGTCTCACCGTATTATCATAACTTTCCGATACGATGAACTCTGAATCAATGGATATAGCCACAAATCTTACAGAATCTGTGTGACCACTCATGGTCTTACAGATACCTGTCTTGACGTCCCATAGTCTCACCGCCAAATCTACACTTCCCGATACGATGAACTCTGAATCAATGGATATAGCCACAAATCTTACAGAATCTGTGTGACCACTCATGGTCTTACAGATACCTGTCTTGACGTCCCATAGTCTCACCGTCTAATCGTCACTTCCCGATACGATGAACTCTGAATCACTGGATATAGCCACAGCAGATACATTACCCGTGTGACCACTCATGGTCTTACAGGTACTTGTCTTGACGTCCCATAGTCTCACCGTATTATCATAACTTTCCGATACGATGAACTCTGAATCACTGGATATAGCCACAGATAATACATAACTAGTGTGACCACTCATGGTCTTACAGGTACCTGTCTTGACGTCCCATAGTCTCACCGCCAAATCTACACTTCCCGATACGATGAACTCTGAATCAATGGATATAGCCACAAATCTTACAGAATCTGTGTGACCACTCATGGTCTTACAGATACCTGTCTTGACGTCCCATAGTCTCACCGTCTAATCGTCACTTCCCGATACGATGAACTCTGAATCACTGGATATAGCCACAGCAGATACATAACCCGTGTGACCACTCATGGTCTTACAGGTACTTGTCTTGACGTCCCATAGTCTCACCGTATTATCATAACTTCCCGATACGATGAACTCTGAATCACTGGATATAGCCACAGATCATACAGAATCTGTGTGACCACTCATGGTCTTACAGGTACCTGTCTTGACGTCCCATAGTCTCACCGTATAATCGTCACTTCCCGATACGATGAACTCTGAATCACTGGATATAGCCACAGATCACTTGAACTAGTGTGACCACTCATGGTCTTACAGGTACCTGTCTTGACGTCCCATAGTCTCACCGTCTAATCGTCACTTCCCGATACGATGAAATCTGAATCACTGGATATAGCCACAGCAGATACATACTAGTGTGACCACTCATGGTCTTACAGGTACCTGTCTTGACGTCCCATAGTCTCACCGTCTAATCATGACTTCCCGATACGATGAACTCTGAATCACTGGATATAGCCACAGCTTATACTCAATCTGTGTGACCACTCATGGTCTTACAGGTACCTGTCTTGACGTCCCATAGTCTCACCGTATTATCTCAACTTCCCGATACGATGAACTCTGAATCACGGGATATAGCCACAGATCATACAGAACAAGTGTGACCACTCATGGTCTTACAGATACCTGTCTTGACGTCCCATAGTCTCACCGTCTAATCGTCACTTCCCGATACGATGAACTCTGAATCACTGGATATAGCCACAGATCTTACAGAATCTGTGTGACCACTCATGGTCTTACAGGTACCTGTCTTGACGTCCCATAGTCTCACCGTATAATCATGACTTCCCGATACGATGAACTCTGAATCACTGGATATAGCCACAGCTTATACTCAATCTGTGTGACCACTCATGGTCTTACAGGTACCTGTCTTGACGTCCCATAGTCTCACCGTATTATCATAACTTTCCGATACGATGAACTCTGAATCACTGGATATAGCCACAGCAGATACATAACTAGTGTGACCACTCATGGTCTTACAGGTACCTGTCCTGACGTCCCATAGTCTCACCGCCTAATCTACACTTCCCGATACGATGAACTCTGAATCAATGGATATAGCCACAGATCTTACAGAATCTGTGTGACCACTCATGGTCTTACAGGTACCTGTCTTGACGTCCCATAGTCTCACCGTATAATCATGACTTCCCGATACGATGAACTCTGAATCACTGGATATAGCCACAGATAATACAGAACTAGTGTGACCACTCATGGTCTTACAGGTACCTGTCTTGACGTCCCATAGTCTCACCGTATTATCTCAACTTTCCGATACGATGAACTCTGAATCACGGGATATAGCCACAGATCATACAGAACTAGTGTGACCACTCATGGTCTTACAGATACCTGTCTTGACGTCCCATAGTCTCACCGTCTAATCGTCACTTCCCGATACGATGAACTCTGAATCAATGGATATAGCCACAGATCTTACAGAATCTGTGTGACCACTCATGGTCTTACAGGTACCTGTCTTGACGTCCCATAGTCTCACCGTATAATCATGACTTCCCGATACGATGAACTCTGAATCACTGGATATAGCCACAGCAGATACATAACCCGTGTGACCACTCATGGTCTTACAGGTACCTGTCTTGACGTCCCATAGTCTCACCGTATAATCATTACTTCCCGATACGATGAACTCTGAATCACTGGATATAGCCACAAATCACTTGAACTAGTGTGACCACTCATGGTCTTACAGATACCTGTCTTGACGTCCCATAGTCTCACCGTCTAATCGTCACTTCCCGATACGATGAACTCTGAATCACTGGATATAGCCACAGATCATACATAACAAGTATACCACTCATGGTCTTACAGGTACCTGTCTTGACGTCCCATAGTCTCACCGCCTAATCTACACTTCCCGATACGATGAACTCTGAATCACTGGATATAGCCACAGCAGATACATAACCCGTGTGACCACTCATGGTCTTACAGGTACCTGTCTTGACGTCCCATAGTCTCACCGCCAAATCTACACTTCCCGATACGATGAACTCTGAATCACTGGATATAGCCACAGATAATACCTAATTAGTGTGACCACTCATGGTCTTACAGGTACCTGTCTTGACGTCCCATAGTCTCACCGTCTAATCGTCACTTCCCGATACGATGAACTCTGAATCACTGGTTAAGCCACAGCAGATACATAACCCGTGTGACCACTCATGGTCTTACAGGTACTTGTCTTGACGTCCCATAGTCTCACCGTATAATCATTACTTCCCGATACGATGAACTCTGAATCACTGGATATAGCCACAGATCATAAAGAATCTGTGTGACCACTCATGGTCTTACAGGTACCTGTCTTGACGTCCCATAGTCTCACCGCCTAATCATAACTTCCCGATACGATGAACTCTCAATCACTGGATATAGCCACAGATCATACAATATTAGTGTGACCACTCATGGTCTTACAGGTACCTGTCTTGACGTCCCATAGTCTCACCGTCTAATCTGCACTTCCCGATACGATGAACTCTGAATCACTGGATATAGCCACAGATCTTACAGAATCTGTGTGACCACTCATGGTCTTACAGGTACCTGTCTTGACGTCCCATAGTCTCACCGCCAAATCTACACTTCCCGATACGATGAACTCTGAATCACTGGATATAGCTACAGATCTTACAGAATCTGTGTGACCACTCATGGTCTTACAGGTACCTGTCTTGACGTCCCATAGTCTCACCGTCTAATCCGCACTTCCGATACGATGAACTCTGAATCACTGGATATAGCCACAGCATATACATTACAAGTATACCACTCATGGTCTTACAGGTACCTGTCTTGACGTCCCATAGTCTCACCGCCTAATCATAACTTCCCGATACGATGAACTCTGAATCAATGGATATAGCCACAAATCTTACAGAATCTGTGTGACCACTCATGGTCTTACAGGTACCTGTCTTGACGTCCCATAGTCTCACCGTCTTATCATAACTTCCCGATACGATGAACTCTGAATCACTGGATATAGCCACAGATCATACATAACAAGTATACCACTCATGGTCTTACAGGTACCTGTCTTGACGTCCCATAGTCTCACCGCCTAATCTACACTTCCCGATACGATGAACTCTGAATCACTGGATATAGCCACAGCAGATACATAACCCGTGTGACCACTCATGGTCTTACAGGTACCTGTCTTGACGTCCCATAGTCTCACCGCCAAATCTACACTTCCCGATACGATGAACTCTGAATCACTGGATATAGCCACAGATAATACCTAATTAGTGTGACCACTCATGGTCTTACAGCTACCTGTCTTGACATCCCATAGTCTCACCGCCTAATCATAACTTCCCGATACGATGAACTCTGAATCACTGGATATAGCCACAGATAATACCTAATTAGTGTGACCACTCATGGTCTTACAGCTACCTGTCTTGACATCCCATAGTCTCACCGTATTATCATAACTTTCCGATACGATGAACTCTGAATCACTGGATATAGCCACAGATCTTACAGAATCTGTGTGACCACTCATGGTCTTACAGGTACCTGTCTTGACGTCCCATAGTCTCACCGCCTAATCATAACTTCCCGATACGATGAACTCTGAATCACTGGATATAGCCACAGATCACTTGAACTAGTGTGACCACTCATGGTCTTACAGATACCTGTCTTGACGTCCCATAGTCTCACCGTCTAATCGTCACTTCCCGATACGATGAAATCTGAATCACTGGATATAGCCACAGCAGATACATAACCCGTGTGACCACTCATGGTCTTACAGGTACTTGTCTTGACGTCCCATAGTCTCACCGTATTATCATAACTTTCCGATACGATGAACTCTGAATCACTGGATATAGCCACAGCAGATACATAACTAGTGTGACCACTCATGGTCTTACAGGTACCTGTCCTGACGTCCCATAGTCTCACCGCCTAATCATAACTTCCCGATACGATGAACTCTGAATCACTGGATATAGTCACAGATCTTACAGAATCTGTGTGACCACTCATGGTCTTACAGGTACCTGTCTTGACGTCCCATAGTCTCACCGTCTAATCATAACTTCCCGATACGATGAACTCTGAATCACTGGATATAGCCACAGATCTTACAGAATCTGTGTGACCACTCATGGTCTTACAGGTACCTGTCTTGACGTCCCATAGTCTCACCGCCTAATCATAACTTCCCGATACGATGAACTCTGAATCACTGGATATAGCCACAGATCTTACAGAATCTGTGTGACCACTCATGGTCTTACAGGTACCTGTCTTGACGTCCCATAGTCTCACCGTATAATCATAACTTTCCGATACGATGAACTCTGAATCACTGGATATAGCCACAGCAGATACATAACTAGTGTGACCACTCATGGTCTTACAGGTACCTGTCTTGACGTCCCATAGTCTCACCGCCTAATCTCCACTTCCCGATACGATGAACTCTGAATCACTGGATATAGCCACAGCTTATACTCAATCTGTGTGACCACTCATGGTCTTACAGGTACCTGTCTTGACGTCCCATAGTCTCACCGTATAATCATGACTTCCCGATACGATGAACTCTGAATCACTGGATATAGCTACAGATCTTACAGAATCTGTGTGACCACTCATGGTCTTACAGGTACCTGTCTTGACGTCCCATAGTCTCACCGTCTAATCCGCACTTCCCGATACGATGAACTCTGAATCACTGGATATAGCCACAGATCACTTGAACTAGTGTGACCACTCATGGTCTTACAGATACCTGTCTTGACGTCCCATAGTCTCACCGTCTAATCGTCACTTCCCGATACGATGAAATCTGAATCACTGGATATAGCCACAGCAGATACATAACCCGTGTGACCACTCATGGTCTTACAGGTACTTGTCTTGACGTCCCATAGTCTCACCGTATTATCATAACTTTCCGATACGATGAACTCTGAATCACTGGATATAGCCACAGCAGATACATACTAGTGTGACCACTCATGGTCTTACAGGTACCTGTCCTGACGTCCCATAGTCTCACCGCCTAATCATAACTTCCCGATACGATGAACTCTGAATCACTGGATATAGCCACAGATCTTACAGAATCTGTGTGACCACTCATGGTCTTACAGGTACCTGTCTTGACGTCCCATAGTCTCACCGCCTAATCATAACTTCCCGATACGATGAACTCTGAATCACTGGATATAGCCACAGATCTTACAGAATCTGTGTGACCACTCATGGTCTTACAGGTACCTGTCTTGACGTCCCATAGTCTCACCGTCTAATCGTCACTTCCCGATACGATGAACTCTGAATCACTGGATATAGCCACAGAAGATACATAACCCGTGTGACCACTCATGGTCTTACAGGTACTTGTCTTGACGTCCCATAGTCTCACCGTATTATCATAACTTTCCGATACGATGAACTCTGAATCACTGGATATAGCCACAGATCACTTGAACTAGTGTGACCACTCATGGTCTTACAGGTACCTGTCTTGACGTCCCATAGTCTCACCGTCTAATCGTCACTTCCCGATACGATGAACTCTGAATCACTGGATATAGCCACAGATCATACAGAACTAGTGTGACCACTCATGGTCTTACAGATACCTGTCTTGACGTCCCATAGTCTCACCGTCTAATCGTCACTTCCCGATACGATGAACTCTGAATCAATGGATATAGCCACAGATAATACCTAATTAGTGTGACCACTCATGGTCTTACAGGTACCTGTCTTGACGTCCCATAGTCTCACCGTATAATCATTACTTCCCGATACGATGAACTCTGAATCACTGGATATAGCCACAGCTTATACTCAATCTGTGTGACCACTCATGGTCTTACAGGTACCTGTCTTGACGTCCCATAGTCTCACCGCCTAATCGTCACTTCCCGATACGATGAACTCTGAATCACTGGATATAGCCACAGCAGATACATAACCCGTGTGACCACTCATGGTCTTACAGGTACCTGTCTTGACGTCCCATAGTCTCACCGTATAATCATTACTTCCCGATACGATGAACTCTGAATCACTGGATATAGCCACAGCTTATACTCAATCTGTGTGACCACTCATGGTCTTACAGGTACCTGTCTTGACGTCCCATAGTCTCACCGTATTATCTCAACTTCCCGATACGATGAACTCTGAATCACTGGATATAGCCACAGCAGATACATAACCCGTGTGACCACTCATGGTCTTACAGGTACTTGTCTTGACGTCCCATAGTCTCACCGTATTATCATAACTTTCCGATACGATGAACTCTGAATCACTGGATATAGCCACAGATCTTACAGAATCTGTGTGACCACTCATGGTCTTACAGGTACCTGTCTTGACGTCCCATAGTCTCACCGCCTAATCGTCACTTCCCGATACGATGAACTCTGAATCACTGGATATAGCCACAGCAGATACATAACCCGTGTGACCACTCATGGTCTTACAGGTACCTGTCTTGACGTCCCATAGTCTCACCGTATTATCTCAACTTCCCGATACGATGAACTCTGAATCACTGGATATAGCCACAGCAGATACATAACCCGTGTGACCACTCATGGTCTTACAGGTACTTGTCTTGACGTCCCATAGTCTCACCGTATTATCATAACTTTCCGATACGATGAACTCTGAATCACTGGATATAGCCACAGCTTATACTCAATCTGTGTGACCACTCATGGTCTTACAGGTACCTGTCCTGACGTCCCATAGTCTCACCGCCTAATCATAACTTCCCGATACGATGAACTCTGAATCACTGGATATAGCCACAGATCTTACAGAATCTGTGTGACCACTCATGGTCTTACAGGTACCTGTCTTGACGTCCCATAGTCTCACCGCCTAATCATAACTTCCCGATACGATGAACTCTGAATCACTGGATATAGCCACAGATCTTACAGAATCTGTGTGACCACTCATGGTCTTACAGGTACCTGTCTTGACGTCCCATAGTCTCACCGCCTAATCATAACTTCCCGATACGATGAACTCTGAATCACTGGATATAGCCACAGATCACTTGAACTAGTGTGACCACTCATGGTCTTACAGATACCTGTCTTGACGTCCCATAGTCTCACCGTCTAATCGTCACTTCCCGATACGATGAAATCTGAATCACTGGATATAGCCACAGCAGATACATACTAGTGTGACCACTCATGGTCTTACAGGTACTTGTCTTGACGTCCCATAGTCTCACCGTATTATCATAACTTTCCGATACGATGAACTCTGAATCACTGGATATAGCCACAGCAGATACATAACTAGTGTGACCACTCATGGTCTTACAGGTACCTGTCTTGACGTCCCATAGTCTCACCGTCTAATCGTCACTTCCCGATACGATGAACTCTGAATCACTGGATATAGCCACAGATCTTACAGAATCTGTGTGACCACTCATGGTCTTACAGGTACCTGTCTTGACGTCCCATAGTCTCACCGCCTAATCATAACTTCCCGATACGATGAACTCTGAATCAATGGATATAGCCACAAATCTTACAGAATCTGTGTGACCACTCATGGTCTTACAGGTACCTGTCTTGACGTCCCATAGTCTCACCGCCTAATCTCCACTTCCCGATACGATGAACTCTGAATCACTGGATATAGCCACAGCATATACATTACTCGTGTGACCACTCATGGTCTTACAGGTACCTGTCTTGACGTCCCATAGTCTCACCGCCTAATCGTCACTTCCCGATACGATGAACTCTGAATCACTGGATATAGCCACAGATCTTACAGAATCTGTGTGACCACTCATGGTCTTACAGGTACCTGTCTTGACGTCCCATAGTCTCACCGTCTAATCGTCACTTCCCGATACGATGAAATCTGAATAACTGGATATAGCCACAGCAGATACATACTAGTGTGACCACTCATGGTCTTACAGGTACTTGTCTTGACGTCCCATAGTCTCACCGTATTATCATAACTTTCCGATACGATGAACTCTGAATCACTGGATATAGCCACAGCAGATACATAACCCGTGTGACTACTCATGGTCTTACAGGTACCTGTCTTGACGTCCCATAGTCTCACCGTATAATCATTACTTCCCGATACGATGAACTCTGAATCACTGGATATAGCCACAGATCACTTGAACTAGTGTGACCACTCATGGTCTTACAGATACCTGTCTTGACGTCCCATAGTCTCACCGTCTAATCATAACTTCCCGATACGATGAACTCTGAATCACTGGATATAGTCACAGATCTTACAGAATCTGTGTGACCACTCATGGTCTTACAGGTACTTGTCTTGACGTCCCATAGTCTCACCGTATTATCATAACTTTCCGATACGATGAACTCTGAATCACTGGATATAGCCACAGATCACTTGAACTAGTGTGACCACTCATGGTCTTACAGATACCTGTCTTGACGTCCCATAGTCTCACCGTCTAATCGTCACTTCCCGATACGATGAACTCTGAATCACTGGATATAGCCACAGAAGATACATAACCCGTGTGACCACTCATGGTCTTACAGGTACTTGTCTTGACGTCCCATAGTCTCACCGTATTATCATAACTTTCCGATACGATGAACTCTGAATCACTGGATATAGCCACAGATCACTTGAACTAGTGTGACCACTCATGGTCTTACAGATACCTGTCTTGACGTCCCATAGTCTCACCGTCTAATCGTCACTTCCCGATACGATGAACTCTGAATCACTCGATATAGCCACAGATAATACCTAATTAGTGTGACCACTCATGGTCTTACAGATACCTGTCTTGACGTCCCATAGTCTCACCGTCTAATCGTCACTTCCCGATACGATGAACTCTGAATCACTGGATATAGCCACAGATCTTACAGAATCTGTGTGACCACTCATGGTCTTACAGGTACCTGTCTTGACGTCCCATAGTCTCACCGCCTAATCATAACTTCCCGATACGATGAACTCTGAATCAATGGATATAGCCACAAATCTTACAGAATCTGTGTGACCACTCATGGTCTTACAGGTACCTGTCTTGACGTCCCATAGTCTCACCGTATTATCATAACTTTCCGATACGATGAACTCTGAATCACTGGATATAGCCACAGATCTTACAGAATCTGTGTGACCACTCATGGTCTTACAGGTACCTGTCTTGACGTCCCATAGTCTCACCGCCTAATCGTCACTTCCCGATACGATGAACTCTGAATCACTGGATATAGCCACAGATCTTACAGAATCTGTGTGACCACTCATGGTCTTACAGGTACCTGTCTTGACGTCCCATAGTCTCACCGTCTAATCGTCACTTCCCGATACGATGAAATCTGAATAACTGGATATAGCCACAGCAGATACATACTAGTGTGACCACTCATGGTCTTACAGGTACTTGTCTTGACGTCCCATAGTCTCACCGTATTATCATAACTTTCCGATACGATGAACTCTGAATCACTGGATATAGCCACAGCAGATACATAACCCGTGTGACTACTCATGGTCTTACAGGTACCTGTCTTGACGTCCCATAGTCTCACCGTATAATCATTACTTCCCGATACGATGAACTCTGAATCACTGGATATAGCCACAGATCACTTGAACTAGTGTGACCACTCATGGTCTTACAGATACCTGTCTTGACGTCCCATAGTCTCACCGTCTAATCATAACTTCCCGATACGATGAACTCTGAATCACTGGATATAGTCACAGATCTTACAGAATCTGTGTGACCACTCATGGTCTTACAGGTACTTGTCTTGACGTCCCATAGTCTCACCGTATTATCATAACTTTCCGATACGATGAACTCTGAATCACTGGATATAGCCACAGATCACTTGAACTAGTGTGACCACTCATGGTCTTACAGATACCTGTCTTGACGTCCCATAGTCTCACCGTCTAATCGTCACTTCCCGATACGATGAACTCTGAATCACTGGATATAGCCACAGAAGATACATAACCCGTGTGACCACTCATGGTCTTACAGGTACTTGTCTTGACGTCCCATAGTCTCACCGTATTATCATAACTTTCCGATACGATGAACTCTGAATCACTGGATATAGCCACAGATCACTTGAACTAGTGTGACCACTCATGGTCTTACAGATACCTGTCTTGACGTCCCATAGTCTCACCGTCTAATCGTCACTTCCCGATACGATGAACTCTGAATCACTCGATATAGCCACAGATAATACCTAATTAGTGTGACCACTCATGGTCTAACAGATACCTGTCTTGACGTCCCATAGTCTCACCGCCTAATCTACACTTCCCGATACGATGAACTCTGAATCACTGGATATAGCTACAGATCTTACAGAATCTGTGTGACCACTCATGGTCTTACAGGTACCTGTCTTGACGTCCCATAGTCTCACCGCCTAATCATAACTTCCCGATACGATGAACTCTGAATCACTGGATATAGCCACAGATCACTTGAACTAGTGTGACCACTCATGGTCTTACAGATACCTGTCTTGACGTCCCATAGTCTCACCGTCTAATCGTCACTTCCCGATACGATGAAATCTGAATCACTGGATATAGCCACAGCAGATACATACTAGTGTGACCACTCATGGTCTTACAGGTACTTGTCTTGACGTCCCATAGTCTCACCGTATTATCATAACTTTCCGATACGATGAACTCTGAATCACTGGATATAGCCACAGCAGATACATAACTAGTGTGACCACTCATGGTCTTACAGGTACCTGTCCTGACGTCCCATAGTCTCACCGCCTAATCATAACTTCCCGATACGATGAACTCTGAATCACTGGATATAGCCACAGATCTTACAGAATCTGTGTGACCACTCATGGTCTTACAGGCACCTGTCTTGACGTCCCATAGTCTCACCGCCTAATCTACACTTCCCGATACGATGAACTCTGAATCACTGGATATAGCCACAGATCTTACAGAATCTGTGTGACCACTCATGGTCTTACAGGTACCTGTCTTGACGTCCCATAGTCTCACCGCCTAATCTCCACTTCCCGATACGATGAACTCTGAATCACTGGATATAGCCACAGATGATACAGAACTAGTGTGACCACTCATGGTCTAACAGACACCTGTCTTGACGTCCCATAGTCTCACCGTCTAATCGTCACTTCCCGATACGATGAACTCTGAATCACTCGATATAGCCACAGCAGATACATAACCCGTGTGACCACTCATGGTCTTACAGGTACTTGTCTTGACGTCCCATAGTCTCACCGTATTATCATAACTTTCCGATACGATGAACTCTGAATCACTGGATATAGCCACAGATCTTACAGAATCTGTGTGACCACTCATGGTCTTACAGGTACCTGTCTTGACGTCCCATAGTCTCACCGCCTAATCTCCACTTCCCGATACGATGAACTCTGAATCACTGGATATAGCCACAGATGATACAGAACTAGTGTGACCACTCATGGTCTAACAGACACCTGTCTTGACGTCCCATAGTCTCACCGTCTAATCGTCACTTCCCGATACGATGAACTCTGAATCACTGGATATAGCCACAGCAGATACATACTAGTGTGACCACTCATGGTCTTACAGGTACCTGTCTTGACGTCCCATAGTCTCACCGTATAATCATTACTTCCCGATACGATGAACTCTGAATCACTGGATATAGCCACAGCAGATACATAACCCGTGTGACCACTCATGGTCTTACAGATACCTGTCTTGACGTCCCATAGTCTCACCGTCTAATCGTCACTTCCCGATACGATGAACTCTGAATCACTGGATATAGCCACAGCAGATACATAACCCGTGTGACCACTCATGGTCTTACAGGTACTTGTCTTGACGTCCCATAGTCTCACCGTATTATCATTACTTCCCGATACGATGAACTCTGAATCACTGGATATAGCCACAGCTTATACTCAATCTGTGTGACCACTCATGGTCTTACAGGTACCTGTCTTGACGTCCCATAGTCTCACCGTATTATCATAACTTTCCGATACGATGAACTCTGAATCACTGGATATAGCCACAGCAGATACATAACCCGTGTGACCACTCATGGTCTTACAGGTACTTGTCTTGACGTCCCATAGTCTCACCGTATTATCATAACTTTCCGATACGATGAACTCTGAATCACTGGATATAGCCACAGATCTTACAGAATCTGTGTGACTACTCATGGTCTTACAGGTACCTGTCCTGACGTCCCATAGTCTCACCGTATTATCGTCACTTCCCGATACGATGAACTCTGAATCACTGGATATAGCCACAGCAGATACATAACTAGTGTGACCACTCATGGTCTTACAGGTACCTGTCCTGACGTCCCATAGTCTCACCGCCTAATCTACACTTCCCGATACGATGAACTCTGAATCACTGGATATAGCCACAGCAGATACATACTAGTGTGACCACTCATGGTCTTACAGGTACCTGTCTTGACGTCCCATAGTCTCACCGTATTATCATTACTTCCCGATACGATGAACTCTGAATCACTGGATATAGCCACAGCTTATACTCAATCTGTGTGACCACTCATGGTCTTACAGGTACCTGTCTTGACGTCCCATAGTCTCACCGTATAATCATTACTTCCCGATACGATGAACTCTGAATCACTGGATATAGCTACAGATCTTACATAATCTGTGTGACCACTCATGGTCTTACAGGTACCTGTCTTGACGTCCCATAGTCTCACCGTATAATCATGACTTCCCGATACGATGAACTCTGAATCACTGGATATAGCCACAGATCACTTGAACTAGTGTGACCACTCATGGTCTTACAGATACCTGTCTTGACGTCCCATAGTCTCACCGTCTAATCGTCACTTCCCGATACGATGAACTCTGAATCACTGGATATAGCCACAGCAGATACATAACCCGTGTGACCACTCATGGTCTTACAGGTACTTGTCTTGACGTCCCATAGTCTCACCGTATTATCATAACTTTCCGATACGATGAACTCTTAATCACTGGATATAGCCACAGATCTTACAGAATCTGTGTGACCACTCATGGTCTTACAGGTACTTGTCTTGACGTCCCATAGTCTCACCGTATTATCATAACTTCCCGATACGATGAACTCTGAATCACTGGATATAGCTACAGATCTTACAGAATCTGTGTGACCACTCATGATCTTACAGGTACCTGTCTTGACGTCCCATAGTCTCACCGTATAATCATGACTTCCCGATACGATGAACTCTGAATCACTGGATATAGCTACAGATCTTACAGAATCTGTGTGACCACTCATGATCTTACAGGTACCTGTCTTGACGTCCCATAGTCTCACCGTATTATCATAACTTTCCGATACGATGAACTCTGAATCACTGGATATAGCCACAGATCTTACAGAATCTGTGTGACTACTCATGGTCTTACAGGTACCTGTCCTGACGTCCCATAGTCTCACCGCCTAATCATAACTTCCCGATACGATGAACTCTGAATCACTGGATATAGCCACAGATCTTACAGAATCTGTGTGACCACTCATGGTCTTACAGGTACCTGTCTTGACGTCCCATAGTCTCACCGCCTAATCGTCACTTCCCGATACGATGAACTCTGAATCACTGGATATAGCCACAGCAGATACATAACCCGTGTGACCACTCATGGTCTTACAGGTACCTGTCTTGACGTCCCATAGTCTCACCGTATAATCATTACTTCCCGATACGATGAACTCTGAATCACTGGATATAGCCACAGCAGATACATAACCCGTGTGACCACTCATGGTCTTACAGGTACCTGTCTTGACGTCCCATAGTCTCACCGTATTATCGTCACTTCCCGATACGATGAACTCTGAATCACTGGATATAGCCACAGATCACTTGAACTAGTGTGACCACTCATGGTCTTACAGATACCTGTCTTGACGTCCCATAGTCTCACCGTATTATCATAACTTTCCGATACGATGAACTCTGAATCACTGGATATAGCCACAGCAGATACATAACCCGTGTGACCACTCATGGTCTTACAGGTACTTGTCTTGACGTCCCATAGTCTCACCGTATTATCATAACTTTCCGATACGATGAACTCTGAATCACTGGATATAGCCACAGATCACTTGAACTAGTGTGACCACTCATGGTCTTACAGATACCTGTCTTGACGTCCCATAGTCTCACCGTATTATCATAACTTCCCGATACGATGAACTCTGAATCACTGGATATAGCCACAGCAGATACATAACCCGTGTGACCACTCATGGTCTTACAGGTACTTGTCTTGACGTCCCATAGTCTCACCGTATTATCATAACTTTCCGATACGATGAACTCTGAATCACTGGATATAGCCACAGCAGATACATAACCCGTGTGACCACTCATGGTCTTACAGGTACTTGTCTTGACGTCCCATAGTCTCACCGTATTATCATTACTTCCCGATACGATGAACTCTGAATCACTGGATATAGCCACAGCTTATACTCAATCTGTGTGACCACTCATGGTCTTACAGGTACCTGTCTTGACGTCCCATAGTCTCACCGTATTATCATAACTTTCCGATACGATGAACTCTGAATCACTGGATATAGCCACAGCAGATACATAACCCGTGTGACCACTCATGGTCTTACAGGTACCTGTCTTGACGTCCCATAGTCTCACCGTATAATCATGACTTCCCGATACGATGAACTCAGAATCACTGGATATAGCCACAGATCTTACAGAATCTGTGTGACTACTCATGGTCTTACAGGTACCTGTCTTGACGTCCCATAGTCTCACCGTCTAATCCGCACTTCCCGATACGATGAACTCTGAATCACTGGATATAGCCACAGCAGATACATAACCCGTGTGACCACTCATGGTCTTACAGGTACTTGTCTTGACGTCCCATAGTCTCACCGTATTATCATAACTTTCCGATACGATGAACTCTGAATCACTGGATATAGCCACAGATCTTACAGAATCTGTGTGACCACTCATGGTCTTACAGGTACCTGTCTTGACGTCCCATAGTCTCACCGTATTATCATAACTTTCCGATACGATGAACTCTGAATCACTGGATATAGCCACAGCAGATACATAACTAGTGTGACCACTCATGGTCTTACAGGTACCTGTCCTGACGTCCCATAGTCTCACCGCCTAATCTACACTTCCCGATACGATGAACTCTGAATCACTGGATATAGCCACAGATCTTACAGAATCTGTGTGACCACTCATGGTCTTACAGGTACCTGTCTTGACGTCCCATAGTCTCACCGTCTAATCCGCACTTCCCGATACGATGAACTCTGAATCACTGGATATAGCCACAGATCACTTGAACTAGTGTGACCACTCATGGTCTTACAGATACCTGTCTTGACGTCCCATAGTCTCACCGTCTAATCGTCACTTCCCGATACGATGAACTCTGAATCACTGGATATAGCCACAGCAGATACATAACCCGTGTGACCACTCATGGTCTTACAGGTACTTGTCTTGACGTCCCATAGTCTCACCGTATTATCATAACTTTCCGATACGATGAACTCTTAATCACTGGATATAGCCATAGATCTTACAGAATCTGTGTGACCACTCAAGGTCTTACAGGTACTTGTCTTGACGTCCCATAGTCTCACCGTATTATCATAACTTCCCGATACGATGAACTCTGAATCACTGGATATAGCTACAGATCTTACATAACCCGTGTGACCACTCATGGTCTTACAGGTACCTGTCTTGACGTCCCATAGTCTCACCGTATAATCATTACTTCCCGATACGATGAACTCTGAATCACTGGATATAGCCACAGATCACTTGAACTAGTGTGACCACTCATGGTCTTACAGATACCTGTCTTGACGTCCCATAGTCTCACCGTATTATCATAACTTTCCGATACGATGAACTCTGAATCACTGGATATAGCCACAGCAGATACATAACCCGTGTGACCACTCATGGTCTTACAGGTACTTGTCCTGACGTCCCATAGTCTCACCGCCTAATCTACACTTCCCGATACGATGAACTCTGAATCACTGGATATAGCCACAGCAGATACATACTAGTGTGACCACTCATGGTCTTACAGGTACCTGTCTTGACGTCCCATAGTCTCACCGCCTAATCGTCACTTCCCGATACGATGAACTCTGAATCACTGGATATAGCCACAGCAGATACATAACCCGTGTGACCACTCATGGTCTTACAGGTACTTGTCTTGACGTCCCATAGTCTCACCGTATTATCATAACTTTCCGATACGATGAACTCTTAATCACTGGATATAGCCACAGATCTTACAGAATCTGTGTGACCACTCATGGTCTTACAGGTACTTGTCTTGACGTCCCATAGTCTCACCGTATTATCATAACTTCCCGATACGATGAACTCTGAATCACTGGATATAGCCACAGCAGATACATAACCCGTGTGACCACTCATGGTCTTACAGGTACTTGTCTTGACGTCCCATAGTCTCACCGTATAATCATGACTTCCCGATACGATGAACTCTGAATCACTGGATATAGCTACAGATCTTACAGAATCTGTGTGACCACTCATGATCTTACAGGTACCTGTCCTGACGTCCCATAGTCTCACCGCCTAATCTACACTTCCCGATACGATGAACTCTGAATCACTGGATATAGCTACAGATCTTACAGAATCTGTGTGACCACTCATGGTCTTACAGGTACCTGTCCTGACGTCCCATAGTCTCACCGTATTATCATAACTTTCCGATACGATGAACTCTGAATCACTGGATATAGCCACAGCAGATACATAACCCGTGTGACCACTCATGGTCTTACAGGTACCTGTCTTGACGTCCCATAGTCTCACCGCCTAATCATAACTTCCCGATACGATGAACTCTGAATCACTGGATATAGCCACAGATCTTACAGAATCTGTGTGACCACTCATGGTCTTACAGGTACCTGTCTTGACGTCCCATAGTCTCACCGCCTAATCGTCACTTCCCGATACGATGAACTCTGAATCACTGGATATAGCCACAGCAGATACATAACCCGTGTGACCACTCATGGTCTTACAGGTACCTGTCTTGACGTCCCATAGTCTCACCGTATAATCATTACTTCCCGATACGATGAACTCTGAATCACTGGATATAGCCACAGATCACTTGAACTAGTGTGACCACTCATGGTCTTACAGATACCTGTCTTGACGTCCCATAGTCTCACCGTATTATCATAACTTTCCGATACGATGAACTCTGAATCACTGGATATAGCCACAGCAGATACATAACCCGTGTGACCACTCATGGTCTTACAGGTACTTGTCTTGACGTCCCATAGTCTCACCGTATTATCATAACTTTCCGATACGATGAACTCTGAATCACTGGATATAGCCACAGATCACTTGAACTAGTGTGACCACTCATGGTCTTACAGATACCTGTCTTGACGTCCCATAGTCTCACCGTATTATCATAACTTCCCGATACGATGAACTCTGAATCACTGGATATAGCCACAGCAGATACATAACCCGTGTGACCACTCATGGTCTTACAGGTACTTGTCTTGACGTCCCATAGTCTCACCGTATTATCATAACTTTCCGATACGATGAACTCTGAATCACTGGATATAGCCACAGCAGATACATAACCCGTGTGACCACTCATGGTCTTACAGGTACTTGTCTTGACGTCCCATAGTCTCACCGTATTATCATAACTTTCCGATACGATGAACTCTGAATCACTGGATATAGCCACAGATCTTACAGAATCTGTGTGACTACTCATGGTCTTACAGGTACCTGTCCTGACGTCCCATAGTCTCACCGTATTATCATAACTTTCCGATACGATGAACTCTGAATCACTGGATATAGCCACAGCAGATACATAACCCGTGTGACCACTCATGGTCTTACAGGTACCTGTCTTGACGTCCCATAGTCTCACCGTATAATCATGACTTCCCGATACGATGAACTCAGAATCACTGGATATAGCCACAGATCTTACAGAATCTGTGTGACTACTCATGGTCTTACAGGTACCTGTCTTGACGTCCCATAGTCTCACCGTATTATCATAACTTCCCGATACGATGAACTCTGAATCACTGGATATAGCCACAGCAGATACATAACCCGTGTGACCACTCATGGTCTTACAGGTACTTGTCTTGACGTCCCATAGTCTCACCGTATTATCATAACTTTCCGATACGATGAACTCTGAATCACTGGATATAGCCACAGATCTTACAGAATCTGTGTGACCACTCATGGTCTTACAGGTACCTGTCTTGACGTCCCATAGTCTCACCGTATTATCATAACTTTCCGATACGATGAACTCTGAATCACTGGATATAGCCACAGCAGATACATAACTAGTGTGACCACTCATGGTCTTACAGGTACCTGTCCTGACGTCCCATAGTCTCACCGTATTATCATAACTTCCCGATACGATGAACTCTGAATCACTGGATATAGCCACAGATCTTACAGAATCTGTGTGACCACTCATGGTCTTACAGGTACCTGTCTTGACGTCCCATAGTCTCACCGCCTAATCATAACTTCCCGATACGATGAACTCTGAATCACTGGATATAGCCACAGATCACTTGAACTAGTGTGACCACTCATGGTCTTACAGATACCTGTCTTGACGTCCCATAGTCTCACCGTCTAATCGTCACTTCCCGATACGATGAACTCTGAATCACTGGATATAGCCACAGCAGATACATAACCCGTGTGACCACTCATGGTCTTACAGGTACTTGTCTTGACGTCCCATAGTCTCACCGTATTATCATAACTTTCCGATACGATGAACTCTTAATCACTGGATATAGCCACAGATCTTACAGAATCTGTGTGACCACTCATGGTCTTACAGGTACTTGTCTTGACGTCCCATAGTCTCACCGTATTATCATAACTTCCCGATACGATGAACTCTGAATCACTGGATATAGCTACAGATCTTACAGAATCTGTGTGACCACTCATGATCTTACAGGTACCTGTCTTGACGTCCCATAGTCTCACCGTATAATCATGACTTTCCGATACGATGAACTCTGAATCACTGGATATAGCCACAGCAGATACATAACCCGTGTGACCACTCATGGTCTTACAGGTACCTGTCTTGACGTCCCATAGTCTCACCGCCTAATCATAACTTCCCGATACGATGAACTCTGAATCACTGGATATAGCCACAGATCTTACAGAATCTGTGTGACCACTCATGGTCTTACAGGTACCTGTCTTGACGTCCCATAGTCTCACCGCCTAATCGTCACTTCCCGATACGATGAACTCTGAATCACTGGATATAGCCACAGCAGATACATAACCCGTGTGACCACTCATGGTCTTACAGGTACCTGTCTTGACGTCCCATAGTCTCACCGTATAATCATTACTTCCCGATACGATGAACTCTGAATCACTGGATATAGCCACAGATCACTTGAACTAGTGTGACCACTCATGGTCTTACAGATACCTGTCTTGACGTCCCATAGTCTCACCGTATTATCATAACTTTCCGATACGATGAACTCTGAATCACTGGATATAGCCACAGCAGATACATAACCCGTGTGACCACTCATGGTCTTACAGGTACCTGTCTTGACGTCCCATAGTCTCACCGTATAATCATTACTTCCCGATACGATGAACTCTGAATCACTGGATATAGCCACAGATCACTTGAACTAGTGTGACCACTCATGGTCTTACAGATACCTGTCTTGACGTCCCATAGTCTCACCGTATTATCATAACTTTCCGATACGATGAACTCTGAATCACTGGATATAGCCACAGCAGATACATAACCCGTGTGACCACTCATGGTCTTACAGGTACTTGTCTTGACGTCCCATAGTCTCACCGTATTATCATAACTTTCCGATACGATGAACTCTGAATCACTGGATATAGCCACAGATCACTTGAACTAGTGTGACCACTCATGGTCTTACAGATACCTGTCTTGACGTCCCATAGTCTCACCGTATTATCATAACTTCCCGATACGATGAACTCTGAATCACTGGATATAGCCACAGCAGATACATAACCCGTGTGACCACTCATGGTCTTACAGGTACTTGTCTTGACGTCCCATAGTCTCACCGTATTATCATAACTTTCCGATACGATGAACTCTGAATCACTGGATATAGCCACAGCAGATACATAACCCGTGTGACCACTCATGGTCTTACAGGTACTTGTCTTGACGTCCCATAGTCTCACCGTATTATCATAACTTTCCGATACGATGAACTCTTAATCACTGGATATAGCCACAGATCTTACAGAATCTGTGTGACTACTCATGGTCTTACAGGTACCTGTCCTGACGTCCCATAGTCTCACCGTATTATCATAACTTTCCGATACGATGAACTCTGAATCACTGGATATAGCCACAGCAGATACATAACCCGTGTGACCACTCATGGTCTTACAGGTACCTGTCTTGACGTCCCATAGTCTCACCGTATAATCATGACTTCCCGATACGATGAACTCAGAATCACTGGATATAGCCACAGATCTTACAGAATCTGTGTGACTACTCATGGTCTTACAGGTACCTGTCTTGACGTCCCATAGTCTCACCGTATTATCATAACTTCCCGATACGATGAACTCTGAATCACTGGATATAGCCACAGATCTTACAGAATCTGTGTGACCACTCATGGTCTTACAGGTACCTGTCTTGACGTCCCATAGTCTCACCGTATTATCATAACTTTCCGATACGATGAACTCTGAATCACTGGATATAGCCACAGCAGATACATAACTAGTGTGACCACTCATGGTCTTACAGGTACCTGTCCTGACGTCCCATAGTCTCACCGCCTAATCTACACTTCCCGATACGATGAACTCTGAATCACTGGATATAGCCACAGATCTTACAGAATCTGTGTGACCACTCATGGTCTTACAGGTACCTGTCTTGACGTCCCATAGTCTCACCGCCTAATCATAACTTTCCGATACGATGAACTCTGAATCACTGGATATAGCCACAGATCTTACAGAATCTGTGTGACCACTCATGGTCTTACAGGTACCTGTCTTGACGTCCCATAGTCTCACCGCCTAATCGTCACTTCCCGATACGATGAACTCTGAATCACTGGATATAGCCACAGCAGATACATAACCCGTGTGACCACTCATGGTCTTACAGGTACCTGTCTTGACGTCCCATAGTCTCACCGTATAATCATTACTTCCCGATACGATGAACTCTGAATCACTGGATATAGCCACAGATCACTTGAACTAGTGTGACCACTCATGGTCTTACAGATACCTGTCTTGACGTCCCATAGTCTCACCGTCTAATCGTCACTTCCCGATACGATGAACTCTGAATCACTGGATATAGCCACAGCAGATACATAACCCGTGTGACCACTCATGGTCTTACAGGTACTTGTCTTGACGTCCCATAGTCTCACCGTATTATCATAACTTTCCGATACGATGAACTCTGAATCACTGGATATAGCCACAGATCACTTGAACTAGTGTGACCACTCATGGTCTTACAGGTACTTGTCTTGACGTCCCATAGTCTCACCGTATTATCATAACTTTCCGATACGATGAACTCTTAATCACTGGATATAGCCACAGATCTTACAGAATCTGTGTGACCACTCATGGTCTTACAGGTACTTGTCTTGACGTCCCATAGTCTCACCGTATTATCATAACTTTCCGATACGATGAACTCTGAATCACTGGATATAGCCACAGCAGATACATAACCCGTGTGACCACTCATGGTCTTACAGGTACTTGTCTTGACGTCCCATAGTCTCACCGTATTATCATAACTTTCCGATACGATGAACTCTGAATCACTGGATATAGCCACAGATCACTTGAACTAGTGTGACTACTCATGGTCTTACAGGTACCTGTCCTGACGTCCCATAGTCTCACCGTATTATCATAACTTTCCGATACGATGAACTCTGAATCACTGGATATAGCCACAGATCTTACAGAATCTGTGTGACTACTCATGGTCTTACAGGTACCTGTCCTGACGTCCCATAGTCTCACCGTATTATCGTCACTTCCCGATACGATGAACTCTGAATCACTGGATATAGCCACAGCAGATACATAACTAGTGTGACCACTCATGGTCTTACAGGTACCTGTCCTGACGTCCCATAGTCTCACCGCCTAATCATAACTTCCCGATACGATGAACTCTGAATCACTGGATATAGCTACAGATCTTACAGAATCTGTGTGACCACTCATGGTCTTACAGGTACCTGTCTTGACGTCCCATAGTCTCACCGCCTAATCATAACTTCCCGATACGATGAACTCTGAATCACTGGATATAGCCACAGCTTATACTCAATCTGTGTGACCACTCATGGTCTTACAGGTACCTGTCTTGACGTCCCATAGTCTCACCGTATAATCATTACTTCCCGATACGATGAACTCTGAATCACTGGATATAGCTACAGATCTTACAGAATCTGTGTGACCACTCATGGTCTTACAGGTACCTGTCTTGACGTCCCATAGTCTCACCGTCTAATCCGCACTTCCCGATACGATGAACTCTGAATCACTGGATATAGCCACAGATCACTTGAACTAGTGTGACCACTCATGGTCTTACAGATACCTGTCTTGACGTCCCATAGTCTCACCGTATTATCATAACTTTCCGATACGATGAACTCTGAATCACTGGATATAGCCACAGCAGATACATAACCCGTGTGACCACTCATGGTCTTACAGGTACTTGTCTTGACGTCCCATAGTCTCACCGTATTATCATAACTTTCCGATACGATGAACTCTGAATCACTGGATATAGCCACAGATCTTACAGAATCTGTGTGACCACTCATGGTCTTACAGGTACCTGTCTTGACGTCCCATAGTCTCACCGCCTAATCATAACTTCCCGATACGATGAACTCTGAATCACTGGATATAGCTACAGATCTTACAGAATCTGTGTGACCACTCATGATCTTACAGGTACCTGTCCTGACGTCCCATAGTCTCACCGCCTAATCTACACTTCCCGATACGATGAACTCTGAATCACTGGATATAGCTACAGATCTTACAGAATCTGTGTGACCACTCATGGTCTTACAGGTACCTGTCCTGACGTCCCATAGTCTCACCGTATTATCATAACTTTCCGATACGATGAACTCTGAATCACTGGATATAGCCACAGCAGATACATAACCCGTGTGACCACTCATGGTCTTACAGGTACCTGTCTTGACGTCCCATAGTCTCACCGCCTAATCATAACTTCCCGATACGATGAACTCTGAATCACTGGATATAGCCACAGATCTTACAGAATCTGTGTGACCACTCATGGTCTTACAGGTACCTGTCTTGACGTCCCATAGTCTCACCGCCTAATCGTCACTTCCCGATACGATGAACTCTGAATCACTGGATATAGCCACAGCAGATACATAACCCGTGTGACCACTCATGGTCTTACAGGTACCTGTCTTGACGTCCCATAGTCTCACCGTATAATCATTACTTCCCGATACGATGAACTCTGAATCACTGGATATAGCCACAGCAGATACATAACCCGTGTGACCACTCATGGTCTTACAGGTACCTGTCTTGACGTCCCATAGTCTCACCGTATTATCGTCACTTCCCGATACGATGAACTCTGAATCACTGGATATAGCCACAGCAGATACATAACTAGTGTGACCACTCATGGTCTTACAGGTACCTGTCCTGACGTCCCATAGTCTCACCGCCTAATCTACACTTCCCGATACGATGAACTCTGAATCACTGGATATAGCTACAGATCTTACAGAATCTGTGTGACCACTCATGATCTTACAGGTACCTGTCCTGACGTCCCATAGTCTCACCGCCTAATCTACACTTCCCGATACGATGAACTCTGAATCACTGGATATAGCTACAGATCTTACAGAATCTGTGTGACCACTCATGGTCTTACAGGTACCTGTCCTGACGTCCCATAGTCTCACCGTATTATCATAACTTTCCGATACGATGAACTCTGAATCACTGGATATAGCCACAGCAGATACATAACCCGTGTGACCACTCATGGTCTTACAGGTACCTGTCTTGACGTCCCATAGTCTCACCGCCTAATCATAACTTCCCGATACGATGAACTCTGAATCACTGGATATAGCCACAGATCTTACAGAATCTGTGTGACCACTCATGGTCTTACAGGTACCTGTCTTGACGTCCCATAGTCTCACCGCCTAATCGTCACTTCCCGATACGATGAACTCTGAATCACTGGATATAGCCACAGCAGATACATAACCCGTGTGACCACTCATGGTCTTACAGGTACCTGTCTTGACGTCCCATAGTCTCACCGTATAATCATTACTTCCCGATACGATGAACTCTGAATCACTGGATATAGCCACAGCAGATACATAACCCGTGTGACCACTCATGGTCTTACAGGTACCTGTCTTGACGTCCCATAGTCTCACCGTATTATCGTCACTTCCCGATACGATGAACTCTGAATCACTGGATATAGCCACAGCAGATACATAACTAGTGTGACCACTCATGGTCTTACAGGTACCTGTCCTGACGTCCCATAGTCTCACCGCCTAATCTACACTTCCCGATACGATGAACTCTGAATCACTGGATATAGCTACAGATCTTACAGAATCTGTGTGACCACTCATGGTCTTACAGGTACCTGTCTTGACGTCCCATAGTCTCACCGCCTAATCATAACTTCCCGATACGATGAACTCTGAATCACTGGATATAGCCACAGCTTATACTCAATCTGTGTGACCACTCATGGTCTTACAGGTACCTGTCTTGACGTCCCATAGTCTCACCGTATAATCATTACTTCCCGATACGATGAACTCTGAATCACTGGATATAGCCACAGCAGATACATAACCCGTGTGACCACTCATGGTCTTACAGGTACCTGTCTTGACGTCCCATAGTCTCACCGTATTATCGTCACTTCCCGATACGATGAACTCTGAATCACTGGATATAGCCACAGCAGATACATAACTAGTGTGACCACTCATGGTCTTACAGGTACCTGTCCTGACGTCCCATAGTCTCACCGCCTAATCTACACTTCCCGATACGATGAACTCTGAATCACTGGATATAGCTACAGATCTTACAGAATCTGTGTGACCACTCATGGTCTTACATGTACCTGTCTTGACGTCCCATAGTCTCACCGTCTAATCGTCACTTCCCGATACGATGAACTCTGAATCACTGGATATAGCCACAGCAGATACATAACCCGTGTGACCACTCATGGTCTTACAGGTACCTGTCTTGACGTCCCATAGTCTCACCGTATAATCATTACTTCCCGATACGATGAACTCTGAATCACTGGATATAGCCACAGCAGATACATAACCCGTGTGACCACTCATGGTCTTACAGGTACTTGTCTTGACGTCCCATAGTCTCACCGTATTATCATAACTTTCCGATACGATGAACTCTGAATCACTGGATATAGCCACAGATCTTACAGAATCTGTGTGACTACTCATGGTCTTACAGGTACCTGTCCTGACGTCCCATAGTCTCACCGTATTATCATAACTTTCCGATACGATGAACTCTGAATCACTGGATATAGCCACAGCATATACATTACTCGTGTGACCACTCATGGTCTTACAGGTACCTGTCCTGACGTCCCATAGTCTCACCGTATTATCATAACTTTCCGATACGATGAACTCTGAATCACTGGATATAGCCACAGCAGATACATAACCCGTGTGACCACTCATGGTCTTACAGGTACTTGTCTTGACGTCCCATAGTCTCACCGTATTATCATAACTTTCCGATACGATGAACTCTGAATCACTGGATATAGCCACAGATCTTACAGAATCTGTGTGACTACTCATGGTCTTACAGGTACCTGTCCTGACGTCCCATAGTCTCACCGTATTATCGTCACTTCCCGATACGATGAACTCTGAATCACTGGATATAGCCACAGCAGATACATAACTAGTGTGACCACTCATGGTCTTACAGGTACCTGTCCTGACGTCCCATAGTCTCACCGCCTAATCTACACTTCCCGATACGATGAACTCTGAATCACTGGATATAGCTACAGATCTTACAGAATCTGTGTGACCACTCATGGTCTTACAGGTACCTGTCTTGACGTCCCATAGTCTCACCGCCTAATCATAACTTCCCGATACGATGAACTCTGAATCACTGGATATAGCCACAGCTTATACTCAATCTGTGTGACCACTCATGGTCTTACAGGTACCTGTCTTGACGTCCCATAGTCTCACCGTATAATCATTACTTCCCGATACGATGAACTCTGAATCACTGGATATAGCTACAGATCTTACAGAATCTGTGTGACCACTCATGGTCTTACAGGTACCTGTCTTGACGTCCCATAGTCTCACCGTCTAATCCGCACTTCCCGATACGATGAACTCTGAATCACTGGATATAGCCACAGATCACTTGAACTAGTGTGACCACTCATGGTCTTACAGATACCTGTCTTGACGTCCCATAGTCTCACCGTCTAATCGTCACTTCCCGATACGATGAACTCTGAATCACTGGATATAGCCACAGCAGATACATAACCCGTGTGACCACTCATGGTCTTACAGGTACTTGTCTTGACGTCCCATAGTCTCACCGTATTATCATAACTTTCCGATACGATGAACTCTGAATCACTGGATATAGCCACAGATCTTACAGAATCTGTGTGACCACTCATGGTCTTACAGGTACCTGTCTTGACGTCCCATAGTCTCACCGTATAATCATGACTTCCCGATACGATGAACTCTGAATCACTGGATATAGCTACAGATCTTACAGAATCTGTGTGACCACTCATGGTCTTACAGGTACCTGTCCTGACGTCCCATAGTCTCACCGTCTAATCGTCACTTCCCGATACGATGAACTCTGAATCACTGGATATAGCTACAGATCTTACAGAATCCGTGTGACCACTCATGGTCTTACAGGTACCTGTCTTGACGTCCCATAGTCTCACCGCCTAATCATAACTTCCCGATACGATGAACTCTGAATCACTGGATATAGCCACAGCTTATACTCAATCTGTGTGACCACTCATGGTCTTACAGGTACCTGTCTTGACGTCCCATAGTCTCACCGTATAATCATTACTTTCCGATACGATGAACTCTGAATCACTGGATATAGCCACAGATCTTACAGAATCTGTGTGACCACTCATGGTCTTACAGGTACCTGTCTTGACGTCCCATAGTCTCACCGCCTAATCGTCACTTCCCGATACGATGAACTCTGAATCACTGGATATAGCCACAGCAGATACATAACCCGTGTGACCACTCATGGTCTTACAGGTACCTGTCTTGACGTCCCATAGTCTCACCGTATAATCATTACTTCCCGATACGATGAACTCTGAATCACTGGATATAGCCACAGATCACTTGAACTAGTGTGACCACTCATGGTCTTACAGATACCTGTCTTGACGTCCCATAGTCTCACCGTATTATCATAACTTTCCGATACGATGAACTCTGAATCACTGGATATAGCCACAGCAGATACATAACCCGTGTGACCACTCATGGTCTTACAGGTACTTGTCTTGACGTCCCATAGTCTCACCGTATTATCATAACTTTCCGATACGATGAACTCTGAATCACTGGATATAGCCACAGATCTTACAGAATCTGTGTGACTACTCATGGTCTTACAGGTACCTGTCCTGACGTCCCATAGTCTCACCGTATTATCGTCACTTCCCGATACGATGAACTCTGAATCACTGGATATAGCCACAGCAGATACATAACTAGTGTGACCACTCATGGTCTTACAGGTACCTGTCCTGACGTCCCATAGTCTCACCGTATTATCATAACTTTCCGATACGATGAACTCTGAATCACTGGATATAGCCACAGATCACTTGAACTAGTGTGACCACTCATGGTCTTACAGATACCTGTCTTGACGTCCCATAGTCTCACCGTATTATCATAACTTTCCGATACGATGAACTCTGAATCACTGGATATAGCCACAGATCTTACAGAATCTGTGTGACTACTCATGGTCTTACAGGTACCTGTCCTGACGTCCCATAGTCTCACCGTATTATCATAACTTTCCGATACGATGAACTCTGAATCACTGGATATAGCCACAGCAGATACATAACCCGTGTGACCACTCATGGTCTTACAGGTACCTGTCTTGACGTCCCATAGTCTCACCGTATAATCATTACTTCCCGATACGATGAACTCTGAATCACTGGATATAGCCACAGATCACTTGAACTAGTGTGACCACTCATGGTCTTACAGATACCTGTCTTGACGTCCCATAGTCTCACCGTCTAATCGTCACTTCCCGATACGATGAACTCTGAATCACTGGATATAGCCACAGCAGATACATAACCCGTGTGACCACTCATGGTCTTACAGGTACCTGTCTTGACGTCCCATAGTCTCACCGTATTATCATAACTTTCCGATACGATGAACTCTGAATCACTGGATATAGCCACAGATCTTACAGAATCTGTGTGACTACTCATGGTCTTACAGGTACCTGTCCTGACGTCCCATAGTCTCACCGTATTATCATAACTTTCCGATACGATGAACTCTGAATCACTGGATATAGCCACAGCAGATACATAACTAGTGTGACCACTCATGGTCTTACAGGTACCTGTCCTGACGTCCCATAGTCTCACCGTCTCATCGTCACTTCCCGATACGATGAACTCTGAATCACTGGATATAGCTACAGATCTTACAGAATCTGTGTGACCACTCATGGTCTTACAGGTACCTGTCTTGACGTCCCATAGTCTCACCGCCTAATCATAACTTCCCGATACGATGAACTCTGAATCACTGGATATAGCCACAGCTTATACTCAATCTGTGTGACCACTCATGGTCTTACAGGTACCTGTCTTGACGTCCCATAGTCTCACCGTATAATCATGACTTCCCGATACGATGAACTCTGAATCACTGGATATAGCCACAGATGATACAGAACTAATGTGACCACTCATGGTCTTACAGATACCTGTCTTGACGTCCCATAGTCTCACCGTATAATCATAACTTCCCGATACTATGAACTCTGAATCACGGGATATAGCCACAGATCATACATAATCTGTGTGACCACTCATGGTCTTACAGATACCTGTCTTGACGTCCCATAGTCTCACCGTATTATCATAACTTCCCGATACGATGAACTCTGAATCACTGGATATAGCCACAGCAGATACATAACCCGTGTGACCACTCATGGTCTTACAGGTACTTGTCTTGACGTCCCATAGTCTCACCGTATTATCATAACTTTCCGATACGATGAACTCTGAATCACTGGATATAGCTACAGATCTTACAGAATCTGTGTGACCACTCATGGTCTTACAGGTACCTGTCTTGACGTCCCATAGTCTCACCGTATAATCATGACTTCCCGATACGATGAACTCTGAATCACTGGATATAGCCACAGCAGATACATAACCCGTGTGACCACTCATGGTCTTACAGGTACTTGTCTTGACGTCCCATAGTCTCACCGTATTATCATAACTTTCCGATACGATGAACTCTGAATCACTGGATATAGCCACAGATCACTTGAACTAGTGTGACCACTCATGGTCTTACAGATACCTGTCTTGACGTCCCATAGTCTCACCGTATAATCATGACTTCCCGATACGATGAACTCTGAATCACTGGATATAGCTACAGATCTTACAGAATCTGTGTGACCACTCATGGTCTTACAGGTACCTGTCCTGACGTCCCATAGTCTCACCGTCTAATCGTCACTTCCCGATACGATGAACTCTGAATCACTGGATATAGCTACAGATCTTACAGAATCTGTGTGACCACTCATGGTCTTACAGGTACCTGTCTTGACGTCCCATAGTCTCACCGCCTAATCATAACTTCCCGATACGATGAACTCTGAATCACTGGATATAGCCACAGCTTATACTCAATCTGTGTGACCACTCATGGTCTTACAGGTACCTGTCTTGACGTCCCATAGTCTCACCGTATAATCATTACTTTCCGATACGATGAACTCTGAATCACTGGATATAGCCACAGATCTTACAGAATCTGTGTGACTACTCATGGTCTTACAGGTACCTGTCCTGACGTCCCATAGTCTCACCGTATTATCATAACTTTCCGATACGATGAACTCTGAATCACTGGATATAGCCACAGCAGATACATAACCCGTGTGACCACTCATGGTCTTACAGGTACCTGTCCTGACGTCCCATAGTCTCACCGCCTAATCTACACTTTCCGATACGATGAACTCTGAATCACTGGATATAGCTACAGATCTTACAGAATCTGTGTGACCACTCATGGTCTTACAGGTACCTGTCTTGACGTCCCATAGTCTCACCGCCTAATCATAACTTCCCGATACGATGAACTCTGAATCACTGGATATAGCCACAGATCTTACAGAATCTGTGTGACCACTCATGGTCTTACAGGTACCTGTCTTGACGTCCCATAGTCTCACCGTCTAATCGTCACTTCCCGATACGATGAACTCTGAATCACTGGATATAGCCACAGCATATACGTTACTCGTGTGACCACTCATGGTCTTACAGGTACCTGTCCTGACGTCCCATAGTCTCACCGTATTATCATAACTTTCCGATACGATGAACTCTGAATCACTGGATATAGCTACAGATCTTACAGAATCTGTGTGACCACTCATGGTCTTACAGGTACCTGTCCTGACGTCCCATAGTCTCACCGCCTAATCGTCACTTCCCGATACGATGAACTCTGAATCACTGGATATAGCTACAGATCTTACAGAATCTGTGTGACCACTCATGGTCTTACAGGTACCTGTCCTGACGTCCCATAGTCTCACCGCCTAATCTACACTTCCCGATACGATGAACTCTGAATCACTGGATATAGCCACAGATCTTACAGAATCTGTGTGACCACTCATGGTCTTACAGGTACCTGTCTTGACGTCCCATAGTCTCACCGCCTAATCGTCACTTCCCGATACGATGAACTCTGAATCACTGGATATAGCCACAGCAGATACATAACCCGTGTGACCACTCATGGTCTTACAGGTACCTGTCTTGACGTCCCATAGTCTCACCGTATAATCATTACTTCCCGATACGATGAACTCTGAATCACTGGATATAGCCACAGATCACTTGAACTAGTGTGACCACTCATGGTCTTACAGATACCTGTCTTGACGTCCCATAGTCTCACCGTCTAATCGTCACTTCCCGATACGATGAACTCTGAATCACTGGATATAGCCACAGCAGATACATAACCCGTGTGACCACTCATGGTCTTACAGGTACTTGTCTTGACGTCCCATAGTCTCACCGTATTATCATAACTTTCCGATACGATGAACTCTGAATCACTGGATATAGCCACAGATCTTACAGAATCTGTGTGACCACTCATGGTCTTACAGGTACCTGTCTTGACGTCCCATAGTCTCACCGCCTAATCGTCACTTCCCGATACGATGAACTCTGAATCACTGGATATAGCCACAGCATATACGTTACTCGTGTGACCACTCATGGTCTTACAGGTACCTGTCTTGACGTCCCATAGTCTCACCGCCTAATCGTCACTTCCCGATACGATGAACTCTGAATCACTGGATATAGCCACAGCAGATACATAACCCGTGTGACCACTCATGGTCTTACAGGTACCTGTCTTGACGTCCCATAGTCTCACCGTATAATCATTACTTCCCGATAGGATGAACTCTGAATCACTGGATATAGCCACAGCAGATACATAACCCGTGTGACCACTCATGGTCTTACAGGTACCTGTATTGACGTCCCATAGTCTCACCGTATAATCATTACTTCCCGATACGATGAACTCTGAATCACTGGATATAGCCACAGATCACTTGAACTAGTGTGACCACTCATGGTCTTACAGATACCTGTCTTGACGTCCCATAGTCTCACCGTCTAATCGTCACTTCCCGATACGATGAACTCTGAATCACTGGATATAGCCACAGCAGATACATAACCCGTGTGACCACTCATGGTCTTACAGGTACCTGTCTTGACGTCCCATAGTCTCACCGTATAATCATTACTTCCCGATAGGATGAACTCTGAATCACTGGATATAGCCACAGATCACTTGAACTAGTGTGACCACTCATGGTCTTACAGATACCTGTCTTGACGTCCCATAGTCTCACCGTCTAATCGTCACTTCCCGATACGATGAACTCTGAATCACTGGATATAGCCACAGCAGATACATAACCCGTGTGACCACTCATGGTCTTACAGGTACTTGTCTTGACGTCCCATAGTCTCACCGTATAATCATTACTTCCCGATACGATGAACTCTGAATCACTGGATATAGCCACAGATCACTTGAACTAGTGTGACCACTCATGGTCTTACAGATACCTGTCTTGACGTCCCATAGTCTCACCGTCTAATCGTCACTTCCCGATACGATGAACTCTGAATCACTGGATATAGCCACAGCAGATACATAACCCGTGTGACCACTCATGGTCTTACAGGTACTTGTCTTGACGTCCCATAGTCTCACCGTATTATCATAACTTTCCGATACGATGAACTCTGAATCACTGGATATAGCCACAGCAGATACATAACTAGTGTGACCACTCATGGTCTTACAGGTACCTGTCCTGACGTCCCATAGTCTCACCGCCTAATCTACACTTCCCGATACGATGAACTCTGAATCACTGGATATAGCTACAGATCTTACAGAATCTGTGTGACCACTCATGGTCTTACAGGTACCTGTCTTGACGTCCCATAGTCTCACCGTATAATCCGCACTTCCCGATACGATGAACTCTGAATCACTGGATATAGCCACAGATCACTTGAACTAGTGTGACCACTCATGGTCTTACAGATACCTGTCTTGACGTCCCATAGTCTCACCGTCTAATCGTCACTTCCCGATACGATGAACTCTGAATCACTGGATATAGCCACAGATCACTTGAACTAGTGTGACCACTCATGGTCTTACAGATACCTGTCTTGACGTCCCATAGTCTCACCGTCTAATCGTCACTTCCCGATACGATGAACTCTGAATCACTGGATATAGCCACAGCAGATACATAACCCGTGTGACCACTCATGGTCTTACAGGTACTTGTCTTGACGTCCCATAGTCTCACCGTATTATCATAACTTTCCGATACGATGAACTCTGAATCACTGGATATAGCCACAGATCTTACAGAATCTGTGTGACCACTCATGGTCTTACAGGTACCTGTCTTGACGTCCCATAGTCTCACCGTATTATCATAACTTTCCGATACGATGAACTCTGAATCACTGGATATAGCCACAGCAGATACATAACTAGTGTGACCACTCATGGTCTCACAGGTACCTGTCCTGACGTCCCATAGTCTCACCGCCTAATCTACACTTCCCGATACGATGAACTCTGAATCACTGGATATAGCCACAGATCTTACAGAATCTGTGTGACCACTCATGGTCTTACAGGTACCTGTCTTGACGTCCCATAGTCTCACCGCCTAATCTACACTTCCCGATACGATGAACTCTGAATCACTGGATATAGCTACAGATCTTACAGAATCTGTGTGACCACTCATGGTCTTACATGTACCTGTCTTGACGTCCCATAGTCTCACCGTCTAATCGTCACTTCCCGATACGATGAACTCTGAATCACTGGATATAGCCACAGATCACTTGAACTAGTGTGACCACTCATGGTCTTACAGATACCTGTCTTGACGTCCCATAGTCTCACCGTCTAATCGTCACTTCCCGATACGATGAACTCTGAATCACTGGATATAGCCACAGCATATACGTTACTCGTGTGACCACTCATGGTCTTACAGGTACCTGTCTTGACGTCCCATAGTCTCACCGTATAATCATTACTTCCCGATAGGATGAACTCTGAATCACTGGATATAGCCACAGCAGATACATAACCCGTGTGACCACTCATGGTCTTACAGGTACCTGTCCTGACGTCCCATAGTCTCACCGTATTATCATAACTTTCCGATACGATGAACTCTGAATCACTGGATATAGCCACAGATCACTTGAACTAGTGTGACCACTCATGGTCTTACAGATACCTGTCTTGACGTCCCATAGTCTCACCGTCTAATCGTCACTTCCCGATACGATGAACTCTGAATCACTGGATATAGCCACAGCAGATACATAACCCGTGTGACCACTCATGGTCTTACAGGTACCTGTCTTGACGTCCCATAGTCTCACCGCCTAATCTACACTTCCCGATACGATGAACTCTGAATCACTGGATATAGCCACAGATCTTACAGAATCTGTGTGACCACTCATGGTCTTACAGGTACCTGTCTTGACGTCCCATAGTCTCACCGCCTAATCGTCACTTCCCGATACGATGAACTCTGAATCACTGGATATAGCCACAGCAGATACATAACCCGTGTGACCACTCATGGTCTTACAGGTACCTGTCTTGACGTCCCATAGTCTCACCGTATAATCATTACTTCCCGATACGATGAACTCTGAATCACTGGATATAGCCACAGATCACTTGAACTAGTGTGACCACTCATGGTCTTACAGATACCTGTCTTGACGTCCCATAGTCTCACCGTCTAATCGTCACTTCCCGATACGATGAACTCTGAATCACTGGATATAGCTACAGATCTTACAGAATCTGTGTGACCACTCATGGTCTTACAGGTACTTGTCTTGACGTCCCATAGTCTCACCGTATTATCATAACTTTCCGATACGATGAACTCTGAATCACTGGATATAGCCACAGATCTTACAGAATCTGTGTGACCACTCATGGTCTTACAGGTACCTGTCTTGACGTCCCATAGTCTCACCGTCTAATATACACTTCCCGATACGATGAACTCTGAATCACTGGATATAGCCACAGCTTATACTCAATCTGTGTGACCACTCATGGTCTTACAGGTACCTGTCTTGACGTCCCATAGTCTCACCGCCTAATCATAACTTCCCGATACGATGAACTCTGAATCACTGGATATAGCCACAGATCTTACAGAATCTGTGTGACCACTCATGGTCTTACAGGTACCTGTCTTGACGTCCCATAGTCTCACCGCCTAATCGTCACTTCCCGATACGATGAACTCTGAATCACTGGATATAGCCACAGATCTTACAGAATCTGTGTGACCACTCATGGTCTTACAGGTACCTGTCTTGACGTCCCATAGTCTCACCGTATAATCATTACTTCCCGATAGGATGAACTCTGAATCACTGGATATAGCCACAGATCACTTGAACTAGTGTGACCACTCATGGTCTTACAGATACCTGTCTTGACGTCCCATAGTCTCACCGTCTAATCGTCACTTCCCGATACGATGAACTCTGAATCACTGGATATAGCCACAGCAGATACATAACCCGTGTGACCACTCATGGTCTTACAGGTACTTGTCTTGACGTCCCATAGTCTCACCGTATTATCATAACTTTCCGATACGATGAACTCTGAATCACTGGATATAGCCACAGCAGATACATAACTAGTGTGACCACTCATGGTCTTACAGGTACCTGTCTTGACGTCCCATAGTCTCACCGTCTAATCGTCACTTCCCGATACGATGAACTCTGAATCACTGGATATAGCCACAGCATATACGTTACTCGTGTGACCACTCATGGTCTTACAGGTACCTGTCCTGACGTCCCATAGTCTCACCGTATTATCATAACTTTCCGATACGATGAACTCTGAATCACTGGATATAGCCACAGCAGATACATAACTAGTGTGACCACTCATGGTCTTACAGGTACCTGTCCTGACGTCCCATAGTCTCACCGCCTAATCTACACTTCCCGATACGATGAACTCTGAATCACTGGATATAGCCACAGCAGATACATAACCCGTGTGACCACTCATGGTCTTACAGGTACCTGTCTTGACGTCCCATAGTCTCACCGTATAATCATGACTTCCCGATACGATGAACTCTGAATCACTGGATATAGCCACAGCAGATACATAACCCGTGTGACCACTCATGGTCTTACAGGTACTTGTCTTGACGTCCCATAGTCTCACCGTATTATCATAACTTTCCGATACGATGAACTCTGAATCACTGGATATAGCCACAGATCTTACAGAATCTGTGTGACCACTCATGGTCTTACAGGTACCTGTCCTGACGTCCCATAGTCTCACCGCCTAATCATAACTTCCCGATACGATGAACTCTGAATCACTGGATATAGCCACAGCAGATACATAACCCGTGTGACCACTCATGGTCTTACAGGTACCTGTCCTGACGTCACATAGTCTCACCGCCTAATCTACACTTCCCGATACGATGAACTCTGAATCACTGGATATAGCTACAGATCTTACAGAATCTGTGTGACCACTCATGGTCTTACAGGTACCTGTCTTGACGTCCCATAGTCTCACCGTATAATCATGACTTCCCGATACGATGAACTCTGAATCACTGGATATAGCCACAGCATATACGTTACTCGTGTGACCACTCATGGTCTTACAGGTACCTGTCTTGACGTCCCATAGTCTCACCGTATAATCATTACTTCCCGATAGGATGAACTCTGAATCACTGGATATAGCCACAGCAGATACATAACCCGTGTGACCACTCATGGTCTTACAGGTACCTGTCTTGACGTCCCATAGTCTCACCGCCTAATCGTCACTTCCCGATACGATGAACTCTGAATCACTGGATATAGCCACAGCGAATACATAACCCGTGTGACCACTCATGGTCTTACAGGTACTTGTCTTGACGTCCCATAGTCTCACCGTATTATCATAACTTTCCGATACGATGAACTCTGAATCACTGGATATAGCCACAGATCTTACAGAATCTGTGTGACCACTCATGGTCTTACAGGTACCTGTCTTGACGTCCCATAGTCTCACCGTCTAATATACACTTCCCGATACGATGAACTCTGAATCACTGGATATAGCCACAGCAGATACATAACTAGTGTGACCACTCATGGTCTTACAGGTACCTGTCCTGACGTCCCATAGTCTCACCGCCTAATCTACACTTCCCGATACGATGAACTCTGAATCACTGGATATAGCTACAGATCTTACAGAATCTGTGTGACCACTCATGGTCTTACAGGTACCTGTCTTGACGTCCCATAGTCTCACCGCCTAATCATAACTTCCCGATACTATGAACTCTGAATCACTGGATATAGCCACAGCTTATACTCAATCTGTGTGACCACTCATGGTCTTACAGGTACCTGTCTTGACGTCCCATAGTCTCACCGTATAATCATTACTTCCCGATACGATGAACTCTGAATCACTGGATATAGCTACAGCTTATACTCAATCTGTGTGACCACTCATGGTCTTACAGGTACCTGTCTTGACGTCCCATAGTCTCACCGCCTAATCTACACTTCCCGATACGATGAACTCTGAATCACTGGATATAGCCACAGCAGATACATAACCCGTGTGACCACTCATGGTCTTACAGGTACTTGTCTTGACGTCCCATAGTCTCACCGTATAATCATTACTTTCCGATACGATGAACTCTGAATCACTGGATATAGCTACAGCAGATACATAACCCGTGTGACCACTCATGGTCTTACAGGTACTTGTCTTGACGTCCCATAGTCTCACCGTATAATCATTACTTTCCGATACGATGAACTCTGAATCACTGGATATAGCTACAGATCTTACAGAATCTGTGTGACCACTCATGGTCTTACAGGTACCTGTCTTGACGTCCCATAGTCTCACCGTATAATCATTACTTCCCGATAGGATGAACTCTGAATCACTGGATATAGCCACAGATCACTTGAACTAGTGTGACCACTCATGGTCTTACAGATACCTGTCTTGACGTCCCATAGTCTCACCGTCTAATCGTCACTTCCCGATACGATGAACTCTGAATCACTGGATATAGCCACAGCAGATACATAACCCGTGTGACCACTCATGGTCTTACAGGTACTTGTCTTGACGTCCCATAGTCTCACCGTATAATCATTACTTTCCGATACGATGAACTCTGAATCACTGGATATAGCTACAAATCTTACAGAATCTGTGTGACCACTCATGGTCTTACAGGTACCTGTCTTGACGTCCCATAGTCTCACCGCCTAATCTACACTTCCCGATACGATGAACTCTGAATCACTGGATATAGCTACAGATCTTACAGAATCTGTGTGACCACTCATGGTCTTACAGGTACCTGTCTTGACGTCCCATAGTCTCACCGCCTAATCATAACTTCCCGATACGATGAACTCTGAATCACTGGATATAGCCACAGATCTTACAGAATCTGTGTGACCACTCATGGTCTTACAGGTACCTGTCCTGACGTCCCATAGTCTCACCGCCTAATCTACACTTCCCGATACGATGAACTCTGAATCACTGGATATAGCTACAGATCTTACAGAATCTGTGTGACCACTCATGGTCTTACAGGTACCTGTCTTGACGTCCCATAGTCTCACCGTCTAATATACACTTCCGAATACGATGAACTCTGAATCACTGAATAAAGCAACAGCATATACATAACAAGTATACCACTCATGGTCTTACAGGTACCTGTCTTGACGTCCCATAGTCTCACCGTCTTATCATAACTTTCCGATACGATGAACTCTGAATCACTGGATATAGCCACAGCAGATACATAACCCGTGTGACCACTCATGGTCTTACAGGTACTTGTCTTGACGTCCCATAGTCTCACCGTCTAATCGTCACTTCCCGATACGATGAACTCTGAATCACTGGATATAGCCACAGCATATACATTACTCGTGTGACCACTCATGGTCTTACAGGTACCTGTCTTGACGTCCCATAGTCTCACCGCCTAATCGTCACTTCCCGATACGATGAACTCTGAATCACTGGATATAGCCACAGCAGATACATAACCCGTGTGACCACTCATGGTCTTACAGGTACCTGTCTTGACGTCCCATAGTCTCACCGCCTAATCTACACTTCCCGATACGATGAACTCTGAATCACTGGATATAGCTACAGATCTTACAGAATCTGTGTGACCACTCATGGTCTTACAGGTACCTGTCTTGACGTCCCATAGTCTCACCGTATAATCATGACTTCCCGATACGATGAACTCTGAATCACTG
Source organism: Loxodes magnus (assembly GCA_946699065.1). Lineage (NCBI taxonomy): Eukaryota > Ciliophora > Karyorelictea > Loxodida > Loxodidae > Loxodes > Loxodes magnus. The sequence continues at coordinate 169,252 of CAMPDV010000243.1, forward strand.
GATATAGCCACAGCAGATACATAACCCGTGTGACCACTCATGGTCTTACAGGTACTTGTCTTGACGTCCCATAGTCTCACCGTATTATCATAACTTTCCGATACGATGAACTCTGAATCACTGGATATAGCCACAGCAGATACATAACCCGTGTGACCACTCATGGTCTTACAGGTACTTGTCTTGACGTCCCATAGTCTCACCGTCTAATCGTCACTTCCCGATACGATGAACTCTGAATCACTGGATATAGCCACAGATCTTACAGAATCTGTGTGACTACTCATGGTCTTACAGGTACCTGTCCTGACGTCCCATAGTCTCACCGTATTATCATAACTTTCCGATACGATGAACTCTGAATCACTGGATATAGCTACAGATCTTACAGAATCTGTGTGACCACTCATGGTCTTACAGGTACATGTCTTGACGTCCCATAGTCTCACCGTCTAATCATCACTTCCCGATACGATGAACTCTGAATCACTGGATATAGCCACAGATGATACATAACTAGTGTGACCACTCATGGTCTTACAGGTACTTGTCTTGACGTCCCATAGTCTCACCGCCTAATCTACACTTCCCGATACGATGAACTCTGAATCACTGGATATAGCTACAGATCTTACAGAATCTGTGTGACCACTCATGGTCTTACAGGTACCTGTCTTGACGTCCCATAGTCTCACCGCCTAATCATTACTTCCCGATACGATGAACTCTGAATCACTGGATATAGCCACAGATCTTACAGAATCTGTGTGACCACTCATGGTCTTACAGGTACCTGTCTTGACGTCCCATAGTCTCACCGTCTAATCGTCACTTCCCGATACGATGAACTCTGAATCACTGGATATAGCCACAGATAATACATAACCCGTGTGACCACTCATGGTCTTACAGGTACCTGTCTTGACGTCCCATAGTCTCACCGTCTAATCGTCACTTCCCGATACGATGAACTCTGAATCACTGGATATAGCCACAGCAGATACATAACTAGTGTGACCACTCATGGTCTTACAGGTACCTGTCTTGACGTCCCATAGTCTCACCGTATTATCATAACTTTCCGATACGATGAACTCTGAATCACTGGATATAGCCACAGATCTTACAGAATCTGTGTGACTACTCATGGTCTTACAGGTACCTGTCTTGACGTCCCATAGTCTCACCGTCTAATCGTCACTTCCCGATACGATGAACTCTGAATCACTGGATATAGCCACAGCAGATACATAACCCGTGTGACCACTCATGGTCTTACAGGTACTTGTCTTGACGTCCCATAGTCTCACCGTCTAATCGTCACTTCCCGATACGATGAACTCTGAATCACTGGATATAGCCACAGATCACTTGAACTAGTGTGACCACTCATGGTCTTACAGATACCTGTCTTGACGTCCCATAGTCTCACCGTATTATCATAACTTTCCGATACGATGAACTCTGAATCACTGGATATAGCCACAGCAGATACATAACCCGTGTGACCACTCATGGTCTTACAGGTACTTGTCTTGACGTCCCATAGTCTCACCGTATTATCATAACTTTCCGATACGATGAACTCTGAATCACTGGATATAGCCACAGATCTTACAGAATCTGTGTGACTACTCATGGTCTTACAGGTACCTGTCCTGACGTCCCATAGTCTCACCGTATTATCATAACTTTCCGATACGATGAACTCTGAATCACTGGATATAGCCACAGATCTTACAGAATCTGTGTGACCACTCATGGTCTTACAGGTACCTGTCTTGACGTCCCATAGTCTCACCGCCTAATCTACACTTCCCGATACGATGAACTCTGAATCACTGGATATAGCTACAGATCTTACAGAATCTGTGTGACCACTCATGGTCTTACAGGTACCTGTCTTGACGTCCCATAGTCTCACCGCCTAATCTACACTTCCCGATACGATGAACTCTCAATCACTGGATATAGCCACAGCAGATACATAACCCGTGTGACCACTCATGGTCTTACAGGTACCTGTCTTGACGTCCCATAGTCTCACCGTCTAATCCGCACTTCCCGATACGATGAACTCTGAATCAATGGATATAGCCACAGCATATACATAATGTCTGTGACACCTCATGGTCTTACAGGTACCTGTCTTGACATCCCATAGTCTCACCGTCTTATCATAACTTTCCGATACGATGAACTCTGAATCACTGGATATAGCCACAGCAGATACATAACCCGTGTGACCACTCATGGTCTTACAGGTACCTGTCTTGACGTCCCATAGTCTCACCGTCTAATCTACACTTCCCGATACGATGAACTCTGAATCACTGGATATAGCCACAGCTTATACTCAATCTGTGTGACCACTCATGGTCTTACAGGTACCTGTCTTGACGTCCCATAGTCTCACCGTATAATCATTACTTCCCGATACGATGAACTCTGAATCACTGGATATAGCTACAGATCTTACAGAATCTGTGTGACCACTCATGGTCTTACAGGTACCTGTCTTGACGTCCCATAGTCTCACCGTCTAATCCGCACTTCCCGATACGATGAACTCTGAATCACTGGATATAGCCACAGATAATACATAACTAGTGTGACCACTCATGGTCTTACAGGTACCTGTCTTGACGTCCCATAGTCTCACCGTCTAATCATTACTTCCCGATACGATGAACTCTGAATCACTGGATATAGCCACAGATAATACATAACTAGTGTGACCACTCATGGTCTTACAGGTACCTGTCTTGACGTCCCATAGTCTCACCGTCTAATATACACTTCCCGATACGATGAACTCAGAATCACTGGATATAGCCACAGATAATACATAACTAGTGTGACCACTCATGGTCTTACAGGTACCTGTCTTGACGTCCCATAGTCTCACCGTCTAATATACACTTCCGAATACGATGAACTCTGAATCACTGGATATAGCCACAGATAATACATAACTAGTGTGACCACTCATGGTCTTACAGGTACCTGTCTTGACGTCCCATAGTCTCACCGCCTAATCTACACTTCCCGATACGATGAACTCTGAATCACTGGATATAGCCACAGCATATACATAATGTCTGTGACACCTCATGGTCTTACAGGTACCTGTCTTGACATCCCATAGTCTCACCGTCTTATCATAACTTCCCGATACGATGAACTCTGAATCACTGGATATAGCCACAGCAGATACATAACCCGTGTGACCACTCATGGTCTTACAGGTACCTGTCTTGACGTCCCATAGTCTCACCGTATTATCATAACTTTCCGATACGATGAACTCTCAATCACTGGATATAGCCACAGCGAATACATAACCCATGTGACCACTCATGGTCTTACAGGTACTTGTCTTGACGTCCCATAGTCTCACCGTATTATCATAACTTTCCGATACGATGAACTCTCAATCACTGGATATAGCCACAGATCTTACAGAATCTGTGTGACTACTCATGGTCTTACAGGTACCTGTCCTGACGTCCCATAGTCTCACCGTATTATCATAACTTTCCGATACGATGAACTCTGAATCACTGGATATAGCCACAGCAGATACATAACTAGTGTGACCACTCATGGTCTTACAGGTACCTGTCCTGACGTCCCATAGTCTCACCGCCTAATCTACACTTCCCGATACGATGAACTCTGAATCACTGGATATAGCCACAGATAATACATAACTAGTGTGACCACTCATGGTCTTACAGGTACCTGTCTTGACGTCCCATAGTCTCACCGTATTATCATAACTTTCCGATACGATGAACTCTCAATCACTGGATATAGCCACAGATCTTACAGAATCTGTGTGACTACTCATGGTCTTACAGGTACCTGTCCTGACGTCCCATAGTCTCACCGTATTATCATAACTTTCCGATACGATGAACTCTGAATCACTGGATATAGCCACAGCAGATACATAACTAGTGTGACCACTCATGGTCTTACAGGTACCTGTCCTGACGTCCCATAGTCTCACCGCCTAATCTACACTTCCCGATACGATGAACTCTGAATCACTGGATATAGCCACAGATAATACATAACTAGTGTGACCACTCATGGTCTTACAGGTACCTGTCTTGACGTCCCATAGTCTCACCGCCTAATCTACACTTCCCGATACGATGAACTCTCAATCACTGGATATAGCCACAGCAGATACATAACCCGTGTGACCACTCATGGTCTTACAGGTACCTGTCTTGACGTCCCATAGTCTCACCGTCTAATCCGCACTTCCCGATACGATGAACTCTGAATCAATGGATATAGCCACAGCATATACATAATGTCTGTGACACCTCATGGTCTTACAGGTACCTGTCTTGACATCCCATAGTCTCACCGTCTTATCATAACTTCCCGATACGATGAACTCTGAATCACTGGATATAGCCACAGATGACACAGAACTAATGTGACCACTCATGGTCTTACAGGTACCTGTCTTGACGTCCCATAGTCTCACCGCCTAATCTACACTTCCCGATACGATGAACTCTGAATCACTGGATATAGCCACAGATAATACATAACTAGTGTGACCACTCATGGTCTTACAGGTACCTGTCTTGACGTCCCATAGTCTCACCGCCTAATCTACACTTCCCGATACGATGAACTCTCAATCACTGGATATAGCCACAGCAGATACATAACCCGTGTGACCACTCATGGTCTTACAGGTACCTGTCTTGACGTCCCATAGTCTCACCGCCTAATCTACACTTCCCGATACGATGAACTCTGAATCACTGGATATAGCCACAGATCTTACAGAATCTGTGTAACCACTCATGGTCTTACAGGTACCTGTCTTGACGTCCCATAGTCTCACCGTCTTATCATAACTTCCCGATACGATGAACTCTGAATCACTGGATATAGCCACAGCAGATACATAACCCGTGTGACCACTCATGGTCTTACAGGTACCTGTCTTGACGTCCCATAGTCTCACCGCCTAATCTACACTTCCCGATACGATGAACTCTGAATCACGGGATATAGCCACAGATGATACAGAACTAGTGTGACCACTCATGGTCTTACAGGTACCTGTCTTGACGTCCCATAGTCTCACCGTCCAATCTACACTTCCCGATACGATGAACTCTGAATCACTGGATATAGCCACAGATAATACATAACTAGTGTGACCACTCATGGTCTTACAGGTACCTGTCTTGACGTCCCATAGTCTCACCGCCTAATCTACACTTCCCGATACGATGAACTCTGAATCACTGGATATAGCCACAGCAGATACATAACCCGTGTGACCACTCATGGTCTTACAGGTACTTGTCTTGACGTCCCATAGTCTCACCGTATTATCATAACTTTCCGATACGATGAACTCTGAATCACTGGATATAGCCACAGCAGATACATAACCCGTGTGACCACTCATGGTCTTACAGGTACTTGTCTTGACGTCCCATAGTCTCACCGTATAATCTACACTTCCCGATACGATGAACTCTGAATCACTGAATAAAGCCACAGCAGATACATAACCCGTGTGACCACTCATGGTCTTACAGGTACCTGTCTTGACGTCCCATAATCTCACCGCCTAATCATAACTTCCCGATACGATGAACTCTGAATCACTGGATATAGCCACAGATCTTACAGAATCTGTGTAACCACTCATGGTCTTACAGGTACCTGTCTTGACGTCCCATAGTCTCACCGTCCAATCTACACTTCCCGATACGATGAACTCTGAATCACTGGATATAGCCACAGATAATACATAACTAGTGTGACCACTCATGGTCTTACAGGTACCTGTCTTGACGTCCCATAGTCTCACCGCCTAATCTACACTTCCCGATACGATGAACTCTGAATCACTGGATATAGCCACAGATAATACATAACTAGTGTGACCACTCATGGTCTTACAGGTACCTGTCTTGACGTCCCATAGTCTCACCGCCTAATCTACACTTCCCGATACGATGAACTCTGAATCACTGAATAAAGCCACAGCAGATACATAACCCGTGTGACCACTCATGGTCTTACAGGTACCTGTCTTGACGTCCCATAATCTCACCGCCTAATCATAACTTCCCGATACGATGAACTCTGAATCACTGGATATAGCCACAGATCTTACAGAATCTGTGTAACCACTCATGGTCTTACAGGTACCTGTCTTGACGTCCCATAGTCTCACCGTCCAATCTACACTTCCCGATACGATGAACTCTGAATCACTGGATATAGCCACAGATGACACAGAACTAATGTGACCACTCATGGTCTTACAGGTACCTGTCTTGACGTCCCATAGTCTCACCGCCTAATCTACACTTCCCGATACGATGAACTCTCAATCACTGGATATAGCCACAGCAGATACATAACCCGTGTGACCACTCATGGTCTTACAGGTACCTGTCTTGACGTCCCATAGTCTCACCGCCTAATCTACACTTCCCGATACGATGAACTCTGAATCACTGGATATAGCCACAGATCTTACAGAATCTGTGTGACCACTCATGGTCTTACAGGTACCTGTCTTGACGTCCCATAGTCTCACCGTATAATCTACACTTCCCGATACGATGAACTCTGAATCACTGAATAAAGCCACAGCAGATACATAACCCGTGTGACCACTCATGGTCTTACAGGTACCTGTCTTGACGTCCCATAGTCTCACCGCCTAATCTACACTTCCCGATACGATGAACTCTGAATCACTGGATATAGCCACAGATCTTACAGAATCTGTGTGACCACTCATGGTCTTACAGGTACCTGTCTTGACGTCCCATAGTCTCACCGTATAATCTACACTTCCCGATACGATGAACTCTGAATCACTGAATAAAGCCACAGCAGATACATAACCCGTGTGACCACTCATGGTCTTACAGGTACCTGTCTTGACGTCCCATAATCTCACCGCCTAATCATAACTTCCCGATACGATGAACTCTGAATCACTGGATATAGCCACAGATCTTACAGAATCTGTGTAACCACTCATGGTCTTACAGGTACCTGTCTTGACGTCCCATAGTCTCACCGTCTTATCATAACTTTCCGATACGATGAACTCTGAATCACTGGATATAGCCACAGCAGATACATAACCCGTGTGACCACTCATGGTCTTACAGGTACCTGTCTTGACGTCCCATAGTCTCACCGTATTATCTGCACTTCCCGATACGATGAACTCTGAATCACTGGATAAAGCCACAGATAATACATAACTAGTGTGACCACTCATGGTCTTACAGGTACCTGTCTTGACGTCCCATAGTCTCACCGTATTATCTACACTTCCCGATACGATGAACTCTGAATCACTGGATATAGCCACAGATCATACATAACTAGTGTGACCACTCATGGTCTTACAGGTACCTGTCTTGACGTCCCATAGTCTCACCGCCTAATCTACACTTCCCGATACGATGAACTCTCAATCACTGGATATAGCCACAGCAGATACATAACCCGTGTGACCACTCATGGTCTTACAGGTACCTGTCTTGACGTCCCATAGTCTCACCGCCTAATCTACACTTCCCGATACGATGAACTCTGAATCACTGGATATAGCCACAGATCTTACAGAATCTGTGTAACCACTCATGGTCTTACAGGTACCTGTCTTGACGTCCCATAGTCTCACCGTATAATCTACACTTCCCGATACGATGAACTCTGAATCACTGAATAAAGCCACAGCAGATACATAACCCGTGTGACCACTCATGGTCTTACAGGTACCTGTCTTGACGTCCCATAGTCTCACCGCCTAATCATAACTTCCCGATACGATGAACTCTGAATCACTGGATATAGCCACAGATCATACATAACTAGTGTGACCACTCATGGTCTTACAGGTACCTGTCTTGACGTCCCATAGTCTCACCGTCCAATCTACACATCCCGATACGATGAACTCTGAATCACTGAATAAAGCCACAGATAATACATAACCCGTGTGACCACTCATGGTCTTACAGGTACCTGTCTTGACGTCCCATAGTCTCACCGCCTAATCATAACTTCCCGATACGATGAACTCTGAATCACTGGATATAGCCACAGCGAATACATAACTAGTGTGACCACTCATGGTCTTACAGGTACCTGTCTTGACGTCCCATAGTCTCACCGTATTATCATAACTTTCCGATACGATGAACTCTGAATCACTGGATATAGCCACAGATCTTACAGAATCTGTGTGACTACTCATGGTCTTACAGGTACCTGTCCTGACGTCCCATAGTCTCACCGTCTTATCATAACTTCCCGATACGATGAACTCTGAATCACTGGATATAGCCACAGATCACTTGAACTAGTGTGACCACTCATGGTCTTACAGATACCTGTCTTGACGTCCCATAGTCTCACCGTCTAATATACACTTCCGAATACGATGAACTCTGAATCACTGGATATAGCCACAGCAGATACATAACCCGTGTGACCACTCATGGTCTTACAGGTACCTGTCTTGACGTCCCATAGTCTCACCGTATTATCTACACTTCCCGATACGATGAACTCTGAATCACTGGATATAGCCACAGATCATACATAACTAGTGTGACCACTCATGGTCTTACAGGTACCTGTCTTGACGTCCCATAGTCTCACCGCCTAATCATAACTTCCCGATACGATGAACTCTGAATCACTGAATAAAGCCACAGCAGATACATAACCCGTGTGACCACTCATGGTCTTACAGGTACCTGTCTTGACGTCCCATAGTCTCACCGTATTATCATAACTTTCCGATACGATGAACTCTGAATCAATGGATATATCCACAGCATATACATAACCCGTGTGACCACTCATGGTCTTACAGGTACCTGTCTTGACGTCCCATAGTCTCACCGTCTTATCATAACTTCCCGATACGATGAACTCTCAATCACTGGATATAGCCACAGATAATACATAACTAGTGTGACCACTCATGGTCTTACAGGTACCTGTCTTGACGTCCCATAGTCTCACCGTCTAATCTACACTTCCCGATACGATGAACTCTGAATCACTGGATATAGCCACAGATCATACAGAACTAGTGTGACCACTCATGGTCTTACAGATACCTGTCTTGACGTCCCATAGTCTCACCGTCTAATCTCCACTTCCCGATACGATGAACTCTGAATCACTGGATATAGCCACAGCATATACATAACCCGTGTGACCACTCATGGTCTTACAGGTACCTGTCTTGACGTCCCATAGTCTCACCGTATTATCTGCACTTCCCGATACGATGAACTCTGAATCACTGGATATAGCCACAGATAATACATAACTAGTGTGACCACTCATGGTCTTACAGGTACTTGTCTTGACGTCCCATAGTCTCACCGTCTTATCATAACTTTCCGATACGATGAACTCTGAATCACTGGATATAGCCACAGCAGATACATAACCCGTGTGACCACTCATGGTCTTACAGGTACCTGTCTTGACGTCCCATAGTCTCACCGTCTAATCTACACTTCCCGATACGATGAACTCTGAATCACTGGATATAGCCACAGCAGATACATAACTAGTGTGACCACTCATGGTCTTACAGGTACCTGTCCTGACGTCCCATAGTCTCACCGCCTAATCTACACTTCCCGATACGATGAACTCTCAATCACTGGATATAGCCACAGCAGATACATAACCCGTGTGACCACTCATGGTCTTGCAGGTACCTGTCTTGACGTCCCATAGTCTCACCGTCTTATCATAACTTCCCGATACGATGAACTCTGAATCACTGGATATAGCCACAGCGAATACATAACCCGTGTGACCACTCATGGTCTTACAGGTACCTGTCTTGACGTCCCATAGTCTCACCGCCTAATCATAACTTCCCGATACGATGAACTCTGAATCACTGGATATAGCTAAGATCATACATAACTAGTGTGACCACTCATGGTCTTACAGGTACCTGTCTTGACGTCCCATAGTCTCACCGTCTAATCCGCACTTCCCGATACGATGAACTCTCAATCACTGGATATAGCCACAGCAGATACATAACCCGTGTGACCACTCATGGTCTTACAGGTACCTGTCTTGACGTCCCATAGTCTCACCGTCTAATCTACACTTCCCGATACGATGAACTCTGAATCAATGGATATATCCACAGCATATACATAACCCGTGTGACCACTCATGGTCTTACAGGTACCTGTCTTGACGTCCCATAGTCTCACCGTCTAATCTACACTTCCCGATACGATGAACTCTCAATCACTGGATATAGCCACAGCAGATACATAACCCGTGTGACCACTCATGGTCTTACAGGTACCTGTCTTGACGTCCCATAGTCTCACCGTCTAATCTACACTTCCCGATACGATGAACTCTGAATCACTGGATATAGCCACAGATCATACATAACAAGTATACCACTCATGGTCTTACAGGTACTTGTCTTGACGTCCCATAGTCTCACCGCCTAATCATAACTTCCCGATACGATGAACTCTGAATCAATGGATATAGCCACAGCATATACATAATGTCTGTGACACCTCATGGTCTTACAGGTACCTGTCTTGACATCCCATAGTCTCACCGTCTTATCATAACTTCCCGATACGATGAACTCTGAATCAATGGATATAGCCACCGATCTTACAGAATCTGTGTGACCACTCATGGTCTTACAGGTACCTGTCTTGACGTCCCATAGTCTCACCGTATTATCTGCACTTCCCGATACGATGAACTCTGAATCACTGGATAAAGCCACAGCATTTACATAACTAGTGTGACAACTCATGATATGCTTTTATCTTTGGTTTTTTTTATTTTTTTAAACTCTTTTGTCTGTAACTTTTTATTTTTTTTTTGAGAAATTTTAAATAAGTCTTTATCAAAGTTTTTTATTGATTTAATAACTTACTTTTTTATTTTAAATATTAAAATACTGTTTCGCTTTTTCACAATGCCATTCAATTTCTATATATTTTTTTTTTGGACAATTTTCTATCACTTATCTGGTTTGATTTTTCTACTTAGAACAAATTTCTTTGATTTTCTAATGTTTTTTTTTAAAATCTATTTCGAAATCTTTTTGAGTTTCCTTTTTCTGTATTCAATTTAAGATTAATATCTGCTTCAAATCTTTAGATAATTAGAATTTGTTTTTGTAAAAATTGGAAAACGCTTTTGATTTTTCAAGTTATATCTATTTATTATTTAAAGCAAAGAATTTGTTTTAGTTACTTGATCTAAAAATATCAAATTATGCTTTTGTAATTCAAAGTATTTCGTGAATACCTTTAAAGTTTATCTTTATTTAACGAGTCACAAAAGTAACTTGGAAGGGTAATATAAAAGAATTTATCAAATTTTCTAGGTAATTTAAATGTTTTTCAGTATTACTTTATTTCTCCTTTATTTCTCACTTTCTTATTTCTGATTTAAGTAAGTATTTTAATTGTAATAATGAGACAAATTTAGGCATTATGCTAACGATTATTAAGATACGAGCATAGATAAAAAGTTAAATGAAGCAATAATGAAAATTTGTCAAAAAAATTAGGATATAAAACTAAATTATTCATTTCATTCCAGTTCTTCTCAGAAATAAAACTTCCAAATCTAGCCCATTTTATTATTTTTGAAGCTCTATCTAACAAAGCTAATGAATTAGTAAGTTGCTTTGCCTTTATAAATATAAATATAAATATTAGATTTTTTAAGATTTAAAATTAAAATTTTGCGATTCTAATATGAAAAATCTTTAAATGTAAATTTTATTAAAACGTTTATAATTTTTCTTTTAATTTGTAGTTAATTTTTATAGTTTTTTCTTTTAAATATTATACATATCTTTTTAAAATTTAAGCAATTTTTTTAATTTTTTGGCAAATTATGTACGAAAATTTTATAAAACTATTTTTTTTACTTAATAGATATCTGATTTTCATGAACTTATTTTAAAATAAAAATTTAATTTAATTTGACTATAGAGTTCGTAAGCACCTCGATAGTCAGCTCTCTAAATTAAGTTTTTAAAATCGTAAAAATTTCTCATTGGAGATTATCCCAGTGCTTTCACTTCTTTGGAAGTCCTGTTTTCTAATATTGCATGGTCGGAGTGATATCTTAAAAGATCTTTTTATCGGCATCTTTCATCTAGTGTTACTTGAAACCTCTAATTATTTTCTTCTTGGCTCTTACCAAGATTATTGCTCAGTTCGTCACTCCTAGGGTACTTCCTGGTACCAGAGTTTAAGTTAGGCTCATTTTGAAAATTGAATCTCTCTAATTAAACTATATAATTAAAAAAGGGTTAGATTTATAGTCTTAGAGAAGAGCTCCACAGATAACTTCTATTTGTTCCTGTTCTCTCCTCAGCTAAAGGATGTCGTATGACTTCATTAATCTGACTTTCTTATCTCACCCTCAAAGTATAATTTTCCTTCTAGTTTCTTCTTCAGTTGTTTTTCTCCTCGTTGAATCTTGAGTTTTTGAATTTCTTTCTGTATATTTATCCTGTCCTTGTTGGTCAAAAGCAGAAGAGTTCTTCTAATATTTGTTTCTTATTAATTCTTTCAATTTCTGCCTTCTTTCAGCATTTTCTTCAGCAGTGATTCTTCTAGCATATGTAGCATATAATCTTTCTACAATAAGAATATAACTTATTTGTCTCTTATTATTGATATTCTGTTTCAATTTCCTTTGGAATAATTGATTATACTTGTTATTATTCTTATTTTTCTTAAAGTTTTTTTTTCGTATTCAAGTTTAGAAATTTGGAATTAAAACATTTGATTAAATTTTTATCAATTTATTCCAATTTAATTTCTATTTACGATTCGAATTTATCGATTGCTTCTTCCAATTATGGAAATGAATGATCTAGTGATTAAATTAATTATTCGTACATTTCTTCTAGTTTTTCTATCCTTTATCTTTGTTATTTTAATTCGAATTTATTAATTGTTACACAGATTATACAAAAGCTTCCTTAGTTTATATTTCTTAATATTATTGATGCTCCTATTCACTTATGATAGATTATTATTCTTTTTTTTTACGAAAGAACCAAGAGAGGATTATTTCTTTGGTGCCATTTTCAATATAATAATAATTAATTAAAATGATATCACCTTTATTAGGCTCATCACAGTTATATTTTTATAAATGATTAATAAATTTATTCTGGATGCATTCTTCATAGACTATTTCTATCTTATGCTGCATTATTACATTCTATTGATTTCTACTTTTTTCTCCAGGTTTTATTCCAGTAATTTGATTGAAATCTGGTTATGTTTCAAGTTTTTACTAGTATACTAATAATTTATAGTCTTCAAGATCTAATTGACAATTTTTTTCGTTTTTTTACTTTTTTATTAAGTTTTTTGATCTTTTTATGTCGAAATAATTTTTTTTCTTCATATCATTATTTTGTAACTTATTTTGTTCATTTGGATTTTTTTCCAAATTATGCATCATATTCTTGCAAATTTTATTTACTGCTCTAAAACCATCTCTTCTCTGATTAAAATTAAAAGTTTAACATTTAAGATAATATTTTTTAAAAAGATAGTGACATTTTTTCATTTTGACTACTCCGCTTTTCAACTAAAATCTAATAAAATTTAATTAAATTTTCTTTGATTCCATTTTATCCATTTTTGTCTTAAGATTTCTCAATCTCTTTTATAATTTCTTATTTTTTTTAAGATTTAGCTTGAAAATTTAATTTTTTTTTTATTCAACTAATTTTAATATAATAAAGTAGACAAGACAGAAATAAAATTACTTTCTTTAAAATCCAAAAGAAAATGTCTGCCTTATAAAAAAGTTTAGATAACTGATATAAGATGAGGACTTAATTTAATTGATTTCTTTTTAAAAAATATAGATCTTTTCATTTCTTTCATGGATTATATTTAAATTTTAAAATAACTAATTGTGAAGTAGATGCTTTCATATTTCTAAAATCTTATAGTTTTAAAACTGAAAAAGTAAAATATGCTTTTTTCTATGGACAGTAAAAAGTTGGATTTTTTATTTTTTATTTAGAAAAATGAATTTAGGAGTTGTTTTTTTTTAAATTATAGTTTGTTTTATTATAGTTTTATTAGTAATTTATAAATATAATGTGATAAGATCTTAATAAAAAATATTTTTCATTTTTATAATTGTAGAGAAAAATAAATATCTAAGCTCTAATAGATATTATTTGCTTTGAATAATTTTAGATTCTTTAATTACTTTATTATTTCAATTCTAATTTCGATTTTAAATAATTGAAAAGATGGTGGGAGCTGAGAATGACCTTCGTGACAACACTTTCTGGTTTTATGGGTAGGAACAAGTTCCTTTCCTGTCGCTGAGAAAGTCCCTGGTCAGAGTCATTTTCTGAAGGGAACACTGTCTTTGAGATTATCCGCTCTTGGTAGGGGCTTGAAGCCTAGCTGCTCATAGCAACGGAGCTCCCTAGCAGCTGTGCCTGGAGCACAACAGGATATCCCCGTTATTCCATAAAAAGAGAGCGTCGGGTCGTGTAATCGGAAAGGAGTTTCCGGTCCAAAAACTTTTTTAGTTGAAATTAATTAATTTCGATTTTAAAATTGATATTAATGGATTTAGTCTGCATTATTCTATTTTAATACCTATTTATGAAGATTTGCAAAAAAAATTATCAAAGTAATGACAATAAAAATTTAATTTTTTCTTAAAGATTTAAAACTTTCTTTTTTGCTTTTTTTAAAAAATAGCAATAATAAGAATGATAATAATAACCAAAAAGGTTTAAAAATAAAGATAGTTTATTATTATTATTATTATTTTAACTAAATGTTAAATTAAAGTTTGCATATCCTGGGTTTTCAGCCAGGTTTCTACTGACAAGTTTTTTTCCGTGGTTGCTCTCCACGACCTTTTTTTAAAGTGGATGGCTACCACGAAGGATTCTCTTAGTTTCTTGTTCATAGTTTCTATTTATATATGCCTTACTCAGTTATCCAAAGTTTTTTTAAGTTTCTTCAGGTTCTTTATTCTTCATTCTACTTGAGCTATCTTCATTTCTTACAATGTCTTAGTAAATGATACCAAGATTAGCAGTACCAACAATTTTTATATCGTTTTTCTAATTTCTATTTTTAAAAAACTTTTTTCTAAAGCATCTCAATTCTTTTGTTTATGTTTGTATCTTTTTTTCTTAATTTTACTTTTCTTAATGTTGTATTTTGTGCTAATCTTCTTCTATGATCATTCTTTGTGATTAATTGAAGTTAGTTTACGACATTTCATAAAGTTAATTTCTGTTACTACTGAGTTTTTAATCAGTAAACTTTTGAGAATTAGCAGTTCGTTATTTTATTCTTCTATGTAATTCATTAGCTCCCGGATTTTTTCTCCTTGATTAAAAAGAATATCTTCATATTTTGCAATTTTTGCTTTCATTTTTTCGATTTCGCTTTGGAGTAAATTGTTATTTTTGGTTTCTGGGTTTTATTGTTCATTCGAACCAAACATTACTTTTCCCTCTGATGACGAGCTAGATTCTCTATCCTGTCTTTGCTTTTTTAGCTCCTCGTTCATCACTTGTTTTCTTGTTTTTCTTTGTTATTTCTTGGAAAGACGAATGTTCTTCTCCATTTTTTTAATTTTTAAGATAGTTTATTATAATTTATAATTTTATTTAAATTTTTCGCAGCAGTCTACATCACCGCCGCGTAAAATAATTTCGTAAAAATTTTTCTTGATTTATGTCTTGTTTTCTCTTCCTTGGTCCTATTTACATTTCTTGTTTTCCCTTCTTCCGTATTATTAAGGTTCTTGTTTCACCACTTCTTTGATTCCATTTTTTTTATATATATTCCCCTCTGCGCTACAATAGAGCATTTTTCTTTCTTTCTTTTCTCTTATCCAATATTCTCTTTTGTATTCCTGGAATTTCCTACATTTCCTATATAGGTGTCTATAGCTACCACAGGAATAGCATTTCTTCTTAATTCTTTTCTCTCTTGTCATTTTGATTACTTGCTCTTCTTCAATGTCCATTTTCTCTATCTTAGGAATTTCTTGCACTTGGCTCTGGCTCTAGATTATTTGCTTGTTCTGCTCTTGAATCGTCTTTAATGAGTCATTCATATGTTTCATTTGCTCCTGTTGGTGTTTCAAGATGTTGTCGAGCTCCCTTTCCCAGTTTGCCATTCGGAGCTCTCTTGTATCCTGTTGCTCAATCAGGTCCATTAGTTTCGTATTTTCCCTTTTAAGCTTCTTTACCTCTTGCTAGAGGCTTAGCACTACTTTAATGAGCTGCTCCACGCTCATTTGTCCGGAAGGATATACTTCCAATTTCTCCTAATGTAGAGCAGACTTAGGTCGTTTCCTTGACTTCTCCTATGATGCCGGGGTAAGTTCGTGGCTTTTCCTAGTCTGTTAGTACTCTTCCCTGGTTTGTGTTCCTGATAGATAAGATTCTTGTTACTTGGCAGGGGTCTGGGTTATTTCGGTTTCTGGTTTCCTCTCCTATTTCTTGGAGGTGGTGTAGAAACCTTTCTTTAAGCCTTCCATTTTCAAATTTATTAAGATAGTTTATTATTAAAACCTTATTTTTATTTTATTAATAAGACCTTAATTTCTCATTAAGTTATCCTTAACAACTTTTTTCTTGAAATTATTATATAATTTATTAGATTCTCTTTTGATTCACCATCGCCTAAGTTTTTAGATAATGAAATGAAATTAAATCTTGAATAGCTTCTTTCTAATTAATAAATTCAAGTTATTATCTTAAATTATTAGGTTATTAAGCAAATTTTCCATTAATCTTAACCTATTTAGTTATTATTTAAATCAGATTTTTTAATTAAGATTAAATCTTCCTATAATTATTAAAACCTAAATTCTTAAACAAAAAACACAATTAAAACTTTATTTTATGTGAGTTATTACGAAAGAGATACTTAGGGCACTTTAATTATAATTTTGAAGTTTAAAGTATATAAATTCTTAATCCTCTTAATTTTTATCAATAAAGAGATTAAGTATTCACTTTAGTAAAAATTGAAATCACTTTAATGCTTTTACAATTTTAAATTTCAGAAGGGATTAAAGGCTATAATTGAAAATTATTTATCTTCAAAAGATAAATCTGAAGGATTTATTTTTGAGATTTTTGGAATCAAAAAATCGGAATTTTAAATAAAATATTAGCAAGAATTTAAGAAGAGATTAAGCAAAAAAGATGTATTAAGCTCCTTTATTCCTTAAGTTTCCATTATTCTTTAAATTATAAAACTTATTAATTAAAACCTTTCTTTAAAATTCTTGTGTAGGCAGTACAGTTATTATGAACCATATATCAAATCTACTTTTTTTAATTTTATTATGCATATATAAAACGTAATAAGCTTGCTAGTTTTAAGTTTATCATAAGAATTTTAATTTAAGAGTTTATTGCTTTTTTAGTTAAATAACTTGTATAAATGCATTGTTAAGACAAATTTGGAAGGTAAAATATTAAAATTTTTTTTAAAGCCTTCATTTACTTAAATTTAAAACAATTTATTTCAGATCTTCATTCCAAAGTGTTTATTCACTATAGTGATATAATTGTAAATATTAATTGTTAGTTGAATAAATTTTAAATTCATCAAGTGAAATTTTAAACTAAATCTAAGTTTTATTAATTATAAAATATGCAAGAATAGAAAAAGAAAAATGTTTGTTTTTGCATTTAGGCTAGGCACTCTTAATTTATATGCATCTAGTTCTCATTTTTGCTTTCAATGGTTCTCACTGCTCTTACTTTTGCAACTTTGGTTTTTATTTGTGATGAAAAAAAAGTTCCATATAGCTGTGTTTGCGTCATTATAATCTTATATTTTATGTTCCAGTTTTTTGCGCTCTACAAGTATAAGTATCGAAAAGCACGGTTAAATATACTAGTTATTTTGTAAATTATATATTCCCTAGCTATGGTTGTTTGCACATTTTACTTGATAAATAGTTTTTAAGACTATTTCAAAACTTGTTATGGAAACAACAGAACTTGCTACTATTAAAATAAGCACTGGGGATGCGAGTAAGATAATAGAGAGTTTGTAAAATGCTATCTTGCCAAGGATAAAACTAAAAAGTTATAGTAAGGATTATGGATTTCTTTTGTAGCTTAAATTTTAATTTTAATCTTTCAGATAATCATCTTTGCTAAACTGTGTAGAAATAGCCAATAAGTAGCTATAGTTGGAAACCCTTAGTAGAGTAATGAAAGTAATTAAAAAAAATGTTAGCAGCAAACTAGTTTTCCAGTCGCTTAGTAATCTATTAGCTTGGAATTTCAAACTCTTGTTACTTTACCAGTTATTTGTGATAAAAATTTATGCCTGAAAAATAATAAAGATAAGAGAGAGGATTAAGAAAGATAAATAATAGATCAGGACTAAACTCCAAATATTTTTATAAATGTCTTAAAAGAAATTTCAAATAAAGAAATTCCAAATTTTGAAACAGAGTAGGAAAGTCCTTAAAACAAAAACCAAACATAGTTTGATGGATTAGTGATGGAAATAAGTGATTTGTGATTTAACATTTTTACATGTTATTTGATTAACTGAATAAATTAAATCTTTTTTTTATTATAATAAAGGAATCCTCTGTTAATATCGAGATATTTACTATTACAAAAATTAAAAGCTTTATTTCATGATAAAAGAATGAAATACAAATTTTGATTTCATTTCTTAGAATAATCTTTTTCATTATTTGTTGGATTATTAGTTTTAAAGTATAACTAACCTTCAATTATTTTTCAATCCTTTCAATTTCTTTATAAGCCTTTATTAATATTTATTATAAGTAATTCCTTACTCTTTTTTATCGAAATAGGTTAAAGATAAACGAGCAAGGAAAATACAATTCTAATTAAACCTAAAATTTAGACTCTAGAGCATGCTCTTTTAATATCCTCTATTATTTTAGTGTTTATATAGCTTTTAGTTTTTAAGATTTTTAGTTCGTATAATTTAAATGGATTTACTTTAAATCAAACTAAAGCCTTTCGTAATTAATTATAGGGGTAATTATTAATTAAAAGCTTCCTAACTATTTATATTTTTTATTTCCTTCCCTTTTTATAACTTTTTCTCGCTTAATTTTAAAATACTTTTATCACTAAAAAATTAGAAATAAATCTATAATGTTTGATATAAAAGTAAAGGATAGTTAAAGTGACAAATAAAAGATAAAATTAAGAAGCTACACTGATAGAAATCAAGAAGATCTGTAAAGAAGCTGAATAGATAAAAATGCTATCATACTAAAATAATTAAAAACCCATTACTTGACTTATAAGCTTAAAAATCTAAACTCATCAATATCAGAGGATTAAGATAACTTTAGAAAACATAGTTATAAAATATTCCTTAATACCTGAAAATTTTCTTATCTAAAAATTAAATAATGCTAGCTAGTTTAGATTTTTTGTTATATAATAATCAAGATCTAAACTAGCCAAAACTAAGGAATATATTAATTCATATTTCTTATGAAATGTTTGCACTAAAAGATAATAAGCTTTTCACTTATATCTTCCATCAAAAATGAAAGTCTAGAAAATAGTTTGAATTTTATTTTTTACATAATTTCAAATTTTTACATTTCGATTTAGTTTTTTAACTTTATAAAATGTATAAATCTTAATTTCATACAATTGATTATAAACAAAGCTCCTATTTTAAAATATGTTTAGCTTTTTAAGATTGACTATCCAGTTTAAAAATAGGCTAATTATTTAACATCTGCATTCCAGTGATGCGCTACTTGCTCTATAGTCTACTTTTTACTATTTGTTATATATAAGTATTTTGATATTAAACTTCATATTATCTAAGATTTATAAATCTATCCTAAAGTAATAAAATAGTGAAATGAAAAGAGGATATAAACAAATTTTTTTGTAAGTACTTATATTCTAAATATTTAATAACCTTCTAGCAAATTCATGAAGGATAATTATCAAGATTATGAAAATTAGCTTTCAAGTGCATAACTCAAAATTAGTATTACTAAATTACTCTAGTTTACTAGATTCTTTAGTTATACAAAATCCAGCTTTACATTCAAATAAATTTGCTATAATTATTTGCTTTTATCTCTTCTAAATTTCTAAGAATCTTAACTATAAAACTTAAATAGTTTAAAACTACCAAGTATCATACCTTCAAATTTTTAACAGATGAAGCAAAAATTCTAATAGAAAGATTTTCATAATTTTTATAGCTAGTTTACTTGCTAGCATTTTCAATAGTGATTCCAAAGAAGCAAAAATAGCTATTTTTATTAAAGATAATTCACTATAATCTTTTATCTTAATTTGTATATTTCAATTAATAAATCATAAAAAACGATAAAAGTAATAATTATTATAAAGATGCATTTAAGAAGGTTTGCTAATTTTTGCTAGTTTTTATAAGTTAAGATATCAGGATATGATTTTCTTTCCTTAATAAGTCCATATTAATTATCTCTTCTAACTTTTATTAAATACTTTTGCTTACTAAATACAGAATGTATAATAAGTTATTTAAACTTAGTGAGTATATCTATCTATTTAACTACACACCTTTAAATACTTTCTCTTGTTTAAGAAAACTATTTAAAATTCTAATTTTTTAAAGCTCATTTTTCTTTTTCAACTCTCTTAATCTAAAGCAATATTAAATTACAAATAAAGCATTCCTTAATTTTCTAACTATTTTGCTCTTAATTAAACTATTAAAACTATTTATTTTTTTCTTTTTAAGTTGTTTGTTTATTATTTGTCTTAGTTAGTAAAAGATCCAATTTAGATTTGTTATATAATATTTAACTTACTCAAATGTATTATAGCTTCTTAGTTATAGACAGTCATTTAATATCTTGTTCTTAAATAAATGTAATTATGTTTCGTAATTTTCATTATATCAATATACACTCGAAAGTCTTTAGGTTGAGAATGCTTTTCGAAAATTCTAGCTTATCTTCTACTTTTATAACTTTCGCTTGCAAAATAAATTTTTTCAGTCTTTTCTTTTGAGTCTATTTAATAGCAACAAACCGATAAAGTTACTAATACAGTTGAAAATTATAAAGAGTCTATTTTCTTAATTTATGACTCTAGGATCAAATTTATATTCATAAATAGAAATTAAATTGATAACTACAGTCCTAACTAATATAAGTGGTTCAACCCTCTTTACACTCTATAGGCATAGAAGTAGCATATATCAAATATATTGCCTTAGGGTATATCAAATGGAGTTACATTTGATTATTATACAAAGGATTGATATTATATTTAAACTATATATATAGCTTTAGTTATGAATCTCTATTTTATTTAGACTAAGGCTTTAAAGCTTTTTCATTAGAAGCAAAGATTTTGATACATATCCAATTGCTTAAACAAATAAAAGCTAATAACTAAAATTATGAATAAAAGAAATAGAAATGAAACTAGTTGCTAAACTTAGAATACACTAAAGCTCTAATTTAAAGCTAACTTTTAAGATTTTAGCGAAGCTATTTAAATTAAAAGAAAAATAAAGAAGATTCCTCCTAAAAGAGAAGAGTGAGCCATATAACTTTACTTTATACTTATAAAATTGAAGATAAATTTTGATTTTATTTTTAAGTTTATAAGTTAATAGACCAATTAACTCTCCAGTTTTCAAATTATGTAATCATTTTAAAAAAGTATAAAAAAGAAAACAAATAGATAAAGAAGAAAAAGAAAGACATATTGAATAAATATAAAACTAGAAAACATTTAGATTTTTCTTAAGAAAATGGTATATCTCTATTCAAGCTTTGCTATTCTAAATAAAAAAGAAATTGAAATATTATAAAAACGTAGCCATTTTATCTTTAACATGAATCTGAAATCATAACTAATAATGCATTAATCTAAAATTGGTTAGTGCTTTCATAAATTTAGACATCCTTCGAAAAGTGCTGAAATTAGGCAGATTGAATTCAAAAAATCTTAAGAAAAGGGATTGTTACTTAAAGCTTAATATTAGCAATAAATAGATTTGCATCATAAGATAAAAATTAGTATTATAACTTTACGAACTATCAAAGTATACAAATCTTATTATAAACAAAATTTGCTTGCCAATTTATTGGAATTTAGTTAACAACAAATATTAAACTTATTCTGTTAGTTTAATAAAAGAAAGCCGTTAATAAATTTTGCTTTGAGCTATTAAACTAAACTAGATAAAATTTTTAATAGATTCTTAGTTTAGAAATAATTAAAAAATAATTTCATTGAAATTTTTAAATTTATAATGAATTCCATTATCATTTAACAAAATTAAGATCCTACTTCAGATTTTAAATTTATGGTTGATTTAAATGATTATTTTTAGTAAGTGAATTAGATAAATAGATTTTAAAGCAAAAAAATTTCATATTATAAAGCATTTAGAGAATTGGAAAATAGAAGGATTCAAAAGAGGTTTCCATATCACCTCCAGGCTGTTGGAGAGGAAAACTGAATCAAATCTTGGATAGTTTTCTTTCCCTTAACTTTTAACCTTTTTCTTAATTCTAACAACCTGGAGAGGAACAGAACAAGTTCAGAAGACAACATATGAAATAACTCCAACCTTATAAGAGAAGTTAAGAAAGCAGATGAAGTATTCTCTTCACTCGGAGGTCTCAAAGTTAAATTCTTCTAGTCAGATGAGTATGAAATAGCTCATCAAAAAGGTTCTCAACCTATAGAAAGAGGCAGGAAGCTGAAAAAGGACAATGACAAACTAATGGAGAATCTGAACAAGAAAGAGAAAATCAAATCAAGATTCATGTTTCAGTATAGAGATCTAAGCGCTTTCTGGAACATATCTCAGAATCAGAACAACTAATCCTAGAATCAAGATTAAAAGAACAGAGAAATTGACGGTAAATTAGCACAGCTAGTAGAAAATCAGCAAGCAATGCAAAAGTGAATTGAATCAAGGGATAAGAAATAAAACAGGATGGAAATCGATTAAATTAAATTTGGCAAGCCTTTATGCAAGCGAGAAGTGAAGATCTGCTACTACTGTTGTTCAAGAGAAAACTTGTTAAGGAAGTGTAGGAAATTCCTAAATTTCAAGCATAGTTGCTGGCAAAGAGAACAGTAGAGAAAAAAGAAGAGGTACCAACTTAACAAAGAAAGAATAGAGAACAGTTATGTATGAATGCATTGGAATTTATACAAAAAAAGACACTATTAATGAAAGAGGAACTAGAGATTTTAAGAACAAGCAAGACAGGACAGTGGGCGAAGTGCGAACATTTAATTTTAGCCACCGGAGCAATCTGGAGGCAGGCTAGAAATAGAACGAAATACCTACAGGAAGACCAAGCACTTTTATTCATATTTCTAATAATTCTATAAATCACTTAAATGAAAAATCTAAGTTAAAATAATATCTATATAAAATGATTATCAAAGCTAGCATATAAAACGATAACTACATTTTCATTCTATAAGATAGTCTAATATGATAAAATAAAATCGCAAAATAAAAATACATCAAATTAAAAAAAGTTTTAGTCTAGAAATATTTTTTGATTTATTTAATTCAAGACATCATATTACGAAAAATAATATAATAGCATTTTATCGATAAATTGAAATATAATGATTGAAATATATGAAAATAAATATTAAAATAGAAGATTTATTTAAAAAATGGAGAGATTTATTGAACAATTTATGTAGTCAAGGAAGGATAAAAAGACCAGAAATAAGACTGACATCTACCTTTTATACTCACTTCTTCTCCAAACAAATTCAATTAATATCTCTAAATTATTTAAATTAAATATCTCCAAAAAAATAAGTGCAAGAACATTTAATACGATTGAGATTTGATCAACTTGAAAATAGAGAAAATTCTCGAAAAAGATTAGAAATGAATCTCTAAATTTATTTTTCGCTTAATAAGTTCAACCAAGAAAATGGAAAAGAAGTTGGAAAAGTTCTAACTTAATATTAGATTTCAAGCTATCACGTAAAGAAATAAAATTATGTTTTTATTTTAAGGAGAAATTTGAAATTAAGATGGAAGAATTAGACGCAGATTTGTGACATATGATGCAAAAAAAGTAAAAAAGGCAGTAAAGTAAGAAAAATTAAATCAAAACCAAAAAGCAAGATTAGAGAAATAGAACCGTTTATGCAGATAAAGCATAACAAAAAATTCAAAATTAAATTAACCTGATAAATGGAAATAGAAAGAGCATAGACAATATTTTAAATTTTCAAGAGGAAACGCTACTTTTGTAGAACATAAGGCACCTCTTGAAAATTAATAAAAAACGTGATATTCTTCAAGAAAATTGAAAAAACTTTACTACCATTTATTTAGCATTTTACGAAAAATATGAAGGAAGAAGCTCTATTTCTAAAATAAATAGCACTGAAAGTGGGAATTCGAAAAACTGATAGCAACTCATGAAAGAGAGAACTTTTAAGAGAGAATCTTCTTTTCCAAAAATCAATTTGATTTGATTTATTTGGATATAGAATATTTGCTAATCATTTATAATATATGCATCATTTCAATTCTCATTTATTTTTTTATCTATATTTCCAAGGCATTATTACATATAAGAAATTTTAAAATGGATGATGTGCTCTAGTCAGCCGAGCAGGCAATCTGTTTCAGTATATGCTGCAACGAGTATTCTCGTATTAGATACTACCACAGATAAGTAGGGACGTACCCTTTGTGTAATTAGCCTTATTTCTTAAATAGCTCTCTCTAACGGTACGAGAAACTTACAAATGGTTCAGCGTCAATGCTTGGAACATTGGGCACTGAAATCCAAGTCTTAGAACTCTCTTGTCTCTACATGTCGTTTATCTAGGTAGGAGTGGAAATAACTAAATACATGACTGTGACTAACTATAATTTTTTATTAGAAGAATTTAATTCAACTGGACCATTTAGAAAAGAATTGATACTCCTCTAATTCCAACCTTTTAAAGAACTTCAATTTTTAAAAAGAAAGTAATCAATTTTGATTCTAAAAACGGGAAAAAAAAGAAAATATAAGCCAAAGAAGGAAAAATAAATACAGGTAATGTGGATCAAAGAGACTAGGTAAAGCTAGAATTATTCTAGACTATTAAAAACAGTAAAATTTGGTTTCTTTTATTAGTCGTGTTGATCCTAATAATGGTGGAACCACGCTTATTTATTTATATCTTTTTCATATTAAAATTATTTTTAATCAAGCTTGACTTTACATTTTTAAGTTCCGACTTCTCTTCCTGAAGTAAATCCAGATTGTGTATTAGGTATTTCCAAAGTACCATCTTTACAATATTTAAAATGTTTTTGTTAATTAAAGTTCTATTGCTAGAGCAATTACTCCAATAACGAATATCAATTGAATCCAACAAAATATAATTCTATTATTTACTTTTTCTTGCTATTATTTCTAGCATCTAGAATCTTCTACCTAAGTTATCGAAATAAATAGACAGAGATTAAGTTATTGTTCACAAAGCCAAAATACAATTTAATATTTAGTAAATATAAGTAAGAAACTTTAGATAAAAGCTTTAGAAAATGACATACAAAATGTTCTAAACCAAAAAAAGTTTTCCTAAACTTATTGAAAGCCACAAATTATTCTAGGCAAGAGAGTAACTTTAAGTAATTTTTGGTTGAAGCAATCAAAATAGAATATCTATGCAGCAATTTCTCATTCGTACAATAAGAGATAAGTTTTTCTTTCTTTGAGGATGTGACTGAATAATTAGAAAGTTTAAAAAAATATTACTAGCACAGTAAAAGAGACTTAGAAAGAAATTATATGAAAGGGGTTAAATAAAAAAATGTCACGAAGATTGAGAAAAAAAATTATCTAAGCTTCAAAATATTTTCTCAAATGGCTTCTAGGAATTTTAATGCAGCGAAAAACAGAAAAGGTAAATCATCCAAGAATTAACAAATTTTATCTCTGAAGAAAATCTATGGAAATAAATAAAACTTGTCATAAATTAAGAGACTTAAGAAATCTTTACAAGTTAACTAATTAGAATGCAAGACTGATATCACAGAAAACAGGGATTTACTGTTTTTAAAACATAAAAGAAAATTGAAATAACCAATTTATCACCCAAATTCAGTAAATTAAAGAATAAAGCAATCAAATTTAGAATACAAAATATTTATAAAATTTAAATCCACTATAAGTAATATTACAGATTTAAGAAATTGGCAGAATTTAAATAGAAGAAATAAAAACTGCAAAAACCAAAAAAGAAAATTAAACTATATAAATATTTCGATTCAATCAAACTTCTACATAAAGATACTAAAAATCAATAAATTAAAATAAAATATTTTGAAGAAAAATGAGAGAGAGAAATTAAAAAAATGCTAGAAGAGAATAAAAAGAAATAAAGTATATCTATGATACAATTACTAAGGATAAGTTATATAAATTAATGTGGCTTCTTTTGGTAAAAAAGAACAAATCGACAAAAAACCTTGCTAAGTAATGAAAACGAAGAGCAATACATTTTGATTAATCATTAACATTGAAGTAAATGCTAACTTTCTGCTTAATCAAATTATATCTTTGTTAAATGTTAAAACGTAAGCAAATTCTGACCCCACTATCTTCTTTTTGTAGATTACCTAAGGGATAATCCAAAATTTAGTCAATCATTTCATATATTCTAGGCTTCCTTGCTTTTAAAATTCTCAAATAAGATGCAGTTACAAACCTGTTGTTTAGGAGAAGGGCAGTACCAATTTATCTTTCTAGTTTTCATAGATTTGTCCTTGATTTCTGCTTTCCCAGAGTCTGATTGTTTGATTACCATCAATATAGGAGCTTGTTATCTGGTTCCCAGTCTCTCAGCCTTCTCATTTATGAGTGCCAGTGCCTTTTTAAATTTATAGTTTCTTTCTTTTTCTGTTCTCCCATGATTTCCTTATCCCCATTTAATTAAAAAAATTACTCTTGTTTGATTTATGATCCTTCGTATAGTTACCATCTTTGAAATGTATCTTCAACTCTTGCTGCATTTATTGGTTTTCGTCAACTTATTAATAAATCTGTTTTGCTATGTCTTTAGACTTACTAATTAACTTAAGAATTGCTCTCTTTATATCTTCCCTAGCCATTCCTAGAACTTGCTCCTTATTTAGATCCCTGATTTTCAGTTAGGACTGAACGTCAAGACTTTATCTTGACAGTCACTAATTATTTCCTTTTAGGCAGGTTCTCAGTTGCTATATTACCGTGCTATATTTTTAGATTGTTTAAAAGGGGTTGTTTTAAGATGTTCCAATGAAGCTTTATAAGTAGAATCGATTTTTAAGAAGAATAAGGTAAAAGAGTTGATGCTTCTAGCTTTCTCACTTTTTCCTTGAAGGTGATCCAAAAATCCTTTTTAAATCTTTCATCTTTGTATGAGAAACTATGTATTAACAAATTTTATTATAATTGATAAGATGGTGGGAGCTGAGAATGACCTTCGTGACTAAACTTTCTGGTTTTATGGCTAGAAACAAGTTCCTTTCCTTTCGCTGAGAAAGTCCCTGATCAGAGTCATTTTCTGAAGGGATTGCTGTCTTTGAGATTATCTACTCTTGGTAGGGGCTTGAAGCCTGGCTGCTCATAACGACGGAGCTCCCTAGCAGCTGTGCCTGGAGCACAATAGGATATCCCCGTTATTCCATAAAAAGAGAGCGTCGGGTCGTGTAATCGGAAAGGAGTTTCCGGTCCAAAAACTTTTTTAGTTGAAGTTAATTAATTAACAAATTTTATTTACTTCCTGGTTTTACTGGAGTATGGTTTGAAAGTGGTTGAAATGCCTTAAAGAACACCAAAATTTTTTTTAATAATTATCATGTAAAGAGACTAAATTGAGAGATTTCTTGTTTCTAGTTATAAATAGATTCAACCTAAATAAAAATGTCATTACTATAATTTAACGAAAAGGAGCTAAGATATTTAAATTCAGTTCTGTCAATTAAAGATGGTTATAAAGGTTTATCATAATATATACTTCATACCAAAATTTGAGGATTAATATTTAAAATAAATTTACCAATAAAAATAAAAAAAGTTTGCAAGTTAAATCTTTAAGAAAGTCAAGATTTTCATATTGTTATATCTTTATTAACAAAGTATAAATAAAAATGAAAGTATTGATTCAAAAGGAATATTAAATTTAAAGCTAATTAAGATTAAAATTTAACTCTGATAAATACTAAAAGATTTTTATTTAATTAGGTGAGCTAGCAGTAGAAGTATAGGTTCTCAAACTACTCTATGACTTGTGGATATAATATCTTTAAGAATTACAATAATGTTGATAATCAGGGTTTCTGGAAGTTATAGAATAATTAATTTAGGAATCTTAGGAAAATCAATTGAAGAAGGTAAAATTTTGCCTTTCTTCAAAAGCTATTCTATTTAGAAGAGAAAGAACTATAGTTGTAGAGCTAAAAAGAATCATAATTAATACTTATTTGATAAAATTAAGAAACTTATCGAAGGGGAAATTATCTTCATCTTAGATGGATATGCTTTATTAGCCAGTTAAGAGAATATTTCATATGATATATTAATAATCCTTCACTAGACTAAATCACCAACTATCAAGATATTAACAAACAATATATAACCGAACAATGTTTACAGCTTTTACTCAGATTTGAAGAAAATCAGTAGTACTTATCTTAAATTATATCAAGCTTTTCGAATATAAGATAATCATAGAAATTCTAGGAATAATTTATCCTTTTGATAAGAATCTTGCTAGTAATTAGTAAATTACATTTAGGTGATAATGATCCAAAATTATTTAAAGCTATAACAACTTAAAAAATGTCTCTCATAATGACAAAATCTAAAATAAGAACTTGCAAACTTAATCGAATAACGAGTTAAAGAAAACTTATAGTAGAATAATTAAACGATGATTTTAAAAAGAGAACAGTAAAGCATAGTTCTATTAAATACTAGTGAGGATCTAGAAATGACACATAAATTTTTGAATACAAAATTCATAAAAGCATTCTATATGATTAATCGACCTTTCAATACTTCTTATCTTTTATGCTATAAGCCTGTGTCATTATTCGTAGATCATATATTAATACCAATGAAATAAGTGACCAATAGTTTTTACATGTCTCTGCTTAATTTTTAGAACTTCATTGGCTTTATCTAAAATCAATAGTCCATCGTTAATGAAATAGAGTAGCTGCTTATTTAAATTATTGCGGACATGCTTAAAATTTTTAAAGTCAAAGATGGAAAATTAGATTCAAAATACTCTTAGGAAAAGTGATTCTCATAACTAAAGAACTCTAATAGATTATTAAGAAAAGGCTTTTCTTAATTTTATGCTATGGAATGAAGAAATTTCAAGAATAATACCTGCTTTATACATATGGAAAATACTCATACTAAAAGAAAAAACGTAAGAGAATATAAAATTTTTTAAGTTAGTAGCTGCAGAGTTTTTTAAAGCTTCTACTAAATTCATCAAAACTGATAGTAATATTCCTAAATCAGTCTCAAGTCCTAATAAATTTAGGAAATAGATTAACTTGATTAAATCAAAAAATCATGCAAGCAAAGATAATTTTTTAGTTTCAGAAAGATTAAATTTAGTGAATAGACTGTTAGTTTAGAGAATTTATTAAGCATTATTTAAATACTATAAACCAAAAATAGTTATTTATGAATAATGAAATGAAAGAAAAAACTTAAAATTTTTTTTAATAAATTTAGCAATTTTTACAATATAATAAACTTTAAAAAATGGAAGTAGAAATATAAATTAATATAGTATTTGTAGTTTTAATGCTTATATATAAAAATAGGATTAATAGTAACAAATAAAATAATTAAAATAGTTATTATTTTTGTTAAGCATTAAAACTAATTTAATTCATTTTTGACAAAGATAAATATAAATTAGAAACTAAAGATGAGATTTTATGCTTAATTTAAGAATTAAAAATATTTCATAAAAGTTCTTTGTTTGAATAAAAAGAATAGAGTTTTTAAATTAGAAGAATAAGAAAAATCAATTTTCCAATCTTGATGGACTTTTTCATGAAAAGTTAGAGGTACCAAGAAGAACATTAAACTTAGATTTTGGAAGCTCCAACTAAAAGTAGAACTTCACTTAGGAAGAGACAAAAGGTGTATGGAAAGTTGTAATTGTATCAAAAGGATAACTCATCGGAGCTGCTATCATTAAGAGAAAACTCGTT
Source organism: Loxodes magnus (assembly GCA_946699065.1). Taxonomy (NCBI): domain Eukaryota; phylum Ciliophora; class Karyorelictea; order Loxodida; family Loxodidae; genus Loxodes; species Loxodes magnus. The sequence continues at coordinate 199,596 of CAMPDV010000243.1, forward strand.
AGCAACTCGAATTTAATTCGAAAGCTAAGATTACAATATACTGATGGAATAAAAGAACTAGGACAATTATTAGGAGTTTTGAAAAGAGAAAAATTAGACCTTAGTGAAAGGACCGAATAAATGTGCAAATCTATTTTGACATGAAATTTCTGTTGAGTCAAACCGGGTGATCTAAGAGATAAATTGTTTAGATACTTAAATATTATTAGATAATGGTTCCTTATCTTCAACTAAGTGAAAAAATTTATTAGGAAAATTTTCTTTTACAGATGAACTGAAGGATTTTAAAGAGTAAACTAACTTTAAGATGAAAAGAATAATTAGAACCACTAAAAAAGGGTGATAATAGAGGAAACAAAGAAGTCATAGAAGAAATGCTACTTCTGCCAATCATCAAAACATCTGCTATTTGTCCTTATGCAAAATTTAAAGAGCTCAAAAGAAATGAAGTAAGTTAAGAAATGATTTAAAAAAGATCTGAAATGAGCTAACAATGCTATAAACTACGCCGCAGGGGTGTATTCAAAACAATGAAAACATTGAATAATTTCTCCTTTTTAATACTAGCAAAAATATCTAGCTTTTTTTAAGTCAAAATTCAACATCTATTTTAATTATAATACTTAAATAGAAATTTTTTTTATTTGTAAAGTCAATAAAATATTTATTATTTAACTTTTAATCAAAATAATTGTAATAAACTAAAATAATATTTAGTTCAATTGATTTTTAGATTTATAAATATAAATATTTCAAAATTAGATTGTAGTGTCTTGTTTTTATTTCCTTTATTTTACTTTATTTATCTTTTTATCTGATAAATATTTATAATTTTCGAATTATGAATGGACTAACATATTAAACTTGGTAAAAAACATCAGATTATAATTTTTTAAATGTCTTTACTTTTACGGTTTTCTAGTCACATTAATACAAATTAAATCTGTTAATTTAATTTAAATTTTCTTATAAATTATCCATTCCTTTTCTAAGAATACTCCTTTAAAATTGTGCAAATCTATAATAATAATAATTGCAAATGTTGTAAAAGTCTAAAAAGAAGTAAGCATAGAGTTAACATTATTTTTTGTGAATTTAAAGAGAGTAATTTGTAAGAGAAAAGAAGAGAAAAGAAGACTCGTGATAAATTGCTATCATTTAGAAAAAAGGATGATGAACTAAGAAAGAGATTTCTTCAATTAAGGAAGTTAATTGTCTAGAGAACCAACTAAAATTAGTTAAAAAACGTAATTTGATTAAATAAAATTTGAAAAATACTATTAAAATATTTTATAGTGCAAGATAGAATAGGGAATCTTTGTTTAAGGAATATAGAAGGAGTAGGAAAATACTATTGAATGAATCTGTGAAATTGATTAAATTAAAAGAAAAAAAGGATTTTAATAATAAAATATATATAAAATAAATGTCTCTTTTCCATTTCGATCTAAAGTATAGCTAAGAATTTTAAGATGCACCGAAAATAAAAAAAAGTCAAAAAATTAAGAATTATAAAGGACTTAAAAGAATGCATTAAATAATAAATACCTTTATAGCAGATACTTGTAAAAGTTGAGATCCTATGTTTATTGTATGAATAATCTATAGAAACCTATTCAGAAGCAGGCTGAACATAAAGATAAAGAGTTAAAGAGTTTTGTAAATATATTTTGATATAAATTTTTTAAATAAACTATTTTCGGCTTATTCTAATCTTTTGACAAAAAAAATCTTAATAAGAATAAATTTTTAAGGCCAAATTTATGTTGTGGAGTGATAATTAGCTTTCTTTTAGCAAGCTAAAATTATATTTATTTTATAAAATTAAGACAAAATATTAAATTTCAATTAAGCCCTTTTCTTGCTGAATTTTAAAAGAGATATTATTATTAAGTAATCATTTAAGCCAATTTAAACTTTTTAATTTTATTTTTATCAATTTTTTTTTATTTTCAGGAAATTAGATATTATAGCATTTTTAATTAACGTTTCAACATCTTTTTTTGGCTTGCCACAAATTAATTAATTTTTTAAAATTTTAGGAAATTGCTTCTCCCATGCTAGCTGCCCTTTGGTAGTCATTGTCTTCTTCATGTTTGAGTTGGGATGCTACTTGAGAAAACCTTATCATCTAACATCACAAAATATTGTTGTTATTGCATAACGCTTAACTTTTTAAATTCATCTTTTGTGGCTCCCTGAAATTCGAGGCTAACACAGAAAGATTTTTGTATTAATCTTCACTCCACAGAAGGTTGCTACCAATCAGATTTGTACACATGTAAGGATTGACTTTTTCTTTTAAAATTATAATAAATAGTTAATTTTTAAATTTGAGAAGGTTCAAATTTATTTTCTTATCATTTTAAAATTTAATATTTTAAACTTTTAATTACCTTTAGCATAAAAATTTTAAATTATTGAATATGCAAATTTAAGATAGTATTAAAATATATAACTAAGTTAGACATATAGATAAATAAATGATTATAGAGCGCTTAGCACTCTCGTTGGTGCGCAGCTCTTTAAAAAAATGTTTCATACTGACAAGAATGTTTCTTACTGATAAAATTATCAGATACTGATAAAAATGTTCAATACTGATTTAATTTTAGAATACTCGTAATCTTTAATACTTGCTAGAGGTCCAAGGACATGGCAGGATTGTGTCTCATCGCATCACCAAAGCAGAGGACGACATGTGTCAATTATGGGTACTTAAATTCCCCACCTCTGATGAAGCTTGCAATACTATTTCTTTTTCGTTCCAGAATTAAATCCAAATTAAGCCAGTGCCGAAGGTCTAAAGATCTTATGTCTTGAGGGCAAACCAAAGCAGAGGAAGACATAAATTCGATTATGGGTACTTAACTTCCCCAACCTCTGATGAAGATGACCTTGTTGTTCACCTTCGAACAACTATGGCGGTTTAAAAAAAAAATATATATAATAAATTATATTAAAAGTAATTAAAAAGAATCTAAAATTAAAAAAAATAAGATTATTATTAAATAAGCTATTTTTTATTAGCTTTTACTGTAAAAAATGGTTTGGGAGCAATTTTATAATATATAATTCTTAAAACTTATTTAATAAATTTCAATATAAAGATTAAAGATTATAATAAACAATTTTAAATAGGGTGGAAAGCCCTTTCCTTCGGATACTGCTTGGAGGCACATCAAGGCAACTTAAAAATGAGCGCGGACGGAGGATAAATCTGAGGAAGAAAAACCAATAACAAGAGAAGGAAGATTCGACAAACTGGAGAACTCTGAATGCCAGGAAGAAAATTTCTTAATCATAGGTCGGGGAAAGATATACCCGTAATCGCATATTGCATCCTATGCTTTGGAAGGAAAATTTACAGGAACGTACTGCAGGAAGAGAAATCAAGGATAGAAAAATCCATAAAATTTTATTTTTTGACATTAAATAAAATTATTTCAAAGAGCTGCGCACCGACGAGAGTGCTACACGCTCTATAATCCAAATTTATATTATATAAAAATAAATTTGAAATAAATCACATAATTTTTTTAGTAAAAAGCATTATTATAATCAATTTTCTTTAATAACAAAATTTAATGAAAATGAATAAAGTTATAACATAATTTATTTTTATATCATTCATTTTTATTAATTTCTATTAAAAAGTTATTTATCTTTTTTAGATAAAATTTAGCACTTTACATATTTTCTAAACTACTAATTGAATTTTTTTTAATTATGTCGAAATAAAAATATATTTGCTAATAAAATGTATACGAATTATTTATTTTTTTATTTCAAAGATGTTATTTATAAACTTTTGAAAAAATAATAAATTTTGAATTTATTGTATTTTAAATTTTCTTATGCCAATTATTATAATATAATATAATACATATTTACATTTTTTTTAATTATAAACAATTATAAAAATTCAACTTTTCATTGTTTATAAAGAGGATACTTCTCAGCTTATCTTAATTACATGCTATTAATTTTATTTTTCTTTTTTACTTTTTTAATTTATAAATTATTGCTATTCTTATAACTTATTAAGACTAAAGCATACAAAATTATATTTAAGGATTTTGTTTAATTTACTCATTTTTTTAATTATCTTAGATTCCTGTGAAAATAATTATTTTGCTTAGCTTGATAAAAATTAATTATAAATTATTTTATTTTGCGGTCAAAAATATTCTTGAAACTTAATTTTTTTTAATTTTTCTAAACGTATTTTTATTTGTTTTAATGGACTTTAGTTTTTATTTATACCTATAATATTAACAAATTTTTAAAAAAGTCTTGGTTCTATTTGTGCAAATGCAATCTGTTTAATTTTTTACTAGACTTAAGTAATTATAAATCAGATCTTATAATATATATTCAACATTTTATTTCGCTAAAATTAAAGGAATATTAAAGAAATATTTTCAATGAAAAATTCTTTTTTACTTTATGTTTCATTTATTCTAGTATTTTGTTTAATTGTTTCAATATCTTTTTCTTCGAATTTGATAAAAATCTCTTCTCCACTATACTTAAAAATCGTTCTCATGTTTTTACTTTTTAAGAAATATTTATATTTAGTTTTTTATTAATTGAGTAGAAATATAAAAAAAATAATTAAGTTATCTTAAATTTCAATAGAATACACAGCCTTATAAATACGATAAAAATGTTTTGTAAAACTTTATTAAGTTAGACTAACATTAAACTAGTACTAAGTAAAGACTAAAATTTACTAAAATAGTGATAAATAAATTATTTTTTCTTTTTTAAATAAATGTTCATTTTGTTAAGCTTCTATCAAATAAATAATTTATTTATTTAATTTCTTTATTTATTTTTAATCTTTTTTTTTTGCTTATTTTAAGCAAATATTTTTTCGTTTGTTAGCATTTAAATATGAAATGACAAAAAAACGAAAATAGTTTTAGAAAATAATTATAGGAACTATAAAATTTAGACTTATTCTATTTAAAAATTGTTCAATATTATTAAAAAAATTAAAAACTTTAGTCAAGTAAAGCTGTTTTTAGAGATTAATAAATTTAAATTTTTAATTACAATAAAAAAATAAATTTAGATTAAAAATATTTTTAATTTTCTGACTTTTTTAAAAGATAAGAAATGTGAAAAAATTAAAATAAAAAACTTAAATTATATTAAAATAATGAATAAAGTTATTAGTTTTTTCAACCTATTTTGATATTTATTTATAATACTATTATTACAATTCATTAATATTTCATGCTTAGTAAAATAATTTTTTTTATAAATATAGAAAAACTAAATTCAAATTTTAGAATAAGTAATAGTAGAAATTTTATATATGAAGCTTAACTTTAAAATGAACAAAGTTCTTTTAGGATAAAATTTCGATTGAAAAATAATCTACAAAACGTTAATAAGTTTTTTTGTTTTTGATTATAAATATGATAGTTTATTTTAATATAGAAGTAAAATAAATGATCTTAAAAGAAAATAATTTAGATAAATTCAATATCAAAAAAAATTGAACTAAATTTAAATTTGCAATATCTCTTGATTTTAAATACATTCTATTAGCGAATTAATTAAGAAATATATAATAATTAATTTTAGGATTTTAACTTTAATAGGTTCATCACTGTATTGAAGTTTAATTGTTTTCTCATATCTTGAATCTCCAGATCTTCGTCTTGATTGTTTTTTTAAGACTTATCTATTCGTAATGATTTAATCCTTTTTTAATATTGATATCTTGCTTTAATCAAATTCAATGCCAAGCTTTTGCTCATTCCCTCTTTTTTCGCAAATGCTATGTCTTTCAAAATTTCACACCTTCTATATATTTTCTTCCCATGTATTAATCCTTTTGGAGCGCAATATAAATTACTAAACGATTGTCATTACTTTAGATTTTTTGTTATTATTTGCGTTTAAAATATCTAATCATTTTACTGTAAGATTAAATCTTCTACATTATCAGCATTTCTTTTTTCTTTTATATGAAAGAATTTTAAGGCTGATCTTTAGGTTCTACATCCTTAGGATATTGAAATACATTTTAGTTAACTTTGCTAATTGATTGAACTTTGTTTCTATCTATTCGATTCTTATATTTGCTTAAAGCCCATTTTATTTTTTTTATCCTTAAGTATTAGAATCAGGTATGAGATTTTTACTTCGAGTTCTTGTACATGTCTTAAAGTATAAGATTTTTCTATTGCATATTTTAATTTCTCTAAGTATAGTTTTTAATTGCATTCTGGCTGAGATGAATCTTTTTTTAAAAGACTTTTTACAAAAAATTTTCCATTTCATAGTATGAAATAAATTTGCCTATTAAGCGCATAAGCCCCCCATTGGCGCATAACTCTTTCTACATTAATATTAAAAAAAGTTTCCTCATAATTCATGTTGTCATTATAACCATCAATGAGACACGTCAGCTTCTACAAATGCGGAATCTACTTATTAAAAATTATTCCTGAACCAAATGCTCCAGTCTTCTTGAATAAGATCCAAATAAGTATTAGTAATTAAGAATATTAGAAGGTCAGTCAGTCAAACTTCCATACTGCTAGATGAACCTTCGGGCAAGCTAGGCTTGTCCCTCTCGAGCTTTCCCCTTCCTCATGATGGCATTTTGTACGAGATTACTCGCAAAGAAGTATTATACACTTCCCCAGATTACCTACTAGTTATCCCAACCTCTACAGAAATCCATATTTTATACATAATAACAGATTTAACTAACACCTTTGCTCTTTTAATAAAAATAATTTACTAGTCTAAATAAAAATTACTGTTTACTAAAGCAATTAGATACATAAATTTAAACCCCACTTTGAATATTTTCGACTAAGTTTCAAACAACCAAAGATAATCTAAATTGTAAAGTTTTATTTTATTTACAAATTTAATTCAAATTAAACAAAATATTTTTAGATATTTTAAATAAATTAAGCAAAAATATTTTTTTTCCTTTTTTTTTGAAAAAAAAAAGTAGAAACATTTCATAAAAATTATAAAAATACTTAATTAAAATAAATATAAATTACTTGCTTAAGTTTAAATCTTAAATTTTAATTCTTTAGTGATTTGATTAAAATTTAGCAAATCGCTAAAAAAATAATTAGCAGATATAACCTTAAATTTTATAAGTAAATATTTTTAGTATTTAATATAAATTTTATACTACTATATATTAAGAAAATTATAGTTTTATTTTAGAATTATTAAATGTAATAAATATAATAATAGACTAAAGCGAGAACGCTATTATTTGATTCACAGCTAATTAGAAGCCCTGTTTGTCAAACTTTCATACTGCTAGAGAGAACCCTCGGGGTAAGTTAGACTTTTCTCAACTGAGCTTATCCACCCTTCCCCGTAGTGGCATCTTGTGCGAGGTTACTCACATTGAAGTATACATTGCACCAGATTACCTCCTAGTTCTCCTTACTGTAGCCGATATAAATTTTATATTTTATTAATATAATAAAATGATTAATTTATTATAGGGCTCTGCTATTGTTAGGGGAATTATATTTTGTATTGTCTGATTATATCTCAAGACTTGAAAGATCTCAACTGATCCAAAATCTTTAAGGAATTACTCCTTGAAAATTTCCAAAATTTAGCGGACCTTGAAGCCTAAATTATGGAGTAAGCATTCATTACTCATAATAGTACATATTTTCAGAAACTAATCAACAGAATAATATGCTATACTCGCTAAGATTCCTTTCAATATAAGCAATTTTGCAAGAATTTAGCTATTTTCAAGCATTCAAAATTAAGCATTATCATTATCAAAATCAAGAGTATTAAAAACAATCTCTTTTTTATTAATTTTTTGAAATTTAATTTTATATAATTAACCTTTTGGATAAGCATAAAGGTAAACAATCAGTATATCTATACAAATGTCAAACTAAATAATTAGTGGAAACAATTATCATCAAAGATTTAAAAATTAAATAATAATAATAATAATAATAATATACTTAAAGCTAGTAGAGTTTTGCATTCTCTGGAATTGCAACCAGTTCCTGCGGACAGTTTTTTTAACGTGGGTGTGATCCACGACCTTTTTATTAAGTGGAAGGTTACCACTGTAACTGTTCAAGTGGTCTTGCAAAAAGCTTTTATTTGTAGATCCCTGTTGGAGTTATTAATAGTTTATTGAGTTGTCTCCATGTTCTTTTCTGCTCTTATTCGTTTATTTTCTTTCATTATCAACAGTTTTTTAAAATATGTTGATTTGATTTGCAACATCAACAAAGTTTGTATTATTGTCTTTATTTCGTTCTTTTTTATGATAATTTATTTTCTATATTTTCTAGTCTTTTAATGAAACTTGTAGCAATCATTTCTTTTTCTGGATTCAATTCTGTTTTTAATTCTATTGGTATTTTTTCTATTTCCATTTTCGTGTCATATTTAAAGTTTTATTGTGACTAAGTTCAGAGTTGTTCTTCCGTTATCAAATTGCTTTGAATGAGCTGTCTTCTGAGTATTAATAATTCGTTGTTTTAATCCTCTATGCTATTCATTAATTCCCTTATTTTTTCTCCTTAGTTATAAGCTATTTCTTCATACTTTGAAATTAATTTTTACATTTGATCTAGTTAAATTTAAAGTTTTTGATCAGATTCGTTCTTAGGTTATCTTATCTCTATAGATCCTACCATCACTTTACCTTCTGATGACGAACTTGACTCCTCTCGTTGCTATTGTTTTTTCTAAATTTCTTTTGCCGCTTTTCTCTTTAGGTTTTTAAGTTAATTCTTTGAGAGTCGAAGAGATTAATCCATTTTTTTTTAGGTATTTAAAAATTACATAATAAACTATTTTTTTGATGATTAAAAGCTTTATATTTAAAATTATATTTTAGATGCAAGCATAAATGCAGACTTAGAGAGAAATCTAGCTATAAATATCAGTAAAATGTGAGAAATGTGGGAACCATTTTAATGATTAAGAGTATACTCCTAAGTTGTTATAATGCTAGCATCTAATTTGTAGCTCTTGTGCATTGGATATGTTTCTATCAAATAACTACATATAGTGCAATCAATGTACTCAGTAAACTTTTACCAATCCTGCTTTGCTTAAAACTCCTTTCCTCCCAACATAAGATCAAAGCTAGTAGATATAAATATGTACAAAGCATGATATGAAAAAGCTACTTTATTGTAAATATGATAAAACCACTCTTTGCATAGCTTGCGCTTAATATTCTAAAACTCATAAAAATCACAAAATAGTTGATATTGAAGAAGAGCTAATAAACATTAAAAATAATGAAATTCCTATTGCTAAGTAAAACTAGAATATACTACTTCAGTCAGCTGAGCAACTATTAGAAAAGCTATACGAAAGTAAGATGAATCTATAAAAAGATGTAGAAAAGTATATAGACGAAATAAACAATGAAAGCTAAAAGCTTATACACTTCATTATTGATTGAAATGATTAAAAAATATAAAGCTTGAATGAAAATTTAGCTAGCTATTAAGATTAGTTTAACTAGCAACTGAAAATAGTTATGGAACATATATAAAGTTTAAAAGACATTTAAGTATAAAACGAAGAAAACTTAGATGAGCAGCTTAGTTATATAGGAAAGGTTTAACTGATGAGTTAATAATTTTAAAGTTTAGGAAGAAAAGAAGTAATAGTGAGTTTAGATTAAGGAGAGAATAGTATTGAGTAAATTCAATAAATCTACTAAGATCTATATAATTTCTATTTTTAAGAAAAGTAAATTCAAATTAAATTTGAAATAAAAAATTAAAATTTAGGAGAATTAGAAGTAATAGAAAGAGAAGAAGTTTAAAGAGAGTAAGAAGTTGAAGGAGAAAACTATGAAGAAGAGAAATATGAGATAAAATAAGAAAACATTCAAATAATACCAAAACAAGAAATAACTATAATATCAACAATTCTTATAAATTCGCAAACAAAGATTAATTACGATATAAAAAATAAATAATATAGATAATAAAAAACTTAAATTATGCAAACCGAAAGCAATTATACTTATATAGAATAAATAAGAAACTAAGAGTTAATTATATCAGGAAGTAGAAACTAAGAAAGAGATAGATTTATACTATTTTAAGAAGATTAAATCCAAAACTTAAAAATGATAAGCTAAAGATGCGCTCATAGAACAGTCTATGACTTTGATAAAATTGTTTATATCCTAGCAGGTCATAAAATAAATAGGTGTGAAATTTTTAATTTCTAAGATAAATAATTTATAGAGATCGCTGAAATTCCATTAATGACATGATGTTTCGGAGCTTTTAAAGCAAATGACTTTGTCTTTGTTACAGGAGGAAACAACGATGTTTATAAAAAAGAAATTTAGAAATATAACGTATAACTGAATTAATGATTAATACATAATGTGAAGCTACCTGAAGCTGCTTATACAACAGCAGCTTATTTCCAAAATCCAAAAGCTTCTCTTATTTATTGGAACGGAAGTGGAAACAAATTCTAAACTTAATTTTTTGATTTCAAGTCAATAATAAGACATGGCAATATATTCGAAACAGGAGGCTTTGTTTCCACTTAACCAGTAGTTATTGATAGAAAAGTTTATCAATTTGATAGAGACTCTGTATTATTCAGTTATGATAGATATGTAGCAAAGTGGGAAAAAGTTAAGTGAAAACTTTAAAATATTATTTAAAATTTTAAATTTATTTCTAATAAATAAAAAATTTACCTTCAAGCATTAATTCAAAAAAAGAATATTGTCTATCCCAAACAATTTTATCTGACTTAAAAAAATAATATTTTTAATTAAAAAAGCTTTGAAGAGTTATAATTTAAAAATCAACTTGAAGACTAAATTTTAGATAATTAATCTTTCGTCAACTAATTAAAAAATTTAGTAATTTAAATTATTATCTAAAATTTATTAATGTTCAAATAAGAATTTTTTAAGACGAAATTTAAACCACTCTAAAATTAAAAATTTTTTAATTATTAGAGTTTCAGTTTCATGCATTATACTTATATTTTTAAATTTATTTTAAGGGATTTTAATAAGTCTTTTAATTTCGAAAATTCTTAATTATTTTTAATAATATTTTTTTGTATTTTTTATCTTCTGCTTTTGAAAAAATTAGATCCTCCAAATAAATCAATTAATAAATTTTGATAAAAGGATATATTTGTTCAACTCTTTAATTATAAAAAAAAAAAAGTTTATTTATTCGAAAAAATAAAAAAAAAGTTGACTTTTTCTAATAATTAAATACTTATAAAGATTTTTGTAAATAAAGATCTAGAAATAATATATAAAGTAATCAACTATTTTAATTAAAAAGTCATGATTCAAGGATTGTTTTAACTATAGCATATTATATATTTTATTTTTTGTACTTTTGATCAATTAAATCTCTTTCATCAATAATAAAATTTTAATCTATATTATTTAAGTAAAATAGCTAAACATTATCAAATTAATTATAATTAAAAAGATGGTGGAGCTGAGATTGACCTTCTGAATCATACTTTCTGGTTTTATGGCTAGGAACAAGTCCCTTTCCTGTCGCTGAGAAAGTCCTGGTCAAAGTCAACCTTTGCAAGGGAATGCCTTCCTCTTGATTATCCACTCCTGGTAGGAGCTTGAAGCCTGGCTGCCCATAGCGATGGAGCTCCCTGGGAGCTGCTTTTCGAAAGCAACAGGATATCCCCGTTATCCCATGAAGGGAGTGTTGGGGTCGTTAAACTGCAAGAAGTTGCAGTCTAAAACTCTTTAAGTTTAAAATTAAATTATCAAATTAATTATCTTTATATAATGCAATTTTTATCCGAAAAATTTAATTTTCTTTATAAAATCAAATTCTTTGAGAATAGGGAATTTCTCATTTGCTAGAAAATAGATTAGTGTTAATTAACTGAAATTTTTTAATAATTAGATATAAATCTAAATAATATAGGATTTTACTAAAAGGTAATAAATCTTACTTTTCAAATTATTTTAGTCGTAATACTCTTAAATATTTCCTTTAAGAATGAAACGTTTACTATGTTCCTTTAGTTAAAAATTAAAAGAATTTTATAAGAATTAACGAGTTAAATAGTAAAGATTTAAAGTAGTTTATTAATTTGATCTTTCTTTGAATATTATTTTCTAAAGACCCTTTATAAGTGATTCCATTCTTCAAACATACAATATGTAAAAACATTGTAGAAATATTAAAGAATATAGATGTCAGTTTATAAATAAATTATAACTTTTTAGTTATAATTTAAGATTTAATATTTTTGTAAATATGACTAATCAACTTTCTCATTTACAAACATAGTTTTTAAGTCAACCAAATTTGAGTATTAGTTTAAACAATATCGGCTTATTTGTATATGCTTCACTAAAAGAAACAGAATTTTAATATATTTAACTGGAACAAAAAAATTATTACTACTAGGATCTTTTCATTCAAATTATGAAAAATATTGAAAGCATTTTTTTTACAGAATGGAGATATTAAAAAAAATTTAGATTTAAAAATTGATAAAAAATGGTGAATATTTGCTAAACTACTAAAAATAAGAGAAAAAGGCGTAAATTCTAAATATGTTGTCTTCTAATCAGTTTTTTTCTTAAAAGATTTAACTGCAAAAAACTATAAAGAAGAAAAGAGACAAAAAGACCAATGAAACTCCAACAATTAAAAAAAGGCTAAGGGAGGATTAAAAAATTATTTTGAGACAGACAGTACGTGAATTTTATTTTGGATTTAAGCAAGTGAATAATGTTAAACACGCGCTGATGATGATCAACATCCAGGAAAATTTTTATTATTGAAAAGATTTACTAAAAAAATTAACTGAAGTAGAAGCATTATAAGAAATAAATTAAATTGAGACTGATGACCAAAGAAAGATAAATGGGTACCTTTTGGACCATCTAGAAGGACGAAGTAAAGAAGTCACTTAGATTGAAGAAAAACTTCAGGAGCAAAGATAATCTTAAAGTTCTTAAATTCGCAACACAAATCGCTAAAGGTAAATGCTGAAAAAATGGAAATAGAACAAGAAACAGTTAGCCATCAGTTAAAAGTAGCTTAAAAAATCAAGAAAAATTGTTTATGCTGGTGAAGCTACTATTATCTTTGTAAGTATACTAAAAGTTTAGCAAAAATAAAGAAATTATTGATATAATTACTACTGGAAACAAGAGAAGAAAAAAAAAGCAAAAATTGCTGAAAAATATTAGAAAAAATTAAAAGTCAAAAGTTCTAAAACTCAGTTACATCATATATAAGAGTTTAGACTCAATCAACAGAAAGGAAGAAGTAGCGAAGAAAAAGAATGAAGAAGGTAAGTTTGGAGAAATCCAAGTTTTCAATCTCGTAAGAAAATGCAGTCCTTTAAATTATTAATGGGGTTTATTCCCTAATAAATAAAGCATAAATTTAGAATTTCTATCATTATTATTGAATTTTGGTAAGTAAATCTAATTTATTATATATTAATCATAGGATTCTAAAATATAACTACATTATTATTTCGGCCGCGTTTGAAGAACTAATAGATAATCTGGTGCGATGAATACTGCATTATTAGTAATCTCTTCCTAGATGCTACCACGGAGAAGCGTGACAATCTCGGAAGAGATAAGCCTAACTTACCCGAGGATTCTCGCTAGTAGTATGAACGTTCGACTGTTGAACTGTCTAATATTCTTAATTGTATTTTATATAAGAAGACTGGAGCATTTGATTCAAGAATAATTTTAATAAGTAAATTCTCCCTTTAGAGAAGCTGACATATCTCATTGGATGTTAGAATGACAAAATGAAGTACGAGAACACTTTTCAAATTTAATATTGAAAGAGCTGCGGTCATTGAGGTACTTTGCATTTTATAATCAAATTTATTTATCATAATATGTTATGTGCTTTTTTAATAAAATCTGAAAAACCTTAGTTTTGTATATTTAATTTACTTAGTTTTTTCACTATCCTAAAGGAAATTTAAAGTACTAGAAACTGTTAATTAGATTGATCTAAATATTAAAATATCCAAAGGAAATAGAGCAACAACCTAAAATAAAATATATTTCCTACGAAAGAGTAACACTTTGTTATATTGCAAGCGGCCAAGATATAAAGTCCGAAGTTGCTACTAATTAAGGTGAAAAAAAGATGAATAAATAAACTCGATTATAGAATGCGTAGCACTCTCGATGGAGCGTATTTCTTTTAATTAATTTTATTTAAAGTTAATAAAGATTCTCCTTGTAAGTTTCCTCCAGTACTTCACTCCTTTAGAATTCAGTCTTCTAATAGGGTATGGTCGAAGTGATCCGAGAGACCAAATCGTCTGACATTTTTCAACAACTGTTACTCAATGCCTCCAGTTCTTCGGTCAAGATTCTGCTCAGTTCGTTACTCCTGAAGTACTTCCTGGTACTATGAATTAAGTTAATCTCAGTTGGAAGATTACTCCTCCCTATTTAAAATATATAAATAAATAAAGATAATTATAGAGCGCATAGCACCTCGTTGCGCGCAGCTCTTTCAGTATTAATATTTAATATTATAATCAGTGCTATCTTGTTCTTTTTTTCATTCTATTCGTCTAATAAGTTACTTCAGCTTCTCCAAATGGGGAATCTTCTTATTAAAAATTGTTCTTGATTTTTGAATCAAATGCTCCAGTCTTCTTGTATAAGATCCGAATAAGAATTAGTTATTAGTCATTAGTAGGTCCCTCAGTCAAACTTTCATAATACTAGCGAGAATCCTAACCAAGCTAGGCTTGTCTTCTGGACTTTGTTCCCCCTTCCCTTAGTGGCTTTTAGTACGAGATTACTCGCAATGTAGCATACACTACACCAGATTGTCTACTATTTTTCCTAACCGCAGTCGACATCCATTTTATATTATATTTAATAATATAGATTAATGAGAAAATTTATTCAGAATTTATTGCAATTAATAAGGTTTGCTTTTCAGAAAAAAATCCTCCAAGTAAATAAAGAAGCTCTCTATATCTAATAATAAGTAATTAATGAATTAAATAGAAAATGATTGTGACTTTATCTATAGGAATAAATAAAGAAAAGCAATCTTAAATTCATAAAGTAATATAATAGTGAAGATCATACAGGTCCAAAGTGACTACTATTTTTAAACATTAATCTAATATACAATAAACCAAGTAAAGGTAACGCTGCAATAATAAATTATTTGTGTTATAATCTATTTAATACATTAGCAAGCTTGATGAGTTAGATTAATCAATATAAAATTATAAAAAAATATAGTTTTTGAATATTAGATAAACTATGAGGATATTTACTTCTTTAAAAATAACGCTTTAAATATAATATTTAGTAAATTTGATTTCAAAACTTATTTTAGTTATTATTAACATTTTTTAATTAAAGCTGATAATTTTTATATTTCAATTTTAAAAAAAAGTCGAAAAATCTAATTAGTTATAGCGAAGATAGAATATATAAAAAATTTTAATTTTGAATTATTTTAATAATCAAGTTTTATTAATTTAGTCAAACTTTTTTTAAGTAATATTAAAAAAACGTAGCATGAAATGTATAGATCAGACTTTTTTTGCTAGTATAAGAATTCTTAATTCAAAATATTTTAATTTTTGGACAGATTTATAAATATTTGCTTTAAATTTAATGTATGTATAAGCATTAAAAAAATTTTGCAAGGTTTAAATTGTTGAAGAATCTAGTTTTTAACTTAAGAGGATAAATTTTAAGTTAAAGTTTTAAGATAAAAATATAGATTTCTTTGTCTGTAAATTATGAAATCTGAGATCCTTTATAACATATTATAATATATTAATGTAACGACATTTTTATTTTGATTGGTATAAATCAAAAAATTTTATTACTTTATAGAAAAATTTGGAAATATGCTATTTCTGTTATGTTTTCTTTCGGTTTTTCTATCAGCTTGGATCCACTATTTCTGCTTTTGTAATTCTTGATCTATATTGTCCTTTATCTTCACTGGATAATATTCTCTTCTTTTCTCCGTTTTTAAGATCAAAGTTGATTAAATTCTTTCTCAAAATTCTTGAAATTCTTTCTGAAGGTTGGAGTTAGAAGGGATAGAGGAAATTACAATTCTTGTGCCAAATAACACAGCAGAGTCAAATTATTTTAAATAAAATTATAATTGAAACTGTATTTGGTCATTGTCGTATATTTAGGCATTTTCACACTCCTGCCTAGATTATTGATATGTGAAGGCTGGAAGATTCTGAGAACTATATTTCAGTATTTATTACTTCTACCATTGATACTAAGTAATTATTCAGCTTTTTGTATTGCTAGAGAGAACCCTCAAATAAATTAGGCTTATCTCACAAAGGGCTCATATATATTTACCCGTGGGGACATCTATAAAGAGAATACTCGTAATGCAGTTTACACTGCACCGGAATATCTACTCGACTGATTAGGACCCGATCGTCCTTTTTATTATATATTACAAGATAAAATTCCATATTAGCATATTTAATAAGCTCTGCTTTTATGTCATCTGCTCTAGATGATTTATTATTGACTATTTTCTCTATAGTTTCTATTTTTTAAGCTAATTAGATCTAATTTTTCAAATAAAAGGCTATTATTCTTTTTCAAATATAACTTCCGAAAATATTATCAATCCTTTAACTGCTGTTTCAGTTTTTCTTCGTCAGTAATATTATGCTTGTAGAAAGTATTATTTTTCCAATTATTAATAAACTAAGTAAACCCTACCTGATCCTTATAAATATAGTTTCTTTTTGCTCTGATAAAGAAGTTTCCTCACTTATTTAAACATTCTTTGAAGGACTAATTCATAACTTCTCTAAAAGCAGTTAGATATCCATTAAATTTAGCCTTTATTCTGTTGTTAAGTATTTAACTATAGTAAAACTTGGAAAATGATCTAAATAAAGTCCATTACTGATTAAAGTTAGAATGTTATAGAATATTTTATGCTAATTAGATATTTGCTATTATATAATCATTACAATAAGTTCTATAATTAGAACAACTTCTCAAAGAATCAGGATTTTGGTTATTAACTACTTATAGTTTTTACTCTTAGTAAGCTCTATTAATCTTAAAGCATTATCTTTTTGATTTGACATATTATTGCTGCCATAACTATGTAAGAAACTATTGTACTTTAGCTTTCATTTTTATAATAACTTTTATATGCAAGATTATATTGTAATAAAGCTTTAATGTTGTAAAATCAACGAATCATAATCTTATAGTGGTTATCTATCTATTTTAATTGCTACTAAATTTCCATGACATATGGAACGATTTACTCTACAAGGTATAAAATCTGATGTATCTCTATTGTAATTTTATTTTTAATCATATAGTTAATTTATTTAAATCTTCAAATAACTTTATTTCGTTTTTAAAACTTAAAAATTGACTGAACCATATCTTTTTTTCTTTGTTCTAAAGTTCTGATAACCTTGCATATATATATATTATTAAATTAAAAAGTTTAAATTGGAGTTTAGTGAACTTGGAGGACTTTTAACCTCGTGTTCACAGGATCAGTTTGATAACCTGGCTGGAACCAGCTCCCTTCAGAACTCTTTCTTCAGTCACCTTGGATTGTGTACCACTTCGGTTTGTAGATTTGACCTCCTAACGGATAAAATTAGTTACAGAATTCTCGTCTAATCTTATCCTAATATTAGTACTATTATTTCTCTTATTATTTTATATTCCAGTACTATTATTTAATTAATTTCAATTTCTAACATTGCCTATATTTATGTCCAGTTTGTTTGCATACAAAACATCTTGGTCTATTCCTAATATATTTCTTGTCTGGACTCCTCGGTAAATTAGTAGCTCCCTCTATGTCCATTGGATCTTGAATTGTTCTAACTTTAATTCCTACTACTGTTGCTACTTGCTGTTCTCTGCTGCAGCAATCCCATTTCCCTGAAGAAAGTGTTTTGCTCTCGATGGCAGACTTCCCATAAGCTTTCTTTCCATTCCTTGAGCTCAGTAACTTGATTTTTTAGAGCTCTATTCTCTAATCGTAGCCTCTTTACTTCCTCCTTCAGGTCAGAGAATGCGACTAAAATTTATGCCTGTTCTTCCTGGAACTGTGGCATCGCAAACTCTCGCACGGCTGCTGCTTCTTGCGTCTCCAGCACCTTTCTAGGTCCTTCCTCTTCAGTTGGTGTCATCGGGGTAGCCTTTTGGCGCTTTTGTCCCATCTTAGTGGTTGGCCTGGAAGTTCCTAGTTGAGTCTATTATTCTTGAAGGTTTTGAGAAGAAGATTATTTCTAGGAAGAAGATGTGTGAGTTAAAGATGAGGGTTCTTACTTTCTCCCCCCTTTTCAGGAGGTGGTATAAAAGCCTTTCTTGAACCCTTCTACCATTTTTTCTAGATTAATAACCTTGCATAAGAATCAAGTTTACATCCGCTTTCGCGCTCATAACCCTATGTCAAAAAATTACTTTTTAATAAGCAAAATATTTTTATCTTTATACACTTTAAATTCATTTTATCTTAGATTTTATAACTCTTAAAAGGAAAAATCAAGTTATTAGTTAAACATTTCAGTTATAGTTTCACAGTCATTCACATAAAATCTTACTTCAGTCTAAACTAACTAAAGAAAGCTTCATAAATTAAAGCCTAGGTACTGATATTTATCATTTCTACTTAGATAAAATATTTTGTAAACCTTACTAACAAATTTTTTTCTTTAATTCCTTAAAATGATAATAAATGGAAGTTTCTTATTCAAAATAAAATATTAGGTAATAAATAAAATTTAGTAGTTGCTTACAATCTATTCTACCGTATTTCTTGCTGCTTTTCCATTACAAGATAATTTTTTGAAAGAAAGGATTTTATTTTAAGATTCAAACAGATCAAAGCGTTTTAGTCTTTAAAGATAAGTCTTTTTATTATTAGAAAGCTTAAATAAATTTTAAGTTAATAAAGAAATAAATAATTTATGCATCTTTTTGCAATGCCACCTTTTTTAATTTTTCCTAGTTTTACTGGCAAGGTATTTTAGATATTTAGTGAGAATATTGAATTAATTAATTTCAACTTAAAGAGTTTTAGACTGCAACTTCTTGCAGTTTAACGACCCCAACACTCCCTTCATGGGATAACGGGGATATCCTGTTGCTTTCGAAAAGCAGCTGCCAGGGAGCTCCATCGCTTTGGGCAACCAGGCTTCAAGCCCCTACTAGGAGTGTATAATCAAAGGGAAGGCGTTCCCTTGCAAAGATTGACTTTGACCAGGGACTTTCTCAGCGACAGGAAATGAACTTGTTCCTAGCCATAAAACTAGAAAGTATGATTCAGAAGGTCAATTTCAGCTCCAACCATCTTTTTAATTATTGAGAATATTGAATTAATGCTTTTTTAAATGATCCATTGTGTTGAAAATCAGAATTTCCGACTACTTAATTATAGAAAATCATAATGTTATCTCACTTGTTTTTCTTAGAATTTTTTTAATTTAACTAAAATTAAATTAAGTTCCATTAAAATTTTAAATATCATTTACAAAACTGTTGAACCTTCACAATTTTTTAGTTAGATTACATAAATTTATAAAAAGAAAAGAAGAATAAAATTAATAACCGTCAGAAAATTGGAATTTATTATGCTGATATTTTGTTTAAGTTTTATTTTTCATTTACCATTTTTGTATTTTTTTTGTAAATGTTTTAGAATACATTTAGATAAATCTTTCGATTAAATTATATTTATTTATTTTATAAATTACCTAATATGATTGAAGGGGCTGGAAGTTTTTGAAATGTTTAAAAATAAAAATTTATGGAAAATGAAATTGATAAAAAGATTTTATTTTTATTTGAAGTAAAATAGTTTAAATAAATCATCCTATTTTTTCCCATTTTGCCATCTATAATTCATAACTGAATAATGAAGAATCACTATTAAATTGATATACTTTCTGATTTATTACAATTGGCTATGAACATCCATAAACACTTGTTTCAAATAAAGTTCCATGCTTTATAATTGAATTAAAATCGAAAAATAAAGATGATATTTTGGTTCCATAACCATTATAATATATAAGTGCTGCTTTAGAAGTTTATATAAAAGCTGCAGTATTAAATGTAGCCTCGGGTAATTATAAATTGTGCTGACTTCATTAATTTTATAATATGCTGTAAGTCTAAATTTCTTTTCTTTAAGGTGATTCATATCCTCCACTAACATAAACAATATCATCTGCTTTAAATGCTCCAAAGCAGTAAGTCATTAATGGAATATCTGCAATAGCTGTAAATTATTTGTTTTAAAAATTAAATATTTCACATTATTTTGTACTCGCCCCTGTTAATATAAAAATTTTTTGATCTAAATCATAAATTGTCCTATGGACGAATCTTTATGTAATCATTTTAAATTGTTGAATCTTTCCTTCTTAATAGATAATAAATCTATCTTTTTCTGAATTCCTACTTCCTGATATTATAAGCTCTTCAGTTCCTATTTATTCTATTTATGTGTCATTATTTTCAGTAATCATTATTTAAGTTTGGCTTTATTTGAACTATTTAGTTTATAAATCATAATCTTTCTTTGCTTATGAATTTTTTATGAAAGTAGAAATAATACTTATTTCTTTCTTTTTCTGATTAACCTATGTTTTCAAGGCTTTTTCCTCTAAATTGAACTCTAGAAACTCTTTTATTTTTTATTATATCTGCTCTAGATTTTTCTCCTTTATTTCATATATCAAACTGACTTCTTTTCTCTCTAAACTTATTATTTTTTCACTCGTTAAACCAACTTTTCCTATAAAATCAAGTTGCTCATTTAAACAATCTTCATTTTTTACTTAAATGTCTTTTAAGTTTTAAATATTTTCCATTACTGTTTTAAGTTATAAATTAAACTAATCTTAATAACTAGCTAGTTTCTCATTTAAGTATTTGATATTTTAATCTTTAACTTAGTCTATAAATTATATAAGTTACTAGCTTTTAATACTAATTTGTTCAATATATCTTTCAACCTCTCTTTAAAAGCTAATTTTACTTTCGTAAAGCTTTTCCTAAAATTATTCGATTTCTTATAGCATTGTGCTGTATTTCTATTTGGCATTTGGAATTTCATTTTTTTTAAGCTTTGCAAGTTCTTCTTCATTGTCAACAATCTTATGGTTTTAGTGAAGTTTAGTGTATTAAGCGCATCCGATACATATAGTAACTTTGTCATCTCTACAGAACAAAATTTTATCCATTTTATGTTTTTAGCATTAGATAAAGCCAGGATTCTACTACTATGATGGAAGAAAGGGTACTCTGAGAAAAGCAGGATTTTTCTATGTAACACCTTAGCACTAGAAGCACTTAACAAAATTAGATTTTTAAAATTCAGCCAAGGCACATGAGATGCAGATTATATGCTAGCAATCTAACTACTTCGGAATAAATTCTTAATCATTAAAAAGATTTCTACACTTTTCACATTTAATCTAAGGTTACATTTGAAAAGTGGATTATCGTTTATTTCTAACCCTATTGAAAATATTATACTATAATAATAACTTTTTTTTAGTCATTAAAAGTGAAAAATATTTCTTAGAAATCTAAATTCATAAAAATTAAAATGAATGATACTTTATCTTGAAAATTAAAAAGTATTCAATTTTAACCGTAAGAGGATGACATGGTATACATTACAAGATTCTATATACGGTGTATTGAAAAAAAAAAAATTGCTGGTTTAATTGCTTCGGTGGTTCAATCTACAGGCTATTAGCAAGTAAATTCTGGGTTTTAAATTCCACTCCCGCTTGGAGGATTATTGAAATCCTACGCGTTCAGTAGGTTGTTTGTATTTTTGCTAAAGAGAATCTAAATACTACTCAACTAATTTATAAGTTTGAAGGAGAGACATAGGTTAGATTAATGATCTTATAACTAATATATTCATACATAGGGCAAATAAATTGTATTAATGCAATGGCTACATATTAGCAACCTAGCATCTTAATATTGATTATTTCAATAACTTCTAGTCCCATTTTGATCGACTAATCTCTGATCATATTCTCTTTTCTTTAAACTAGCTTACAACACAAGCGAATATATTCCAAGGTAATAAATATTATTTTATAAATCAATAGGCTATACGATCCGATCAATAGATGAAAAGATTAAATTCAGTTTTAAGATAGTTTTTAGTGATTTCTGACTGTGGCCAAAATAACTTAGAAGCTTAGTATAGTTTCATAATAAGCCTTATGTTAGAATAGTGTAGCGAGTGCTAATGAAATAGTACGATAAAATTCTATTTACAACCACTTTCCTCGGGATAATACTCTGAAATAAATAGATTATAAAAGAGTAAAAGGAACTGTTGCTTATGCAAGGAAGAATTAGTCGGAAAGTAACTGAAGCCCATTCTGTAGCTAGTAAACTCAAAAGTATATATAAGTACTCTTATAAAAAGTGGAAAAAAGCTTCAAGGAAAAGAAGATTAGTAATCCTATAACCATGAAATCCATGACTCATTTATTGATAATTGAGAAACTTTTATGTTAAATAAACATAGAAACGTTACTTAGAAATAACTTGAGTTTAATAAGCAACTAATTGATCTCATTTATAATGATTCTTAGTTCATCAATTATCTTACTTCTCACTTGAAATCTTTGAGCTTTTTCTTTTGAGAAATAGAAAATATCACATGTCAAATTCAAAAAATAGGACAGTAAATCCTGACGGAATAAAAGATGAATTAATTAAATATGCTGGAGAAGATATATATTAAATGATTCTCTCGGTTGTCAATAAAATGCTAAGACTCTAAAGAATTCCAGAAAAATTAAACACATCTATCGTTAATTCCTATATTCAAGAAAGGTAGTAAAAGCGAATGGTAAAAATTGAAGGCCAATTTCGTTCATTAATACTATACTCAAAATTTACGAAAAATCTTTAACATAGAAGATTTTCGAAATTCAGCAAGAACAAAACCTCATCCATTATCCAAATGGGATTTCTAAAAAAAGACAAATGACACATTAAATCTGAGTATGGCAGTAGATAAATAATTTATATTAACCTAATGGATAAGGTTAAGCAAAAATGCTTTTCACTCTTATTGATGTAGAGAATATGCTAAAGCACCGAAAGAAGAATACTCTTCAACACCTTATTTTATAAAAACTTCAACTTGGATTGATTCTAGAACTTAAGTCTTTCAACAAAAATATAAACTCTTTTGTTCTCATTGTTAGATAAACAACTTGCATACTTCGTAACAATAATGGATTTATGTAAGAGAATTCTCGTGGTCCTTTGTTCTCAATTCTTTAATTGATATAATAATAAGGAATTTGGAGGAAAGAAAAACTTAAGAATCAATTTGCATAAAATTAACTTTGTATGTAGAATTTGGGCAGATGATTTAATACTTCTTCCATGCTCTGCATAGAGGATGTAATAGTTAATTTATTAATGCAGCAGAGTTTTCCAATGGATTTTTCTTTGAATAAGTACTAATAAGTGTGCAACCATCCAATTTCTTAAAAAAAGAGCTAAAAAATTAGAATTTAGTCTGATAAAAAAGATCAATAGATCATATGAAGATTTAAGCGACATAACTTAGAGTTATCTTACATGAAAAGGCAATTTGATTTATCACTTTTAATAGAGGATTCAAAACTATTTTGAATCGATGAAGAAATTTATTTATAATATGAGCCTTTATAAGAATGCTACTCCCTGACACTTTTAAATGCCTTTTCACATGTTTTTTTTTTTTCCTTTTTAAGGATTCTTACATCTTGAAATTATTCTTCAATTTCACACTAAGAAGTCTATTAGTCGGGCATTGATTTATAACTTTTAATTAAATAAAACTTTTTATTACGTAGGTTAAGCTATTTCTGTATGTAAGTTACTTTTATAAGCATTTATAGTTTATCTACTATTCTGTATTAAAGTCAGGTATTTCCGAGCGATTAATATTGTAAGCCTATTTTATAGACTTCTCTTAATAGGTGGGGGCTTTTATTTAGTGAAAATCCTTCTAGCATCCTTTCCTATACCTAGCTTCCCAAGAATGTGCTGTTATCTCCTGATTTTTGGAAAATCCCTTGCGGATGTATTCTTTCCTATTTTTAGGTAAATATTTTTTAATAGAAAAAGAAACAAAATAGACATAGAGCAAGAAGGATTTACTTAGTTGTTAATAACTAGGACAGTAATACTTTCAACAACATAAAATGTTGATGAAGAAAAGGAACTAAAAAGACCACAATTGGGGGAATAAAATGTTTTCAGAATTTGATGAATTGAAGATCATTTGCGCTCATAAAAGTAATTTCAATAAATTAAGGATAAATAACAAACTTAAAGACCTCATGGTTTTATTTATTAACGTAAATTAAGCATTCCTGAGAATAAAAATTTTTACGAAAAGTAAAAAAAATGTATCATGCTTTAAATTGCTTTCTTCTATATTATTTACCATCAGTGGGAGAATAAATTCTACATAGAAGCTTTTCCTTTAAACTTAAGATCCTAATAACTTAAATAGATATATATGAATTATAAAAAAACACTATATTTCTTTTAGTCAGAATTAGATAAATTACTAAGAAAAAATAAATTAAGCATTAATTTATAACAAATCGAAAGCCAATAATAAGGTGCTGATAATGCAAGAAGAAGGTCACAATGTTAGAAAATGTTGGAAATTAAGGCAAAACGGAAAAACAGAAGAAAGAAAAACTTGAAATAAAATATTTAGAATAAATTGCACAAGAGAAGCAAAATTTGATTGAAGGAAAGAACAATAAATTATAAAAGCAGTATCGTAAATATTAATGGAAGCAAGAGAATGAAATAAAAGACAGTACAGATTTGACTTAAGAAAGCTTATGCAGATTTTCTCAGCGGAAGCAAGGAAAATTCAGACATAATACAAATATACTCCGAAGAAGATTATTATTGAGAATTAATTATCTTCAAAAACTAATATGTGGCAAACCAAATAAAGGTGAAGTAACTTCAATAAATTATGTTAATTATTTTATCAACTTAAAATTTAAGAAATGTTTGCTTTCCAAGATTTTTAATTAGTTCCATCTTTTTATTGAGATTTGCTTTCTCAACCATTTTAATGATGCAGAATGTTACTACTCCCTCTTTATCTGAATAAGGTATATTCTGTATCCAATTTTTTTTGTAGATTCTATTGTTACTTATAAAAAATTGCTATTTCTCTCCATGTTCTTTACATTTTTTAATTTTAAATCTTAAATAGTAAGAGCAGTGCATTATTAGTTTTTGGAAGTAATTGCAATATCAGCTCCTCTTTTTCTTCTATTTCTATTTTTAATTTTTCAGTAGATATTTGAACTTCTTCTATTTAGTTATCTTAAGATTAATACCAAAGTTGCCATTCTGTTAAGACTTTAATTTTGAACAAGTTATTTCCATAATTATGTCGTCTAGTGGCAGTTGTTCAATATGCGATAACAATTCTCTTATTCTATCTGAATGATTGTAAATTAGGTTATTCCAGTAAATGAGAACTTTCTTTTTATCATATTATTCAGATACGGACTTATATTCCTGCTCTATTACTGAAATGATTTCCTTGTTTCATTATAGTCGTTTATCTTGAAATGATGAAAAATATTCTGGCGACTTTTATTTTATTTCTTCTACTCTGACATATCTCCTAACCTTTCTTTGTTAAGTTTTGATACTTTTTTTCTCCATTTTTCCAAGCTTTTCTATCCTTTAAGATATCCAACGATGCTAAATTTATTACACAACATTAAAAAATTAGTTTATGTAAAAAATTAAAAAAAACACTTTCAGTCATCTGTTTTAAGGTTAATAAGTTTTCTAATGTAGAAATTCTTCCTATAGATTAATCCATTTTTTATTGATTAGATTTTAAATAAATAGTTCAAAATGGTCTATTTATTTCGCAATAAATTTCTAAGTTCTTTCATTTTCTTTTTGTAATTATGCTGGCTTAATATATAAAGACGTATTTTCTTCTTATATCTTAGTACAAAATAATATAAAATTGCTGGTTTCATGAAGAGTTTTTTAATACCTCCTTCAAGCAAAAGAGAAAACAAGAAGCATATTCTTTTACCACATCTCAACTTCAACTAATCCATTCTTCTTAAGACTAATAATTGATCAGCAGAGGAAAATTTTAAAAATTAAGAAATAAAATCCTCAACTTTATAAAATGTCAAGCGGTTTTCTTCTTTCAACTGAAATTTACGCTAAAAAAAATTACAAAACAGGGAGCAATGCCTTCATTAAAAAACTGAAAAAAGATCACTCAATTTATACTCTGAAAGTAATAAATAAAAAATTAATGAAGAAGATAAAGAACAATAATTCAATATAAACCCTGATACCTTTTATTTAGATAATTGAAATAGAGCAAATGGATTTTTAATCAATGATACAGTTTATGTATCAACTTATAAAAGAATTCGAAGAAGAATTAAATTCAAAGAATAAGAAACATTTGAAGTAAACCAGAACCTCATTGAGCATACAGATGATGATTGAAGTCCATATGGTAGAATGAAGAGTTAAAGCAGGAGTCTATGATCGAATGACGGGGTAAGAAAATGATATTTGAATAATGAGAGAATAAGATGAAAAAAAATTGAGTAGAGATAGATTAAAAATTTCAATAAATTTAAGAAAAATGAGAAGATTTCAAAAGGAACTCATGGAATAAGAAAGACAAGAACGAAAAATTTAATAAAAAAGAACAATATTCTATATTTACAATAATACGTGACACTTGTGACGGAAATACCTAAAATAGAAATAAAAAAGAATGAATATCTGGAGAAATTTTAATTACTAGCAACTGAAGTAAAAAATGACGGATTTTTCCAAACAGAAAATTGGAAAATTTGAAAGAAAAAGCAAATTCTTAAATACGAACATAAAAAAAGTAGAAATCATGAAAAAATGAAAGGCAAGGAAAGAACATAAAGTAACTGAGATTTCATACATTTGAAATTTCAATTAAACCAAAGGTCGAGAATTTGTTGAAATGATTAGTGATTAATAATATTATCTTAATCCAAATCATTTTTATGTTTTTAGATGGCCATTTTTATTATCCATGAGTTATTTAAATTATCTTCTATAACTGCTTAATAAATCCCTTTTTTTAATATCCTATTAATTTTTATTAAGATTAAAACTCTTTTTTATTAATTTAATTTTTTATAGAAATAATTTAAATTGTCTTTTTGTGAGTCGAGTCATAATTCCTAATTTTCTAGCATTTCTTCTAAATTCTAACATTTATCCACAACAGACTAATCTTTAAAGTAACAAATTTTCTTTTAAAATTTGATATCAATAATGCTAATTAATCTTTTCAAATGTATCTAGTTAATTAAAATAACTTAAAGTCTTCTTACATATCAGCCTTCTATAATTTAAAAGACTTTACTTTATTTCATCTTTCTTTACTTAAATTTCTTTTTTATTAAGTAAACTTTTTTCACATTTTGAAAGACCTTTAATTTTAAAAGCTAAAACAATTGCTGATGAATTTATTAAATAATATATCAATTCTCAAAAATAGAATAATTAAATTTATTTCAAAATATAGATACTATCATATTTATTATTTTTATATTTTCCAAAATTAATTATAAAAATAGTAGTTTGAATGGATTATATTAAAGAGAAAAATATACCTATTGAAGATAAAATCCGAGAATTACTACATAGAATTTTAAAGATTTATTGGTAATATATTGGCGCCACTAAAATTCCTTTTTTTCATATTTTTCTAGAATTTTACATTTATAGAAAAAAGCACAAATTAATAAAAATTATTGAATTTAGTTATTATTATTTAAATTTTTTAGATTAAAGTAAACTATTGTACTAAATTAAACCTTATTTTCATCTTTTTTTTGTTGACTGTCTGAACATTTTATAACAAATAATGATGTTTTATAATATATTAAATATTTAAAGCAAAATCTTTTTTATTATTTATTTCTTTATCATAAAATATTAATCTATAAAGAATATATTATTCAAAATTTTTTTTTTTTTTTTCTTATTTTTAATTTCTATTTATTTTACTTTGCTTTTAAAATACGAGCTATGTTTAAGTAAAATTAAAAATGCTATTTTTCTTAATTTTTTTTAAAAAAGTAATTTATTTCTTTTTAATTTTTTAGTTTTGTAATATGAAAATAAAATAATTTTTTTAATATCTTTTTATTTTTTAGAAGTTTAGAATTTAAGTATTTTATTAGTTTAGTAGTTTAGTAGTTTAGTATATTAGTAGTTTAGTAGTTTAGAAGTTTAGTAGTTTAGTAGTTTAGAAGTTTAGAAGTTTAGAAGTTTAGAAGAAGATATTTTATTATTTTTATTTTTTTAATATTATTCTTAAATTTTTGGATTTTACTGTAAATTTTATTTTATTTTAATTAAGTTGATTTTCAAACTAATCTCTAAGTTGGGTAAAGCAAATTTTATTTTTTATAGCTACATGCTTAAAAATTTAATATTAACCAAGTCATATATAAATTTCATTAATTCGTTTTCAATTTTTACTTTAATCTATTTCAAAATATTTAAAGAAGGGACATAATACTAATATAAGCCATTAAAAAAAAAGATAACTCTCATTCTTCCTGCTATCATCTAAATTTCTGCAAGAACTTCTAAATATGAGGATTGAAAATATGAACTTAAACTAAAAACGATAAGAGATAAATGAACAAATTTATTGTCTAAATGCAAGCATAAAACAAGGTAATAAGAAAGCACTATGCAAATAAAAAAAAATGGAGCAAAAATTCTACTATTTCTTACAGTTTATGGAAAGTATATTTTTATAAATTTTTCAATGAAAGTTCCTATAACTTGTGAATTGATCTGCTTCGAATAAAACATGTGTTTTAAATATAAAAACAAAATATTAGTTTCGCAAGAAAAATGACTACATGCTAAGAACTCGGATCTTTGAAAAGAAATAAGAAACCTAAAATCAGAAACTCCATTTTGCCTGAAAATTAAAAAATACAGCTTTATTTAGACTTTTCATTTTTTTAATATTTATTAATCTGAAAAATTATTTTAAAATCTTATATTTCCATTATCCATAAAGCATCTTACTGAGAAAAGGATTAGATAACTAAATAATCATAAATATTCATATCTGCAAAAATAATTAAATTTATTGGTAAATTATAAAGAGAAAAGTGGTGAAGAAATATAGAAAAGTAATAAAAATAAGGGGAATCAAGTTCTTCATCTGAATGTAAAGATATGATTAGAGCTGTAAAAATAAGATAACTTAAGATAGCATCTGCAAAAAATTTAAATTCAACTAGATTAAATGAAAAAACCAATCTAAAATTACGAAGAAAAAACTTAAGAAAGGGGAAATGATCAACGATATTGGATATAGAAAAAATGTGTTTTTAATACTTCGTCGATGGCTAATCTCAAATAAATATGAATCAAAATAATACTTAAATTAATAATCACATAAGATGTATAGTCAATAATAAATCATCATTATAGAAAATAAAAAGTTAAATCAATTAATCAAGACTTAAAATAAAGGAAAGACATTATTATTTGAAAGAGAAAACAGAATTATTAAAAAAAATTATTTCAAAAAAGATTTAAGAAAAAATAGACCGAATAATGATCGTTGCAATGAAAATAATCACATTCTACTAAAACGTTGAGTTTGAAAAAATCTAGATAAGTCAACAAAGAAGAAATGGGAGAACCTTCTACTTAAAAAGTTAGGTCGTGGAGTCCATCCGTATTCACAAAATAGTAGTAAATATCTGTTTGAAATTCCTGGGAAATTAATACTTTAACATGTAATTATATTATTTCTATTATTATATAAAAATATAAAAATATAAAAATGGATGTTAGCTGTATTCAGGAAAACTAGTAGGCAATCTGGTGCAGTCTATACTCCACTGCGAGTAATTTAGCACTAAATGGCACCACGTGGAAGGGTGAACAAGCGCAGAAGAGACAAGCCTATCTTGCCCGAGGGTTCTCGCTAGCAGTATGAAAATTTGACTGACTGGCTAATGACTAATTACTAATTCTTATTTGGACATTATTCAAGAAGACTGGAGCATTTGACATAAGATTTAAGAATAATTTTTAATAAGAAGATTCCCCATTTGGAGAAGCTAAAGCAACACATTGGACGAATAGCATGAAAAAAAGAACATGAGAACATTTTCCTTAATATGAAATATTAGAATAGAAAGAGCTGCGATCAAACAAGGTGTTACGCGCTCTATAATAATCTTTATTTATTTACTAGAATTTAAAGAAATTTGATAATATAAAATAAATAATTAAAAAGATAACTAAAGTAAACAGATTTTAATCAATTTTAATTAGTTTTGCAGTTACAAAGAGGAAATATTAAGAAAGTACTTTTTAATCTCATTATAAAGTTGCGTTACAAACAGATATTATTCAGAACTGATAGGTTAATTAATTACAAATTTAAATTAGATTAATTATTAGATTATTAATAAAAATAAAATCGCTAATTAGATATAAACAATTTTAATATCAGGATTGCTAAAAAAAGAATAAAGCAAAAAATTAGAGTATGATGAACACTAAAATAAGAGAATGTACTACAAAAAATTATTTATTCAAGGATTAATTCATAGAAAAATAAATTAAGAAAAATTGCCAAATTAAGTTAATAAATAGATACGGAAATATTAAAATATTATTAAAAAATGAGTTTATATTAAAAAATCCTAGCAAATTATATATAAAATGGATGATGTGTCTTAGATAGGCTAGTAGATAACCCAATTCAGTGTATATTGTATTATGAGTACTCTCGTAATAGAAGTAACACAGATAAATATGGACGAACTCTAAGTGGTATACGTCTAACTTATTCGAGTGTTTTAGCTAGCTATACGAGAAGCTGAATAACAAATCAGTGCTGGAAGTAAAGGGTCTGTCTCAGAGTTCTCTTGTTTTCAAATGTCGCTAATCTGGATAGGAGAAGAGAATATCTAAAGACATGACTGTGGCCAGTTTTAATTTTTATTTAAATGAATTTAATTCGACTGTGCCATTTAGCACAAGAATGGGATTTTCTCTAATTCTTCTAACTGCAATTGTTGTAAAGAATTTCAAGATTCAAAGAATTAAGGTAATCAATTTTGATCATAAAAATGGAGAAATGCAGAAAATATGATCTAATGAAGGAAATAATAAAGAGAGAGTGGATCAAGAGTAGCAAAATGGAAGCAATGGATATAAGCTGATGCAGTAGAAGAATCTGAAGAAAACATAAAAAGAACGCCATATTTCCAAGATTTCACTTGAAATAATAAAACTCTTTGATTTGTTATAAATCAAATTAAGGAAAAGTCACATTAATATATTATTATTATATATTATATTTTAAAGCCGCCATAGTTGTTCGAAGGTGAACAACAAGGTCGTCTTCGTCAGAGGTTGGGGAATTTAAGTACCCATAATTGATACATCTCGTCCTCTGCTTTGGTGATGCAATGAGACACAATCCTGCCATGTCCTTGGACCTCCAGCAAGTATTAAAGATTACGAGTATTCTAAAATTAAATCAGTATTGAACAAGGTTTATCAGTATCTGATAATTTTATCAGTAACAAACATTCTTGTCAGTATGAAACATTTTTTTTAAAGAGCTGCGCACCAACGAGAGTGCTACGCGCTCTATAATCAAATTTATTTATTATTATTAAATTTTATAAATGAGTAAAAAATGGAAAATTCCTTGCAAAAAGTCCCTTCTAAGCAGGATCCATCCCAATAAACTTACGATTATCAAAACATACTCTAAGAACTCAAAGTTATGCAATAGGAAAATTAAAAATTTTAAAAACGTATATGAGCTAGAAGGAAAAATCACATACTTAATATCTAACTCATAAATACTAAAAAAGGAAAATTACCAACCAGTCAATATGAGAATTGAACAAATAGGTTCCAAATTCAATCAGATAGCGGAATTGACTGAAAGCTTATATTTAGCAACGATAAATGACCCCATGGAGGGGAACTGAATATTTCTCCAGAAAAAATTCTGATAGAAGTAATGCTGGTATGGCAGGAAATATGTTTATATTTAAAGATATTGCTGAAAATTCTAATAAAAATAAAAGCTTGAAAGCTTTAAGTTATGGAGGTTCATACGTAATTTATACTGCGCTTCAGAAGATTTACTAAACAGAAAAAAAATGTACATGGGGAATGAAATTTTGAAGGAAATCGCATTTACTTAATAAAGAAGAAATTTGAATATGTTTTGAATCAAACTCGAATGAAGCAAGAAACCCTGAAACAAAAAGATTAACATAGGATTAAAAAGATTAAAGTAAGATTCCTTAGCATATAAAATTGTAATAAATAGAATAAATCTCTTATACTTAAATATTTCAATATAACTTTTTCGAATTTTTAACGTTAGATTGTAATAAATTCAATATTAGAGTAATTAAAATGAGGCAAAAATTAGAAAGGTTTTAATAAAATTACTCTGATTATGATGAATATTTGAAACTAAGCTTTTTAATTGATACCTACATTCATAAAAGTTTAATTTTTATTTAAATAAATATTTTTTCATTTTTTATTGAAAATAGTAAAAATCTATTATTTAAGTTAGTAGATCTAAAATATTCAACACTTAGAATGAAAAAATATAAATCTGATTATTAGTGAGCAAAAATAGATAAAACTAAATATTTATTTGCAAATAAAATAAGAAAATTTAATTATTCTTTTTAAATAAAATTATTTTGTGATTTAGTAATGAAAGATAAATTAGCTTTCTATCAAGTTATAATCGTTTTAAGATTTTAATGAACTTTATTCGAGATTTTAAGTATAGAAATTGAGACAAAACAAAGATTAAACAAAAAATTAGATATAATTAAAGATGTCATTTTCGCAAAAAAATTATGAATTGAAGCAAAGCCTGAAAATTTTTATCAATGCAAATATATATTTCTTTATTTCATAATAATATTTATTATCTTCTCTTATATAATTTTAAATTTAAAAATAAGAAATAAAGTATTTTTAATTTTTAAGTTTTAATTTTATTTAAAAGTCAAGCATTTTTATACGATTATTATTATTTTTTTAATCTATATTTATAGTTTATAACCTCTATTATTTTAATAAAGGTATAAAAAAGATATATTCTAAATTTTATTTTTCAATAATATAAAAAATTTTATTTTTAAGAAATTAATTTTATTGAAATTTTAAACTTTTGTTTTTCATTTTTTTTAATCAAATTAAATTGGTTTTTGAAAGATGGAACTAAAGGAACTTAGTGATTGCCCTTGCTCTTTTTTAAAAGCTATAAAAAGAAGTAAATTTGTATTTTTTTTAATTTATTTCTTCGGAGTTTTACTAAAATTTTTGGATTTCGCTACAGATTTAAACTATTATCTTTCAAATTAATTTGGAAACTAACATTTAAAAAAAGCCTAACTAGCATTTTTAATAATTTTTCCTTGCTATTTTGTTTGCATGCGATTCTCCTAGTATAAAGCGATCTTATCAGGAAAGGGGAAATTGTTTGTTTTAGTTTGTTTAATTTTAAGTCCTTTTTTACTTTTTATCGATATGATTGGAATCCTTGAAATTATAAGAGTTTATAATAAAAATAAAAGCAACTTCTGCTTTTTTTAATTTTCGTAAGATATAACAGAATTTAATATTACACTAGTTTTTATGGAATCCTTTTTCGAAGCTTTACCTCAAATTATTATTTAAGGTATCAATAATAAAAATTAGAATGCATGAAACTAATAAGCAATTTTTAGCTTTATCATAAGCAACATTAGTTTATTTTATAATATTTATAAGATTTAAAAAAGAATATTATAAGATCATTTGTATGAAAAAAATAATGCATTAATATTTTATAATGAGCTTAATAATAGAATTTTTAGAGCATCAGAATAAGGGTGATTGTAATTGCATTCAATAATTTAGTTAAAAAAATAGTAGCACCCTTAAATCAAAAGCATAGATCTAATTGAGCTTTATGAACTAAAAATGAAAAAATGTTTTTACTAAATGAAGCAAAAATAAATAAAGTTTTTATTTTCTATTTTATAACATCCAAAAGATTGAAAATTTAAATTAAAAATTAAGAATTTTCGTGTAATGGAAGACTCAAAAAAATTTAATGCTTTTTATTATTTTAATGTAATAGATTAGTCCTTTCAACCAATAGAAATTAAAAAAAATAATATGGAGTTTTACATAGAAAGAGTTTATTTTACGTATAAATTAAACAAATTGGAATTATATTAAAGAAAAATCGAATAGTATTATAATGGAGTTTTAACTCATACATAACAAGAAAACTAAAATGCCTAAAATTTGAGTAAAATAAAATCTAAAATAAATTAACTATCTTCAAAAATAGAAACACTTGAATAGAAATACCAGCGTTTAGAAGCATAGCTTTTTTTCTTCTTAATTTAAGAAAAAGGAAAAATAGAGTTTGAAACTAGGGTACAAATAAAAGAGGGATAAAACCGAATAAAATTGCCTAATTTAATCATAAACTAAATATCTCAAAAAAATAATATTTTATATTAAAGATTTTTATTATTTTCAAAGCATAAATAATAGCAAAGTTTAAATTTTTAAATTAAACATATTTAAGGAATCATTGCAAACTTTTTTAATTTTTTAATTTGAAAACTTTAATCTAATAATACTTAAAAAATTGAATTTAATAATAATATAAATATATCCTTAAATTAAAATTTAGTAATATTTGGTTTCATATTTTTTAACTAATTCTATCATTCTCTTGGAAAATATTTTAAGTTAAAATGTAAGAAATAACATCAAAAGCGAAGTAAAAGATTAATAATTCAAGAAATAAAAATTAAGAATAAAGTAAAGTATTTGGTATTTAAATAAATGACTAATAAAATAATTTTATCTTTAGATATAACTGTACTTAGCTAATAAAAAAATGGAAAAAATCGTCAAGAAGGCTTTTTTACTACCTTGAGCAGAAAAATCATTCTTTAGCACTAATCTTCTTAAAGCAATCTAAATTAAGCATCAAAAACTCCTCTGAAAAACCTATGAAACATTAACGTGCGACAATCTCGACTGAGAAATTACTCATGAAGCAGAAATTCGTCAATTTTAAGACCTAAATCAAGATTTTTAGCCCTATATGGACCTTGGAGATTTTAAAAAGAATAAATCCTTGGAAATGTTTAAGAAGATATGGATAAGGAGATATTAGCCCTTATCAGCAAGATTTAGCTTCTGGAAAAATAAGTAGTTAGTCTTGTTCGAGATTATAAGGAATTAAATGCATTAAGACAAGATCTTAAATAGCACGAGGATGATGATAAAATCCACGTTGTAGACAAATAAGAAAAAGCAGGATTTTATTATAATTAGATAAAATATACTGCAGATTTTACAATACTTAGAATAATAAGTAAAGAATCTCGCTAAATACTAAAATTAAATGATCCATTAGAAAAATTAAAAGATAAAATCTAAGAAATAGAATAGAAAAACATAAATTAAACAATTCTAAGCGATGCTAAACCAAAGGAAATTTAGCTGTCAATAATCACGACCTAAGCAAATTAAAACTCAAAAAGATTCATAATGAAGAATTTGCAAAAAGATTGGAGATAATTGGATAAATGTTGGAAGAGAGAAAGAATAGAGAAGAAATTAAAAGGCATGATCTAAAGTGATACGACCTCCATTTATCCAGCATCGAATGGGAATAATTAAATCTAGAAGTTAAGAAATTCTTAACTGTTCAAGAAAGCCTTGAAATGAAAAGAAAAGGTAGAGATACAAGGGGATTAGTAGCAAGATTATACTCGAAGGAAAAATATCCATTTCAAACTATTATTATAATTATTTACTGAAATGCACTTTATTTTTTTATCTGAGAAATCCATTTTTTATCTATAAATTAAGTAGAATATATTTAATTTAAGAAAACTTAAAAATAAAAGTAAAGCTTTTTATCTTTTTTATTTTTCTGCCTTATATTTTTATTTTAATGTTTTATTTTAATTAAACTTAATCTTTTAAATGAAAATATTATTTAAAGGACTTTTGTTTATAAAATTCCATTAAGATTATTTTTGTCAATCTAATAAAATCCTAATTTATGAAATATTTTAAATAGAGAGGAATGATCCTCTAACTGAGATTAACTTAAACTCAAGTACCAAAATATTTCAGAAAAGACAAATTGAGCAAGAATCTTGGCAGGAGCCAAGCAAGAAAAAATTGGAGGAATTGAGTAGCGGTTGATGAAAGATGCCAGACAATTAGGTCTTTTGGGGCATCACTTGGACCATATCCAATTAGAAGACAAAGTTTGCAATGAAGTTAAGAACTAGAGGAAGCTTTCAATGAGAAATTTTATTAACTTTAAATAAAATTAATTTAAAGAGCTGCTAGTCATCGAGAGTGTTTGCACTCTATATTCCAATTTATTAAGCTTTTCAATCATAGAGTGTAAAACCAATAAATAAAAATGATTTTCTCAGGTAGAAGATTGTTTGTAATTAAAGTTTATAAATAATTTCCTTATACTTACAAGTATCCTCATGGACTCAGCAGGTTACATTTCTAACATATAATTATATATATAATAATAGAACCTAGGAAATGCTAATAGTGGAAATTATTAAAGAAATAACAATTTAATAATCTCAATTTTATTTCTAAAAACTGAAAAATCAATATTACGAAAGGAATTGTCTCTAAAAAGGTTCTATAGCAAAGAACAACTATAATAAATAAATGCCAATGGGCTATAGAAAAATAACTTCCAACATAAGAGATTCCCTACTCGACAATAACGATATGCTAGTATTGCATGTCAACAAAGTATAGTGTAAGGAGTTACTATCAATTTCAAAATTTCAAGATAGAATATCATAAAATAATCGCGAGATATATTTAAATATATTGCACAATAGCAGGTTTATTTTATAGAAAAAATTACTCCAACTAAAAAAAATGTTCGCTATATCTAATAAGCGGTTAATAAATTCAATAGAAAACAGTTAGCATTTGATCTATAGTAATAAATCGGGAAAAGTAACCTATAATAATCAAAACTCATGACAACGAAAAACCAAAAATCTCTAAGTACATTTTTTTAAACACCGGACTCTTTAATCGATACGATTCTACTAATGGTGAAGCACTTAAATTAGTTATCATAATAAATTCTCTCAAATTCTATAAAAAATGTATAAATATTATTACATATTTATTAGTATTAACTAAATAAACTTAGAATGTTCAAAAGATGAAAAGAAAGATTGATTAAAATATATAAGTATAATCAAATTGTGTATTTATTACATAATAGATTTAAAATAAAATTATTTAAAAGCTTCTTGTATCTAGAGCAATTATTAAGTTAACTTACCTCTTTCTTTTTTAATTTTGGTGAGCGATTTTTCTATAAAAAATTTTAATGTTTAATTGATATCTTCTCCATAAATTTTTTTAAAAATTATCATATAAAAAATTTTATCGAAGAAAATTAGAAATGCAAATTAATAAAAAAAAACCAAAAATTACTTTTTTTAAAGATCAAAACTCATTAAACTACTCAACCTGAATTTATGAAAAAATTAGATAAATTTCCCAATAATTTTGTTAGATTAATGAAACTATGACTTAAAAAAATCAATTTAAAATTAAAAAGGTAAATTATGTAATTAGCTATAAAATAGATTTTAAATATCAATTTTGTAGAAAATAATAATTATATTATGATTAAAAATGTTGTTTTTATAAATTTTGTTAAGAGTTACAATAAAAAAATAAAATTTAATAAAAAATTAAGTAAAATTCTTGATAAACATCTATCTTATATTATTTTTAATAAAATATAAATGAAAACAAATTTATGATCTAAACTTCTAAAAAATGATATTAGTCAGATCTGTTTTATAAAATTAATTCTTTAGAATAAAAATAAAGTTAAGAGAAGTTTATAGTTAAGGAGAGTATTTTTACTCATTCCTATTTATTTCAAGTTTTATCTGGCGTTCAATCAAAGATTTTAAGCTTTTTAAATACCTTTAATCATTGATCCAGAATATTTCTTTAACATTTTTTTAATTTTTTTCTTTTTACAATATATTATTCTTTTATCTTAGAATCTCAAATTTTACTTTTTGCTATTTCTTTCTGTCCTTTTACAAATTTTTTAATTTTTAAATATGTGATTTTTAACATAGTTTTTAGAATTGTTTTAAGATCAATAGCAAGAAAAATATTATTTACAGAAATTAATTTTCGACTTTTACTCCTCAATTTTTTTATTATTAGTTATTATTTATTAAAAATGTCAGGGTATCTAACCGATCACCATTAATAGAAGTTTTGTAGTTTGAACCTAGTTTTTTGCGAGTCCTAGCACTCGTGAATCTTTTATTCCAAGATCTCCTTCTTCTTACGTTATAAATTCTAAATAAGTCTTCTGGTTCTTCTTGTTCAGAGGTCTTCTTCAATCTGTATACTTATCCTTTTTCGTTGCACCATATCTTTTTTCTTTTTACTTATTTATTATATAAAATGGATGCCGGCCGAATCAGAAAAACTATTAGATAATCTGGTGCAGTGTATATTGCATTACAAGTAATCTTGCATTAGATTCCATCACGGGCAAAGGTGGATAAGCTTCGTTGAGATATGCCTAACTTACCCCGAGAGTTCTCTCTAGCAGTATGAAAGTTTGACTGTAGGGCCTTCTAATTACCGACTTAGTAACTAATTCTTATTTGGATCTTATTCAAGAAGACTGAAGCATTTGACTCAAGATTTAAGAATAATTTTTAATAAGAAGATTCCCCATTTGAAGAAGCTGAAATGACTCATCAGACCTCTGGAATTTTAGAAAGAAAGATGAGAACATTTTCCTTAATATTAAATATTAATATTCAAAAAGCTGCGCGCCAAAAAGGTGCTACGCGCTCTATAATCATTTTTATTTATTTATTATTTGTAAAATTATTTCTTCCAATATTTTTCCTTGACTTTTCTAAATCGTTACAATTTTTCCAAAGTTGTCATTTACTATTACAGTAGTAGCATAATTTCTAAATATTGAGTTTTGGTTCAATTATTTTCGCTTGCTGAGGAATCTTTTCAATCTCCATCTTATCGAAATTTACATACTCTAATGGGATCTTCTAACTTTCGTAATTTACAAGATACTTTCAATCTGCCAACGCTAACCTTTTATCCTTTTAGGAATTTGTCTGGCTAAACTGCTCCTGCTAATACTTCAATAGGGCATCAATCCCCTTTCCTAGTTAGCCATTCTGAGGTCAAGGTATCTTACAATCCATGCTGGATTTGCTGTGATAGTTTTTCGTTCTCCTTCTTGAGCTTTCTGACCTCTTCCTAGAGATTTAGGACCACTTTGATAAGCTGCTCTATATTCATCTAGCCAGAAGGATTTACCTCAAAAACATCCTGATAAAGGGCAGACTTCATTGCTTCCTTAGCTACTCCTCCGATGCTGGTATTTCAGTATGCGTTACTTTCTTAGGATGCTTTCGTTCTTCTTGTTATATTTCAGGTTACTAAGTAGAAAAAGGTTAGGATTAGGTGTAAGAAGACTGATGAGAAGTGACTTCTGGATTTCTCTCCTTCTTCGTGAAGGTAGTATTAAATCTGTTTTTGAAACCTTCAACCATTTTTTGAGATTATTTCCACTATTTTATTTATTAGATAATTTGATTGGATATTATTTACGAAAAAAGATAATATGATTATGAATAAGCATTATTTTATGATCTATAAGTATTTTCAACTTTATTTTCCCAGTTTTATTCATTTTTTTTAATAAAATTAAAAAGGTTAAATATGGTTTTGTCCTTATTTTAAAGTCTCATTCCATTTTCTTATAATTAACTTCTCTTTGTCAATTCTGAATTTCTTTATTCCAATAACTTTAACCTAGGTCAAAGTAGTATAGTTTTTCATAATTTCTTCTATATTTATTTTCTGATTTTGAAGTATTAAATTGAATTATAGAAATCATTAGCATCTTTTTTATTGGCATTTTGTCTATTTACAATACTATTGCTTCTTCTTTTTTCTAACCTTAACCTAAGCATTTAAATTACATTATGTCAGATTTTAGACTATTTTTACGAATTGTCAAATTGGTTCTTTTTACTGCTTAAATATCTATTTTATTTATATATTTTGCTGTTAAAAAATATTAAGTTAGTGAGATCTGAGATTTAACATAAGGTAGCGGAACTCAAGTTAATAATCCAAACTCTTATGAAAAATACACTAAGTTGAATACTTGGAACAAAGCCAGAGTTACTAAGCTTGAGTAGGAGATTTTCTATGAGAGGAGCTCTAAACAGCTCATAGAATAAATTCAAGAACAGTATAAATATAGAATAACAAGGAAAAGCAGAAGTCCTCTAAGTGCAAGTAACACTTTATCAGCTAACTTAGGACCTCATGAAACTGAAGTAAAATCACCCCCGTTATATCTATCATCCCTCCCAAGAACTAGTACAACAAACCCAGTTCTATTACTTCTGCGGAAGTGGCTGGCATCTCTAATTAAAGTGCTGGAACTCCATGTATTTTAGCTCTCTAGCTACAACTGTAATTTAGCTCTAAAATAAAAATTCTTGGTTTAAAACTACAGTTAAATTGAATTCTTCAGTCCTCCAGTTTAGCCAAAAATTATAGATTAAAGTTAAATAGATTGAAAGTAGTAATAAAATCAATCACCTTTTTATTTCTAAACATGATCCAACTGACACAGAATCAAATAAATAGAAAATTCCTGTAACAAAAAAGTGACAGTCCAACATATCCTGAATTTACGAAACTGTTGATCGTATAAAAAGAAAATGTTAACTATATGCTGGCTTTGTAATAACTATAAACACATATGGAGCAAATGTGTGCGATTCAAAAAAAAGTGAGAATATGAAAGCAGTAAATTACGCATAAAATAAGTAAAAAATATTGAACTTAGGAATTATAAATTTATAGTAGAAAATTATATTAAAGCTTATAGTTTCATTACGCAACTATGTAAATATTTTTTAAATGAAAACTTATAGAAGGATATAAAGAGTACCTGGGAAGAAATTAAGTATCTAAGGGTTGCTTAAAAAGAGGTTAGAAGCAGAGATTTATAAGCAATTTCTTATAAAAATCTAAGACATCAATAAAAAAACTTAAAAGCTGTTAATTTATTAATGGTAAAGCCATTATAATTCATTAATATTAATTGATATTATTATATAATTGATTTTAAATAGAGAGAAAAATCCTTCCACTGTGATTGATAGAAACTCTGGTACCAGAAAGTACTCCCGTGTGAAGACCTGAACAAGAATCTTGGCAAGAGTCAAGGTAGTCAAGACCGAGGCATCAAGTAACGATATGTTGAACAATGCCTGAGATTAAGGTCTCTTTAGGGAAGCAATCCGACACTGGCACTATAGGAGACAAGAATTTCCAAGGGATGCTAGCACAGGGAAGAATGTAAAGTAATACGTTTTTAAACTTTAAAGAACTTAAATTAAAGAGCTGCGCGCTATCATAGTGCTACGCACTCTATAATCTGAGTTTTTTTCAATCAAAAGGAGTGCGATAAAGCATCTCTTAATTATTATTAAATATATAGTTTTACATTATGCAATAAAGTAATATCAAAGCTTTAAGATATTTAAATTGTTTACTGAACATATAATATTTAAAACCCAATAAAATAAGGAAGAAAAAAAGATACTTTTAAACTTATTTGATAATCAAATAAAATAAACATAAAACTTTGTATTAATAAATATGACTATAGAGTGCGTAGCACCTCATTGGTATGCAGTTCTTTCAATATTAATGTTAAAATTAAAAAAGTGTTTTCATAATTATTGTTAAATTCTAGTAATCCAATGAATCACGTCAGCTTCTCCAAATTGGAATTCGCTTATTAAAAATTATTCTTGATTTTTGAACCAAATGCTTCAATCTTCTTGAATATCCAAATAAGATTTCGTAATTAGTTCATTTGAAGGTTTGTCAGTCAAACGTTTATACTGCTAGCGTGAACCCTCAGGCAAGTTAGGTTTGTCCCTTCCAAGCTTATCCACCCTTCCCCATGGTGGCATCTAGTGCGAGATAACTCGCAATACAGTTTGCCTGCACCAGATTACTTAATACTTTTTTCAACCACGACCGACATACACATTTTTATATACAATAAATTTAATAACCTAAGAAATAAATAAATATAAAGCTTGCTTTGAAATTAAAATTTTGAATATAATTTATTAATTCAAAAAGTAAGTATTTATGTATAAGATTAAATTTATTATTTTAGCAATAATTTAAAAATAATTAATTAAGATTATTAGAAGAGATTAATTGAAGATTAGCCACCTGTTTAGTTTATTTCCATCAGATATTAATAAACAATGATAATAGGAGAATTAATAAAGTTTATTTAGTGTTTTCATTTCCCTCAGTTTACCTTTTCCCATTTAGCCTTCTCTATTTCGTAGTTAAATAGTTCAGAATTACAGTCAAACTAATAAATTCTTTACTTTATCACAATCGGTTGCGTATAAACAAAATTATTAGCTAAAAATATATCTCCATGATTTACAATCGAATTGAAATCGAAAATTAAAGTTGGTATTTTACTAGATAACCATTTCAATATATAAAAGCAGCTTTAGAATTTGAAACAAAAGCTGCAGTTGTTCTAGCTGCTTAAGACAATGATAAATTATGAAGTTTTCATTGGTTCTATTTTATATTGTATACTTATATTTCTTTTTTAAATTTAAAATGACCTTCAATAACATAAATATCATTATCTGCTTTAAATCCTCCGAAACATCAAGTAGTTTATGGAATGTCTTCTATTGCCGTAAATTAGTTGTTCTAGAAATTAAACATTTCACATTTATTCGTATTAGCCTGTTAATATAAACACTTTGCTATCTTAATCAAATACAGTTCTATGGGCATATCTCTTAGTGACCATTTTATATTATTAAATTTAGCCTTCTTTGTATATAATAAATCTATCTTATTCTTAATTACTACTTCCTGAAATTATCAATTCTTCATTTCGAATTTACTCTATTTAAGTGTTATTACAATCAGTTTTCATAATTTACGTTTCTTACTATTTAAGCTATCCGTTTTTCAAATCGTAATACTTTTTAGATGATGAATTACTAATAAAAGTAGAAATTATGCTTATTTCTTGTGCTTTAAGATTTTTTTCTTCCAAAGTGAAGTCTAACAACTCTTCGTACTTTTAATAAATTAAAACTATATTTTATTCCTTAATTTCATACTTCAAATTCACTTCTTTTCTCTCTAGGACACTAAATTATTCACTCATCTTATCAATTTTCTATAAAATCTAGCTATTCATTTATATTTTCTTCGTTTTATACTTAAATCTCTTTTCAACTTTATATATTTTCCATCACTATTTTCAGTTACTAGTTAAATTAATCTTAATAAGATACTAGCTTCTCATTTAATTTTTGAATTGTTTGTTCTCTTTACGATTGAATAAATTATATTATTTGCTAGCTTTTGCTGCTTAATTCTTCAATGTATTTTTCCACTTCTTTCTATAAATTAACTTTGCCTTCGTATAGCTTCTCTTAAAACTATTCAGTTTGTTGTACCATTTTTGTGAATTTTGATTTTGCTTCTTAAATTTCTTTCTTTTTAAGATTCTAAAATTCTTCTTCAGCGTCGACTATTTGATGGTTTTAATGTAGCTTAGTGTATTAAGCACATGCTATACATAGAGTTATCTTATCATCTCTGCAAAACAGGAGCTTATCCATTTTATGTTTTTAGCATTAATTGAAGCTAACATTCTATTACTAAGAGGGAAGAAAAGGTGTTCTAAGAAAAGCTGGATTTTTCTACGTGATGCTCTAACACTAGAAACATTTAATAGAATTAGATTTTTAAAATTCTACCAAAGCACATGAGATGCAAATTATATGTTGGCAGTCTAATTACTTGGGAGTTTATTCCTAATCATTAAAGCGGTTTCTACATTTAGGACATATAGTTAAAGCCTACATTTGAACTTTTTTTTTTATTTCAATAGAAATGCAATTTATAGCGTAATTTTTCGTTAATTTTGAGATAATTATTTTTATTATTATACTCCTAAGATTCATTATCAATACTATTTCTTAGTTTGAACTAAGTTACTCTCTTTAACTTTATCCTAGTACAGTGTAATATTGCATTTAAATTATAAAATAAAAGCTATCCCTTAAAATACACCAATCGAAGCATTAAAAAAATAGTTATTGGTATTGTTTAATTTCATAGCTTTCTAGTCTTTTTCATTCTAGATGATATCTTAGATAGTTATAAAAAATAAAAAAAAAGAAGGATATTTATTATTAAAGTCTATTTTATTGTATTTTTAAGGACTAATAAAAATCGTAAAGATCAGGGAATTTTTATTAAATATAGAATAAATTTGAGGTTATCTCTAAAAATTATACAGATTACTAGAAATATTA
Source organism: Loxodes magnus (assembly GCA_946699065.1). Lineage (NCBI taxonomy): Eukaryota > Ciliophora > Karyorelictea > Loxodida > Loxodidae > Loxodes > Loxodes magnus. The sequence goes on from CAMPDV010000243.1 coordinate 244,260, forward strand.
TGGCACATTAATTCGGAATTACTAAGATATTAAATTATTTCTCTTAGATAGAAAATGATCACTCAGTAATTTTCGGGTGTATTTTTATATTCATTCCTTTTATTTTGATTTTTTATTTAAAAAATTAAAATCAATTATATATAATTAAAAAGAAGGAGGGAGTTGAGATTGACCTTCTGGACTAAAATTTCTTGGTTTTATGGTTAGGAATAAGTTCCTTTCATGTCGCTGAGAAAGTCTCTGGCTAGAGTCATTTTCTGAAGGGAACGCTGTCTTCGAGATTATCCGAGTTTTGTAGGGTCTTGAAGCGTGGTTGCTTATAGTAATGGAGCTTCCTGTCAGCTGTGTCTGGAACACAACAAGATATTCCCGGAATTCCTAAAAAAGAGAGTGTTGGGTCGTATAACTGGAAAAAAATTCCGGTCCCCAATTTTCTTTTAGTTAAAATTAATTAATTAAATCAATAATATTAAACAATTATTTTTATGTTTTAAAAGAAAAGCAATGCAAAATGAAAAATTTGTTGTTTTGTAAATTTATCCTAGCATATCTCACAAAGCCTTTCCCTCTCATTAGTTTCATTTGTTGCTAACTCTTTTTTTTTCCTTGCTTTTAACTTTTTTATTTCCAGACTTCTTATTAGAAATTAAATAAAATCACTTGCATCTTCTTTTTAGTTATGTTCTTGACCTGTAATCAATTTAATGTTACATTTATCTTTAATTTTTTCATCTGCTTTGTAAATTAATTCCTTTTATTCTTATTCTTATTGTCATTTCAATGATTAATTTTCTAGTTCTATGATATGTTTCAGAATGCATCTTAGTCTCTTTATTAGGACATTAGTCTCGATTCTATTTTTCCGTTATTTAAAGCTTATACATTAGGCTACCATTATATTTTTTAGAACTTTTACCTCTTCTTAAAGTTCAGCACTTCTTAATAAGTTATTCATAACTTATCCACCATTGCGTACTGAAGTCAGATATTTTTAAATGAATAATGTTCTTAGCCTTCTTTCTAGAATTTTCTTAAGAGGTTGAGCCCCTATTTTTTGGCCAATCTTTCTAATATCCTTTCCTAGTTCTAGGTTTTCTACAATTCAGTTTACTCCTTTTTATTAAGCTGCGATAAATATTTTTAGGTGGTTTTTCTTCCAAATTTTTTCAAAATTATCTGTAATTTACTTTTCGCGTTGAAATGTATTCAATTTTTATTTCAATAGCTTTATTGCTTCTGCTATGATTTTAATTTAATTTTTACTTATATCTTAGTTTATTAATTGTCTATCTATCTTCTGAAAAATGCTACAAATTTATACTTCAAAATAATTAAAAATATTATAAATAAATAAAAAGATAGTTCCATACTAATTATTAAGTTTAGAATTTTTAATATTTATAGCAATTTTATCTTAAAAATAGAAAAATTAAATTTTCTTTTTTCGTATGATTCTTTTTCTCAGCGCTATTTAAAAAAATAATATATTATTATATAATAATATAAAATGGATGTCGGCCGCGCCAGAAAAACTAGTAGGTAATCTGGTGTAGTGTATACTGCTTTATGAGTAATCCCGCACTAAATTCCACCACGGGGAGGGGTGGATAAACTCAAATGAGACATGCCTAACTTACCCCGAGAGTTCTCTCTAGCAGTATGAAAAGTTTGACTGACAGGCTTTCTAATTACCGACTTAATAACTAATTCTTATTTGGGCCTCATTCAAGAAGACTGAAGCATTTGACTCAAGATTTAGGAATAATTTTTAATAAGAATATTCCCTATTTGGAGAAGCTGAAATAATTCGTTGTACTTCTAGAATTTTAGCAAGAAACATGAGAACATTTTCTTAATATTAAATATTAATATTGAAAGAGCTGCGCACCAATGAGGTGCTACGCGCTCTATAATCATTTTTATTTATTTATTTAAAAAATTAAAATCAATAATATATGATTAAAAAGAAAGTGGAGCTGAGATTGACCTTCTGAACTAAAATTTCTTGGTTTTATGGTTAGGGATAAGTTCCTTTCATGTCGCTGAGAAACCTCTGGCCAAAGTCATTTTCTGAAGGGAACACTGTCTTTGAGATTATCCGAGTTTTGTAGGGTCTTGAAGCGTTGCTGCTCATAGTAATGGAGCTTCCTGTCAGCTGTGTCTGGAACACAACAGGATATTCCCGGAATTCCTATAAAAAAGAGCGTCGGGTCGTTTAACTGGAAAAGAATTTTATGTCCTCAAAATTCTTTGTTAAAATTAATTAATTAAATCAATAATATTAAACAATTATTTTTTGCTTTAAAAGAAAAGCAATTCAAAATGAAAAATTTATTTTTTCAATTTTCGATAATTTTTTAAGATAGATCAAAATTAAATATTCGGTGTCTTGGAGAATTTTTTTCCAATAACCTTCAAATTATTTCAGATGCTAAAATTAAAGTTTAAATGTTTCTAAATTCGCACCTCCTTTTTTCATAAACCTCTTAAACTCTCTCATTTCTCAGTCAGGTACTTGTCTTCTTTTTCTTTTTAATTTATCCTAGCATATCTCACAAAGTCTTTCTCTCTTATAAGTTTCATTTGTTGCTATCTCTTCTTTTTTCCTTGTTTTTAACTTTTTTATTTCCAGTATTCTTGTATGAAGTTAAAAAAATTACTTGCATCTTCTTCTTAGTTATGTTCTTGAATTATGATCAATTTAATGTTACGTTTATCTTTAATTTTTTTCATCTGCTTTGCTTTCGGCAAGTTAGTGAATACTACTTACTGCTTTTATTATTTACTTTTTAACCTGTTTTGTAGGATTTTAGAACTTAGATTCTCGATAATTTTAAAAAATATTAATAAGGCATTTTATATTTTTTTATAGATAAAAAATAAGTCAGGATTCAAGTCGGGATTATTCGGGGCTTCGAAAAAGCAGGAGTTAACAATATCCTAGAAGACTAGAATTAGGAAAAAGGTACCAAAAAGATCGCATTTCCAATCGACTTTCCCACTTCTGAAGAAAAGCCTAGTAATAGGCTAAAAGTATTATGACCTTGGAAATCTCGAGTCTCACCACAGAGGAGTAAATAAACTTAGATTAGCTGATTAAAGTGGTGCTGGGTCCAAGAAGAGATTAACAAATTTAAGAAAAAAAGTAAAAAGTTAATGGAAAAATTTGAATTTGCAAAGGAAATAGAATATGGATTCATGAACTAAAGAAAAAGGCTTTAGCTCATTTTGAAATATTTCAAAAGACCAAAACAACTAATCCTAACCCTAACAACAGAAGCATAAAGAATTGGTCAACAAAGAAGAAAAATAGAAGAAAATCAATAAAAATTGTAGAGATAAATGAAATTAAGAGAACGAGGGAACGATCCAATGATTATAATACAATTTAAAATCTTGCTTCCACCATTTTTTAGATTACAAATTCTTTAAAGCAAAAATTAAAAAATTAAAATTTTTTTTTTATTTGCCTTTATTAGTCCTTAACATATAGAAAAGCTAATTAAAACTCAGGACGAAATATACTTTTTTATTATATAATCACTACAAGCTTTTTTAATAAGACAGGAACAATATACTAATCACTCAAAAAGTTTTAATTTTGGGGACAAAATTATATTAAATATATTATATTCCAAAATTAAGTAAAATAAATAATAAAAAACATTAATTTTTCTAATGGAAGTATTAACAAAACTGTAGTATAATTGATATAAATACTCTTCGAATGTAAGCCTAACTTAGGTGTGATAAATGTAGAAATATTTTTAATGATTAAGAGTTTACTCCTAAGGAGTTAGATTGCTAGCATATTGTTTGCATTTCTTGCATTGTTTTAGATGTTCAAAAGTCTAATTCTATAAAATGCTATTAATGCAAACAGATAACATAGAAAAATCCAGCTTTTCTTAAAACTCCCTTTGTTCCTTCTTAATAATAAAACTTAAACTTCAGTCAATGCTTAAAACATAAAATGGATAAACTTTTGTTTTGTAGAGATGATAAGATTACCATATGCATTGGATGCGCTTAATATACTAAACTCCATTAAAATCATTAAATCGTAGATATCGAAGAAGAGCTATCTAATCTTAAAAAAAATGAGATTCCAAATGCAAAGTAAAAGTATAGTATAATGCTATAATAAACAGAATAATTTTAAGAAAAGCTATACGAATGCAAAGTTAATTTATAGAAAGAAGTGGAAAAATATATAGAGCAAATAAATAAATAAAGCTAGAAACTTATAGAATTTATAAATCAATAGAAAGATAAAAAAATAAAAACTTTAAATGAGAAACTAATTAGCTATTAAGATAAATTTAGCTAATAACTTAAAATGGTAATGGAAAGTATTTAAAACTTAAAAGAAATTTAAGTAAAAGATGAAGAAAATTTAAATTAGTAACTTGATTTTATTGGAAATGTTGATAAGATGAGTGAATAATTAAATGCTTTAGACAGAACTGAAGTTTTTTTTGAGTTTGAAATAAAAGAAGAAAATTTTACTTAATTATAATCATAATTCTTAGAATAATTTAAATTTACTTTTGAAGAAAAAATAACTAGGGTTTAATAAATAAGTAAAATCTATACTTTTATTCAAAATTCATCAACTAAAAAATTCTATGATTTAGAAAGTAAAAGTTTTAAATAGGAAGAAACATAAATTATGAAAATTGAAAATTATTATTCATAAATAGAATAAATAAGAAATGAAGAATTGATAATTTCAGGAGGTAATTCTTAAGAATAAGATAGATTTACTATATACAAAGAAGGATAAATTTAATAATATAAAATGGTCACTAAGAGATATGTCCATAGAACTGTATTTGATTAAGATAGCAAAGTGTTTATACTAACAGGCTGTAATACGAATAAATGTGAGATGTTTAATTTCTAGAACAACTAATTTACAGCAATAGCAGACATTCCATAAACTACTTGATGTTTCGGAGGATTTAAAGCAGATGATGATATTTATGTTATTGGAGGAAATAGTACATATAAAAAAGAAATATAAGCATACAATATAAAATAGAACCAATGAAAACTTCATAATTTATCATTACCTTAAGCAGCTAGAACAACTGCAGCTTTTGTTTCAAATTCTAAAGCTGCTTTTATATATTGAAACGGTTAATCTAGTAAAATACCAACTTTAATTTTCGATTTCAATTCGATTGTAAATCATGGAGATGAATTTTAAGAAGCCATAGGTGGTAACATATAACCAATTATAATAAATTAGAGAATTTATTAATTTAATAGTGGTTCTGAACTATTCAAATATGAAATAGAGAAAGCTAAATGGGAAAAGGTAAATTGAACTAAATAAAAAATTTTCTTTTTTATTATTTTTATCAATTTTTATATTATATAGATAAGAGACTCAATGGATATTTAACAATCAAATTTGAGTATTAATCAAGCATGAAAAATTAAACAATTAATTTAGTAATAAAAAGAAAGTCAATTATGTGCCGATTCTCTAAAAGGTTAGAGTAACATAAAATAAAATTATTGGAGATACAAAAACTCAAAGTTGTTAAACTATAAAATTCTGATAAAACTTAACGAAGATTTACTATTCATCTGAAGGTCTATACAGGAAAAAATGATTGGTGGAGATTAGCCAATCTAACAAATAGTAGATAGCAAAAAGAAGAACGAAGGAAATGTTTGGAAAGTTTGAGATTGGAATAAAATATCAAAGGTAAGCAAAGGCCAGATAAGCATATACAAATATATTATTCAAGAATATGAAATTGGAGAAGAAATGAACAAATTCAATGATTTTTACAATGATTATTGAGACTTTTTATAAGCTAATACGTAGCAAACCAAATAAAAGCAATGTCGCACTAATAAATAATATTATGTTATTATTTTAACTAAATATTAAAATAAATTTGCTTTTCCTGGAATTTCAACAAGATCTTTGCCCATTTTTGTTTTCGTGGATGGATACCAGTACCATTTTTTAAATTAGATGGTTAACACATAACTTTTCTTGAATAGTTCCTTGTATAACTTTTTCTTGTATAATCCACTTTCTGTCTCTCAAAATCCTTACAATTCGTTTCACGATCTTCAATTTTCTATTTTTGAAGTTCCAATAAATTTATGTTACTGGCTTAGATCTTCTATTGTCGTAAGCAATTTTCTGATCTTTTTATCAGATTGAAGATATCTTTATCCTACTTTAAATTAAATTTAACTAAAAGAGTCTTGAGACATCTTTTCATTGTTGGAATTGCCTCCTTCAATTAAAGATATTATAATTTTTTTTAATTTTTCAACTCAAACACTTTCTACTTCATCTTCTTCTTCTTATTCTTCTTTTGCTTCCTCATTTTCATCATTCTCTTCATCTTTATCTTGCTATTTCGCTTCTTTACCCTTAGACTCAGAACTTTCTTATTATAAGTCTTTTTTCTAATTCGAATAATTCTAATCTCCTTTTAAGCAATATCCTAAGGAAAATTTTAATTAGCAGATCAATGCATTCTAATTTGCTTTTTGGAAATTAATTTATATAATTTTCTAATTTCGTATTTTCCAATTTATGCTATTAACCATTCTTGCATATCTATATAGCAATCGCATTCCAGAATATATTCAAATTAATCAAATCTTCCACACATACAATGGGAATTCTCAACTAAATAATGTCTGTCTTAAAGATCCTTGCAAAAGTTGTAACTTTAGGTTCTGAAATTGTATATACAAATTATTTCTTTTCGATAATATTTATTTAGGTTTGGATAGGCAATTTACGAGAATTATCATTATTATTCTATAAGTAGCTTTGCAGTGGGTATCCTTTTTATTCTTTTAATAGTTGCTTCATAAATTTATGCTGAATCTTACTTTTAGCATATTTTGTAAAAGTATTAAAGCTACTATTATATTCCTTATTATTATATATTTCATAATATTCAGATAGTCTTGCTACTTAATCTCTATATTAATATCCTTCTTACCAATTGTTCTTAAAAAGGAATCCTGTTGTTGACTAGGGAATATTAATGCTTTCTTATCGTATTTTGTTAAAAAATTTGAAAAACCTCGGAGACATTATATGCTTAAATGGTATTCAGTTTAGATCTGTATAACAAGACTCATTAAAAGTATTTCCAGGTGCTTAAAAGGCTTTTCTTGCTATCAATCTAATGCTTTTATATATTTTATTTAATATTGCAGTAATTCCATTTTAGATAGCCCAAGGTACTTGTTCACCACCATATTCTGCTTTAGGGAGTGTGAACATTCGGCACAAAGTATTAAAATGTCAGGATGTCACATTTTATACCTAGATAATGTAAATACTACCCTTTTCATAGCAGACAGATAATTAACCGATGCTTATTTGCAGTGATTAATTAAGTCTTTTTTTAATGAAGAATTACTCCTAGATATAAAATTTGCTATTTTTATGTTATATCATGATTTCTAATCTTCAAGTTTAAGTTTTCCTCTTTTCTTTTAAACTTTTTTAGAAACTGAATTGCTTCACATTTGGAAGCATTTATTTTAAGTTAAGTTCAATTAAAAACATTGTTTGTTTCATCTATTAATGATTACATGTGCTTTTTAGATTTTTAAAGGAGTATTTTTATCCTACTTTTTGCTCCATTTTCATTGTGTTAATTTGATTTGAAAGTTTTTCCATAATATCAGATCTTCTATAGATATCTCCTTCCAAGCATTTACCTTTTTCTGAAGAAGAAAGAGCTTCAGAAAAGTTCACTTTCTTCTCCTTATTAGGTTTATCTTACTTTTTACTTTTTTACTTTTTTATTAAGTTCAATACACCACATTTTCCATATTTATAATTTAAATACACTTTAAGTGTAAAATGCAACATTTTAGAAATAAACATTTTTTTCTTTTGAATCTAAAATTTTTAACTTTAATCATATTTCAAAACACAATAAAGAAAAAACAATTTTAATCAAGTTAAATTAAAAAAAAGCAAACTTTCTTATGATTTAATAATTTAAATAAGCAAAATAGAAAAAGGAAGGAAAAATCTAAATAATTAAAAGCCTTTAATTAATGATTTACTATTATTAACAAATTTCCTTTATTATTCTATTTATATAATTCTAAAAATAAAATGAAAAACAGTTTTTAAAACGAACAATTAATTGCTAAAAGCTAGTTAGATTGCGAAAAAAAGTTTTAGTATGATGAAATTGCTTTAGTAGCTTATTATAAAAAAATTATTTTATAAACTAAGAAAAAATTAATTTCTCTCTCCTTTTATAGAAGTTACTTTAACTAAGAAAACTAAGATGCATTTCAGAATAGTCAGAATAAAATATATAAACAGCTAAAATTATTGTATAACATAACTGTTTTTATTTATAATAAATATTGTATTAAATAGACAATATTTATACTACAATTTCTTTTTATATATTTAAACAAAAAGGAGCTATATATTATTAATGCTTACAAATAAGTTGATGACCTACATCTATAAAAGAATTTAAACATTTTCTTTATATTTAAGTTCTCTAGTAATTATTAAAACTTTAAGTAAATAAAGCATATTTTAGACTTTAAAATCTTATTTGTATTTATTTTAATTCATTGTATTAAGTACTGACTTGTTTGCTTAGTTATAATAAATTAATAGCTTAGTTTCAATATTCCATTCTTATAGGTGCTTTATAAATTTTGCTTTATCTAGATAATTATAAATAAACTAGTGAATCTTCTTATAGCCTTTGAAGTATAATTAAAAAAAGTGTAAATAAAATAGATAATTAAGAAGAGGAGAAAATGGAAAATAAATTGAACTGTGGTTTTAAAAAATGTAATCGAAAGTAAATAGAGAATAATCTGCTAGAGAACTAAAAAAAATTTGTTTTAATTCGATGAAATATTTTTACGAAAGATGCTGGAAGTTTTTTTCTTTCAAAAATAAATGCTGAAATCAATCGAAAGAAGCGTAAAATAGAAGTTTATTAGAAAGAAACAAAAAGAATGATGAAAAAATTTATCTAAAATGAATTTTAAGATGGTTAAGTAAAAAGGGAAATAATATTAGGATAAAGTTTTTAAGCATATAAATATAAATAAGGACTGAAAGGAATAAGCAAAAATATCTTAAGTTTTCAGTTAACAGGCAATAGAGATTATAATCAAATAAGGTAACGAATGGAAAGGTGCAAGGAGCTTAAATCGAAGTTATTATACTGGCTAAATGCGCCCTTTAGATTGTTTCGTAAGGTGGCATATCTTTTAAATATTCCAAGAAGATGAGGTTCAATTAAGAAAAATTGGAGTTTAACCTTTCGCAATGTATGCAATGAATTGCAGAATCAATGGTGGCTTCGCATTGCATACAAATAAGGTGGAGAAGATCAATCCTCAAACATAACTTTTTGAAAGGACCTTCTGTATTGTACTTAATAACTTTTGAAAGTCCAAAATCCTGAGCTATTAAGCAAACAAAATTTTTAGTTTTAATCTTAAAAAGGATAATAGAGTCCAACGGAAAATTGTTTGATCTTCTTCAAAAATTATTCATATTCATATTTACTAATTATAAACTTCTTTGAAAATAAATCTCTCAAAATTATTAGTATATCTTATTTCTGAAATAATTTATTTAAAGAAATACTAAATATAAATAAATACGATTATAGAGCTCGTAGAATCTCGTTGATGAGCAACTCTTTTAGTATTAATATTTAATAATAAAAAAAGTGTTCTCACACTTCTTGTTGCCATTTTATTCGTCCAATGAGTCACATCAGTTTCTCTAAATGGGGAATCTGCTTATAAAAAATATTATTGAGGTTGAACCAAATACTCCAGTCTTCTTGAATAAGATTAAAATAAGAATTAATAATTAAGTCATTAGTTGGTCCATCAATCAAACGTTCAAATTGCTAGCGAGAACTTTCAGACAAGTTATGCTTGTCTCTTCCGAGTTTGCCAGTCCTTCTCCATAGTGGTATCTAGAGCGAGATTACTGTAGAGCATTATAAAATGCACCAGATTACATACTAGTTCTCCTGACCTTGGCCTACACCTATATTTTTTTATATAATAAATAAATACGATTAGAGGGTGCGTAGCGCCTCAATGGCATGCTGCTCTCTAATAAAGATTTTCAAAGTCAAAAAAAATTATTTTCTGAAGTCTTCCACAGTGCTAGCTTCCTTTGTGAGTCTCGTCTCCTATAGAGCGTTATCGAAATGCTCCCTAAGAGACCTCATTATCTAGCATCTTTCATCAATAATGTTATTTGATGCCTCTTTAGTCTTTATCTTCTCTCTTGGCTCCCACCGAGATTCTAGTTCGTTTCTTCGTCCTTGGGTGCTTCCTGGTACCTTATATTAATGTCAATGTCAGTTGTAAGATTGTTCCTCCTTATTTATTTATAAATATAATAAAATAGAAAAAGAAAGATATATTCTGTAGTTGGAAGAAATTGTGCTAAGTATAAAAAATATATAATTTTAATAATTATAAATAAATAAAAATTATTATAGAGCGCGTAGCACCTCATTGGTGCGCAGCTCTTTCAACATTAATATTTAATATTAAGGAAAATGTTCTCATGTTTCTTGCTAAAATTCTAGAGGTCTGATGAGTCATTTCAGCTTCTCCAAATGAGGAATCTTCTTATTAAAAATTATTCTTAAATCTTGAGTAAAATGCTTCAGTCTTCTTGAATAAGATCCAAATAAGGATTAGTTATTAAGTCGGTAATTAGAAGGCCCGACAGTCAAACTCTCATACTGCTAGAGAGAACTCTCGGGGTAAGTTAGGCATATCTCTGCGAAGCTTATCCACCCTTGCCCGTGATGGTATCTAATGCAAGATTACTTGTAATGCAATATACACTGCACCAAATTACCTAATAATTTGTCTGACGCAGCCGACATCCATTTTATTATATTTAATAATTAATAATAACTTAAAAGGGAAAAATAATTAGAATTAAATAATCGCATGAAAATTTTTTAGTATCATAAAATTTTATCAGTCTAGAGAAATAAAAAGCAATAAATATTTTAAAATAAAAATTTTTGTTTAGTTCAATTTACCTTTTCCCATTTAGCCTTCTCTATTTCGTAGTTGAAGAGTTCAGAATTACTATTAAATTAATAAATTCTCTATTTTATTATAATTGGTTGCGTATAAACAAAATTATTAGCTAAAAATATATCTCCATGATTTACAATCGAATTGAAATCGAAAATTAAAGTTGGTATTTAACAAGATTAATCATTAGAATATATAAAAGCAGCTTTAGAATTTGAAACAAAAGCTGCAGTTGTTCTAGCTGCTTAAGGTAATGATAAATTATGAAGTTTTCATTGGTTCTATTTTATATTATATATTTATATTTCTTTTTTATATGAATCATTTCCTCCAATAACATAAATATCATCATCTGCTTTAAATCCTCCGAAACATCAAGTAGTTTATGGAATGTCTGCTATTGCTGTAAATTAGTTGTTCTAGAAATTAAACATCTCACATTTATTCGTATTATAACCTGTTAATATAAACACTTTGCTATCTTAATCAAATACAGTTCTATGGACATATCTCTTAGTGACCATTTTATATTATTAAATTTATCCTTCTTTGTATATAGTAAATCTATCTTATTCTTAAGAATTACCTCCTGAAATTATTAATTCTTCATTTCTTATTTATTCTATTTATGAATAATAATTTTCAATTTTCATAATTTATGTTTCTTCCTATTTAAAACTTTTACTTTCTAAATCATAGAATTTTTTAGTTGATGAATTTTGAATAAAAGTATAGATTTTACTTATTTATTAAACCCTAGTTATTTTTTCTTCAAAAGTAAATTTAAATTATTCTAAGAATTATGATTATAATTAAGTTAAATTTTCTTCTTTTATTTCAAACTCAAAAAAAACTTCATTTCTCTCTAAAGCATTTAATTATTCACTCATCTTATCAACATTTCCAATAAAATCAAGTTACTAATTTAAATTTTCTTCATCTTTTACTTAAATTTCTTTTAAGTTTTAAATACTTTCCATTACCATTTTAAGTTATTAGCTAAATTTATCTTAATAGCTAATTAGTTTCTCATTTAAAGTTTTTATTTTTTTATCTTTCTATTGATTTATAAATTCTATAAGTTTCTAGCTTTATTTATTTATTTGCTCTATATATTTTTCCACTTCTTTCTATAAATTAACTTTGCATTCGTATAACTTTTCTTAAAACTATTCGATTTATCATAGCATTATACTATACTTTTGGTTTGCATTTGGAATTTCATTTTTTTTTAGATTAGATAGTTCTTCTTCGATATCTACGATTTAATGATTTTAATGGAGTTTAGTATATTAAGCGCATCCAATGCATATTGTAATCTTATCATCTCTACAAAACAAAAGTTTATCCATTTTATGTTTTAAGCATTGACTGAAGTTTAAGTTTTATTATTAAGAAGGAACAAAGGGAGTTTTGAGCAAAGCTGGATTTTTCTATGTTATCTGTTTGCATTAATAGCATTTTATAGAATTAGATTTTTGAACCTCTTAAAGAATGCAAGAAATGCAAACAATATGCTAGCAGTCTAACTACTTAGGAGTAAACTCTTAATCATTAAAAATATTTCTGCATTTATCACACTTAAGTTAGGCTTACATTTGAAATGTATTTATATCAATTATACTACAGTTTTGTTAATACTTCCATTAGAAAAATTAATTTTTTTTATTATTTATTTTACTTAATTTTGGAATATAATATATTTAATATAATTTTGTCTCAAATTTAAAACTTTTTGAGTGATTAGTATATTGTTCCTGTCTTATTAAAAAAGCTTGTAGTGATTATATAATAAAAAAGTATATTTCTTCCTGAGTTTTAATTAACTTTTCTATAAGAATGTTAAGGACAATAAAGGCAAATAAAAAAAAAAAAATTTTTTATTTTTGCTTTAAAGAACTTGTAATCTAAAAAATGGTGGAAGCAAGATTTTAAATTGTATTATAATCATTAGATCGTTCCCTCGTTCTCTTAATTTCATTTATCTCTACAATTTTTATTTATTTTCTTCTATTTTTTCTTTTTTGTTGACCAATTCTTTATGCTTCTGTTGTTAGGGTTAGGATTAGTTGTTCTGGTCTTGTGAAATATTTCAAATGAGCTAAGGCCTTTTCCTTTAGTTTATGAATCCATATTCTATTTCCTTTTCAAATTCAAATTTTTCCATTAACTTTTTACTTTTTTTCTTAAATTCGTTAACCTCTTCCTGGAGGTCCAGCACCACTTTAATCAGCTAATCATAGTTTATTTACTTCTCTGTGATGAGGCTCGAGATTTCCAAACTCATAATACTTTTAGCCTATTACTAGGCTTTTCTTCAGAAGTGGGAAAGTCGATTGGAAAGGAAATCTTTTTGGTACCTTTTTCTTAATTCTAGTCTTCTAGGATATTGTTAACTCCTGCTTTTTCGAAGCCCCGAATAATCCCGATTTGAATCCTGACTTATTTTTTAATTATCAAAAAATATAAAATGCATTATTAATATTTATTTAAAATTATCGAGAATCTAAGTTCTAAAATCCTACAAAGCAGGCTAAAAAGTAAATAATAAAAACAGTAAGTAGTATTCACTAGCTTGCCGAAAGCAGAGAAGAAAATTGAAGTTGCTAATCGAGCTTCGATCTAATCTTAGTAACGTGCAGCCTTCAAACCTTCTTTCAAATATTATCTCTATACTTAACTAACACCCCTCCACTCGCTGAAAACTTGAGAAGAAAAAATAAAAAAAATATGAAGATCAGAGAATTCTAAGCGGCTAATCGGAGTAACAAGAATAATCTAAAGTAGTAGCAAGGATAATTCCCAAACTTAGACTGGAGGTAAGAAGGCTCAAAGTTCAAACTTATTAACTATGAGATAATACCACAACGTACTAGCTCTAAATTAGAAATTCTGTGCCCACTCCATAAAGAAGTCTAGGGAATTAGAGATAAAGTGAAAGGCTTTAATAAGCAGCTAACGGAGCATCTCGAGAATTTGGACAAACCCCAAGAACAGCCATAGCAGCAAATAATAGCTATTTAAATGATGGAACTGGAATAATACTACTATGTAGCTTACTTGGTACCTCTATTGACAAACACAACTTTCATTGAAAAACAGAGAGGTTACTGGAGAATTTAAATCTATCAGAGCAGTTAGTGATGAAGAAATAAAGACAAAGAATACAAAATTTAAGAAGAATGCAAAATCGCCTTTACTGTGATCCTAGCGGGAGAATGTTCAAGAGGAAAGCTTCAACCTTAAAATGATTTAGCATTGCCCCCAGAAGAATGCGTCTCCTTGCGCAGCATACTTTTAGAGGAGCAAGCTCTTCCATAGCAGAAATATTCTTCCCAATATTTATTAGTTCTTTTTCTAATTTTTTAAGGCTCCACTTACAATGTTACTTCTCCAATGTTAATTTATTTTAAATTGATTATAATTGCAGTAGCTCTTCTTTCTGTTTACTCACACTTCCATTAAACTGATAGAGACGCTATTTTTCATATTGAGAATTGAAAAGTGCATTCATCTGGCGTTCATAACTATCGTTTATGAAGGCATTCAATTTAATTTTTCTCCTCCACTTCTCTGTATACTTTTAGTTAAGATACTTAAGCTTTTATACCTCTTCTTGTAAATTAACGACCATTAATATAAATTGAGTAATGTTGACTTACTTAGTTCCAAAATCAAAGACTTAATGATACTTTACAACTTTTTTTCGTTTGCGCAGCTTTTTTTGTTTTTGGAGTTTTTAATATTCGTAGAATAGCGAATTTTTAATTTTCCTCATATACCACATTTAAACCAGTTTGGGGAATAATTTCCTTCTTTAACCTCCTCAGATAATTTGAGGACTTTAGAAAAAAAATGATTCTATTGAAGTGAAAATTTTGACTAGAAATTGAACTTTCTTTCTCCCTACTTTTACGACACGGTAAAAAAACCTTTCCTGAATCCATCTACCATTTTTTATTATAAACTTAATAATAAAAAATAAACTTTCTACCTCTTAAAATCAGTTCTTAGTACAACTAATAAAAACTGTTTCCTCCTTAATTTTACAGAACGATAAAACAGTATAAGATAGAATATCCAATCCTCTCATCCTTTTAGCATAATATAAGCACTCTAACATTTTTTGCCATTGACTATAGCTAAATATCCTTTTGCACGACTTTTATATAATTTATCAAAAATGAAATGAAATTAGGGCTTAATTTTATGCTTTTTAGCTTTAGCTTTATCTAAGTATCTAAGTATAATCTTTTTATTTCTGATTTAACTTTCAAGAAGTATATTTTTTATTTTTGGAAGGTGATTTAATATCACGCAATTATTTTAATCAAGTCTTTTTTATTCAACCAAACGCTTAATCGTATAAGTTAAACCTTTAAACTCCATCTTAAACTCTAGTTTTATTTTCTGATTTAAACATTTTAAACTCTATAAGCTTAGTTTAAACCCTTTTTAGGTGAAATTTCTAAGTATTATGCTTATAATCAATTTTCTACTCTAGTTACTTTTGAAAGCTACCAATACTTTAAGGGTAAGGAATTTTAGTTATCAACTTGAATCTAGTTAATATCACCGATTTTGCTACCTTCCTCATGGCATTATCTACTTGCATTCTATTTATAAAGCTTCTGCTATTTTTAATTAGCGAACTATAACTAACTACCGCAAACTTCCTCATATGCTAGTCATTTTTTTGAATAGAGCAAACTACCTTATCCATTTCCTGTTTATCCTACATAAGACTATTAAAGCTAGAAACAGTAAAGCAGCCATCTTCCTTATAGCTTCTTCTTATCAAAGCTCTTAAGCAACTTACATATCAAATATACCTTAAAGAAGGAAGTAGCTTTCCCTTATTCATGATAATAGTAGCTTTGCTATACTTTGATGATTAAGGATACTAAAAATACTTTAAATCATAACGTTTTTTATTTCCATCTAGATAAGAAAATTTAACTTATGAACTCACAGACCATTTAGACAGGATTATCGAGGAGTAAAGCAAGATAAAGCAATTTAAAGAAGCAGTTGTATAATGCTTCTGTTAAGAGTCAGAGTAAATAGCCTTCTATTGATATGAGCTCACCTATGTCTTCCAATACTTCGCTACTCACTTAGACTCTATCTAAGAAGACTGTTTAGAATACTAAAGATTCAAGGTAGAAAAGTGAGAGTAGGGCTTCGATGGAAAGCTAAACTATTGATAAGATCCAAATCGAGAAATTTTCAAAGTTTCAGTTTCCTAATTAGCATAAGATATAGATCACTAAGTAGCAGTATTATGGATTCTTATAGCTTGAAGCAGATTACTAACTCTCATTAAAATAGCTATTTACAGCAGAAAAGAAACTAAAAACGACTACTTCAAAAATTGCAAAGCAGCAGCACCAGATTCAATAATTAGAAAAAGAGAGTTAATTAGCAAAAGACCAGTTGGAATAAGTACTATCATAAAAAAAGACTGATGCTGGTGAAATAACGAGACTAGTTGAAGACAATCATATGCTGGTAAATCAAATTAATATGATCAATAAGAAAGCCAAAACTTGGGGGAAAACCTAGAGCACTGTTTCTAAAAATAACGACTATTTGAGAAAAATTATCTAAAAGGGAATGAAATATGTTAACTAACTCTAATAGATAGTAAGTGAAAGTACCAACTCTAATGACTTAAGTAGCTTTCTTACTTCATTATCCAACGAAGTTTTCGATAAATTAATTGAATGAGCAAACTAGAATACGGAGTGTAGATAGTGTGTTGAAAAATAGGCAGAGATTGAAAGTTTGAAAACTAAAGAACAGCTTTCTTAAACTAATTTATAGTTTCAGTAGCAGTTTAACGAGAAACTATAAGAACATATAGACATTTTGTAAGATCGAGTCAAAAAGCTAGAAGGATAAAGAGATTTATTAGCTAAAAATCTTTAGCTCAAGACTTAGTTTCCTGAGACATAGTAGAGAGATACTGATTTCTAGATGTAATCTCTAACCTAAAAGCAATTATAGCAATAATATATAATTGACAATCTAAGATCGACTAACTGGACATATGAAAAGGATTAATCAACCAACTCTAATCTTAATAACCATCTACTAGCAAAAAATAAGTTTAATAGAGACAAAGAAAAAAAACCATAGGAAGACTAGGACAGTTAAAGCATAGAGGGAGAAAACTTGAAATAAGAGATAGGATACTTGGATAAAGAAATTAAGAAGATGCAAGTAAATTTGTAGAAAGTATTGCTAGAATAACATTTCATATAATTTATTAATACCATCTTCATTCTATTATAGACTCTATAACTCAATGCTTCTCTACCTTAATAACCATATCTATCAGTACCAAAGTAACAGTTTATATTTAGAAAGTCTAGCATTTTAAATATAGAAGCATAAGGTTTGCTTGGACCTTTATATAAGATAAAATAGACAAGTATAGTACTTAAAGGTTAGTACTTAAAGATGATTGTTTAACTATATCAAGAGATAAAATATCAAAATAGAACTATTGAGTTAATAATTAAAATAGGTATCTTGATATAAGTAACTATGCTTTATAAATATTTTAATACTATATAGAAAAATAAAAATGAGCATAGAATTTTAAACGCTATATACTTTAAGCGCTGCTTGTTAAGTTATGCAAATAAATAATTAATAAATCATTATAAATTTAAAAATCTATACACTAGATAAGAGTCTAGTAATAAAGCTAGTGTTCTTGATTAATAATTTTATTATTATTTGAAGTCATTAACTTCAATATGAACTTGTATCTTTCTTCATGTAAGGATTATTAGAAAAGGTAAAATAAACTTAATAGGAGAATCAAGTAGTATATGGAAAAAGGAAGTTTCAGTTTTAATAAGATAAAATTTAAATTGCTTATCATAAGTTTTTAGGCGTAGTTTCCGTTGAGATAGGGTTATAATTAATAGTTTGAGCTATTGGAGTTTTACTAATATCAGGAAATTAGTTATCGCTGATTTTCTGATTAGTTTATGAAGTTTGTAAAAAGATATTTCTCCTACATAAAGTACTTACACTCTTCCAATGTCGAACCTATTTGTTATAGCCATATTTCTAAGCTGTTCCTTTATTTATATTCTCTGAAGTGTGTTTTCTGTGCTGAGTTTTAGTCTTTCAGACTTGATCTTATTTTTTTCCTTTTCATACTATTAAATCTTCTAATTAATTTCATTTGCCTTTTATATTTTGCTTTTAACTAAGTATTCATCTCTTTTTTGCTAATGTAGTTTGTTTAGTTGCTTATTTATTTCTTTGAGTTTTCTCTACTCTTGTTGTAAAAGCAGTCTCCTTTCACAAGATGCTTTCTATTTTTATACTCTTTCAAACGTTTTTCCTTGCTTACCAATGAGAATTTCTTTTCTTTATTCCAGTTAGAGTTACTCTTTCTCACGTGTCTGAGCTATCTTCATGTCTTTGTTCTACGATTAAGACCGCAAGTTAAGTGATTGCTTGCATTTTTGGTTTAGAATTTGATTATACTTTTCCTCAAGATCTATCTAATTTCGGATATATCTATCTCTTTTCTACTCCCACGTATTCTTATTAATGCTGATCACTTACTTACGTTTTTATTCACTTTGCTATCTTTTCATCTATGAATCTCGCTATTTTTCCTTCTTACTTTATTCTATTCGATTCATTTTTTCTTAATCTCTTTTCTATTTTTCCCTAAATTTCTGCCATCTTAGCTACTCCATTTCTTATAAATTCTATTAAGCTCTATTTGTCTTTTCTAGCATCTTCTACTCATTCTCTTTTCTCATTTACTCTAGTTCCTTCTACTTTTTTCTTTCTCTTTCTTACATTCTAAATTCTGCTTCTTCTGTTTTCTGCATTAGTTCTTGTGCAAACTTTTGCATTTAAGTGTCAGCTCTTTCAAGTACTTCCTTCTTTTTATTCTCTTTCTGCATTTTTAAATCCCTTCGAAGCTTTTGTGCCTCTCTTTTTTACTAAAGTTCCTCTGCTAATTTTTCCTACCCCCGCTACTGTTATTTTTAATAGTGTTCTTCATACTTCTGGTTCATTAATTCCTCATTTTTCAGCATATTTTCTAAGAGGCGATAATGTTTTGCCTTTGCTGTTGCGAGAGGAATTCTAGAACTATATGAAGAAATAGGTCTAGCGATGAAATTAGAAGGCGCAGCAGAAATAGGTCTTTTACTAAAGTTAGAAAGAGATTCCATTTAACGCCTAATTTTCAACTCTTTGATATCCTTAACTCTCTAGATCATTTCTATATAGAAGCTTACTTAGCCTTTTACTCTCAAAGAACTCATAGTGCATTTTTTAAACCTCTGAATCTTCACTCACATTCCAAAACGACTAAAGTGGTTTATACAGCAGCTCTTAAGGATCAATTCCATCAGTAAAACACGCATCAATTGATCTAGGAGTGTTCACTGTTCACTTTTACTCATGCAAGTCTAAATTCTCAATGGATATTTTAGGTCCTTTAATACTAGCGCTTTTAACTAGTCTCTATTTGTCTACACTAGCCATTTACAAGCTGTATTTAAATGGCAATTTAATTTAGTAACTTGCCCTAAGCTAATTTATACTCAGCTGCTACTATTTTCTCTTATACTACACCAAATAGTATTAAGATATAGCCTAAGGTTATTAGCATCATTTATGTCCATTTTAAGCATAATAATAGTAAGCTGAGATAGTTAGAAGCGTATTAGCTTCTGAATATCATAGGTAGGTAAATGAATGTTAAGTACTTGCTATGTGAGGTTGGATAAAGGAATAACGCTTGATTATGTAGCATAATACAAACTAAGGTATTTAAAGCTTTAGATTGACTAGCACAATAATATGTCTAGCAGTTCTTCATTTTTAAGACAGTTGCATAATTATATTATGATAGAAAGGATTAGTAAATAGGGTTAAGTAATGAGACAGATGATTACGATAGTTACTCATTATATTTGAAAGGACTTAGAATGGAAAAAGTAGAAAAGATAGTTTATAAGTCAAAATTAATTTATATTTGATGAAGGTTTATAAAAGCAAGATGGTACATACTTTTAAGCCGAAAAACTAGGTTGATATGTCTCTCCAAAGTATAACTTCAAACACTTTAAATAAGCATAATAAGAATATCAATCAATCATATGGCAAACTTTATTACCTTTTTAGTCTTAAAAGGAAAAGTAATTAAATAAGGTATTATAAGGCATATCAGTGCTAAAATAAGCAGATAATAAAATCATCTTTTGCTCTAAGTTTCAGTTGTATATCAAGTTTTAAGTAGATAATGAAGATAGAGTTAAAGTACTGTTATAACTATAATACATAAGGATATAATTAGAACTATTAAATAAAATGCAGCAATTTATTAAGAACCTAATTTTAATTGACATTAGTAGAAAGCCTCAGATGCCTAAACCTAATGAGGATGATATCGTCGATGCTAAGATTATGTATTACTACCCTCCTAACACTGACTAGTTCACTATAAGGTAGTAGGTAGGTCTCGCTGAAGGTTGCATTATGTTTCATAAAGATTTTGCTGAGGAAGAGCTTGAGATAATAAGCACGGATTAATTTAGCTAGTTGTTTCTCAAATGCTATGAAAATATGTATATGATCATGGCTGTACAAAACACTAGTCATAAATCTAATGAGCTTGTCCTTAAACTTTTCGAAGTCTTGGTACTATTTCACGGACCGCTCAATACTAAGTCCAAAGAAGTTATTTCTCAAATAATGGAACGCTTCATAACTGCTTGGCAACTTGAATTCTCAGATTCTCCAGATTAGCTTGACGGGTTTTACTACTGTCCAGTAGATTCTCGGATCTTTCTTAAATGCTGTACTTATCTATAAAAAGTTCAATACACTAATAAAGTTCTAGGGGCTCTTTTTTCAGATGGCCTGCTTATTTCCACTAGTATTCCTCTAGATTGCTTGAGAATTCTTTATAGACTCCTATTTTTGGATAGAAAAGGGAAATTATCACCCATCTGGAAGAATACTAGTGAGCCTAAGATGATACTGAAGGATTATCTGAACCCTAACATTAATTTGGTCACAGGAGGAGGTTTTCTGTTCCAAGTGTTTCCAATTATCTTTTGGAACGATATATAGTATTAGGTATAGGTAGTCTTCCGTGGCTAGATCAGCATCCTATATTTAACACAGCAGCAGGACTTCTTACTTCAGATACCTTAATTCTTTGATGAAATCCCAAAGTAGATTTAGACTCCGTAATAAGAAGGATATAGATATGTTTACTTCAACAAAATCAACTTTGCTATTAAGAGAGAAATCGCTGAAAGACATGAAAAGTTCGACATTTGAAAAGTATGGAGAGCATGCCAGGATCTAAATGAAGCTGGTATCCTGTTAGGGAAATATTGGGTTATTTCCATAAACAGCTCTAAGCTGAGAAGAATTTTACTGCTGCTGCCTGGAGCTTATACGATTCATAAAGTTGAAGAAGAAAAGGAGAAGTTACTTAATACTTTATTTAGCTCTTTATTCATTTGATATTATACATAATATGTCAAACTTTAAAGAATTCTCCTCTGTTACTACTTGTCGGACTGTTGATTCCAGCTTTAGACCTGGCAATATCAAAGGATACATTCGCTTTGTTGAAAAAATTGTTCACTATCTTATCATTCTAAATTTCGTCAAAGTGAATATCAGTGTATTTTAGGTTATCCACATAGGTTACATGCTACCGTATTTGTAGCTCTTCTAATGATCTTTGCGTATCTTCGAATTATTCAAGAGATTCATCGAGTATTTCTGAATAAATGATTACCCTATTCAAACTTAATAAGTCCTTACACCTTCTATTCTTCCTTCTTATCCTTTAATATAAGTGGAGTCTTTTCTTTTGGAGATGCTAACTATTGTTCTATTCGTTCAAGTGCTCTTCTAAGTACTGTTCTAACATCATCAATCTATGTAAATTAATACCTTAGAAAGCTAGATGAGTATAGGAAGCAACTCGTACAGCTCCCTATCAGATTTGTCATCATATCACGATTTGATTGGTATGGCGTTTTCAGGCTAGAATTTATAAGAATTAGGTGAGTTCTATATAAAGAGGCTTACATCAATGATTATAATGTCCTTCATATTCCTACCTAGTTTAGTGAGGTCTTTTACATACTACCCTTCACTTAATGTACAAGACTCTCTGAACACTCTATGACTGCATAGTCCATAAGTATCCAGTTTATCAAGCAAGGGATTTGCGTATTTGGAAAGACTTGCTGTATAAATTACAAGTTCATATATTGGAGCTAAGCTTGCTAGAAATTCATCTACTCCTGGGCGTTTTAGGATATACACATCATACATTCTTTATTCTATCTCCACCTACACTATAATATCAGGTTTCTACGAGGGCTAAAAGGAAGAATGCACCAAAGTTTCATCAAGATCTAGAACTAAAGTTTTCTTATTCAGATTTTCAGCTGAAATAGGAGGAAGAATAAATTAGCTTTTTTCAGCCAGTTTTAGTTACTGTTGTTCCACAGTGCTAAAACAAGAGCATAGTTACGATATAAACGCAGAAATTCGATTTTTCTTGATAGAAATATTGCTTTTAAAGGGTTACAAAGCAGGTACTTTAATTTAGCCAATAGTAGGAGTCTAGTTATTCATAGTACTTCCATTTTGATTTACTTAGGTTATTATATCTTAGATTTTGGGATCTATTGCGTTTTGCTCCATTTTTAAGAAAATTCTTGAGAATTTTAGCTAAAAAATGATTATTCTGTTCTCTATTTTTCAATTAACATACTTAAAACCTACTTAACGCTAATGCAGTTAAAAGGAAATCCAAATTAGCTAACTGAATAGAGAAGATAGTCATACTTACTCCTTAAATAGGATATAGGGAAGGATTTTAAGCTGTGATAGTACAAAAGGAGCTTAGTAAGATTTTTGAAAAAGGAGTTTAACGGATAATAAGAAAATAAACTGGTAATATCTGTAAGGTTAAGCTAATTAACTAATATCTGGCTATATATCTAACTAAGCATCTTTATAAAATAACTCATCATTGAAGCGTTAAAATTTTAACTTAGAGCAAAGAAGTAAATTAAGAAAGTGATGGTAAAGTATAATTTTAACTGATTAGCTTTAGCCATATTTTCTTAAGTATTATTGATAGTAAAATTAAAGACTTGGTAAGTAGGTGTGATATATTAGAGTGCAGTGAATTTTGATATGTTTTTAGATTATCAAATGGAATAAAAAAGGAGCAGTAAGATAGAAAGGTATGAGTATAGTAAGAATAGAGAGTTAAAGATGGTATTGACGATTGCTATAGTATGAGATATAAATATTAGCTTGACATTTAAGATCATATATGTTTAGTCTAAGTATGAGTGAAAGCTTAGTTAAAGTATTAGGAAAGTTTACCATATGCAAAGTAATATTTTCTAATTTACTAAGGTAGTTAAGCTTTATATATCAAGTTTAGGTTAAAAATAATATTAAGTAATCAGTTAAATGAGGAAAGGGGATACTAATAGGAATTAACAGGGATATTTTATGAAGATGAAATACTTAATCATCTTAAACTTTGATTAGATGTGCTTTTAATTAAATGATGTAGTATTATATATTCAGTATTGCAAATGACAAATAGACTTTTTGAAATACTAAAGGGTATAAAAGTTTATGATGAGAAGGTGTAATTTGTAGTATACACAATAAATGACTGTAAAAAATTGCTAGCTTTAAAAAATAAAATGAAGACAATGAAATTCATTTTTCCTGCTGAACGTTATAAAGGTTCCACTGCTTCTCAACTTGCTCCGATAAAATTAGCATTGCAGCTCCTTATCTCACTATATCTTTCTCAAGCTGGGTTCGGTAGTTTTCGATTACCTCTTGAAGATGATTTAACTCTTCTTGACTTACATTTTCTTCTGATTTTTTTATTTCTTCCACTCGCTTAAGCTCAGCTTCTGGAACTACATATATACTATTCAGTTAATTTGTATAGTAAACTGCCTATAGAAGCTAAGACTGCTGAATCAAATTAGCTCCATTTTTCTCCTCTTCAATCTTCCTTTGAATATCCTCAATTTTCTCTCTCACTTGCCTTGAGTAGTTATTAACATACACAGTATTTGTTTCTCATATCGAAGTAATAGTTTTCAGGTCACCAAGTACTTCTTCATTTTAATTTATACCAAGAACGTTAATTATCTGATCCATAATATCAGCGAATGTCTGCAAATATAAGGAGCTAGTATACTTCACTTTAAGGAGTATCTCATTAAGAATAAAAATCAGCTATTTCTATTTTTCCTTCTTTTGAAAATACTAAAATCAAACTTAAGTGATTTCACTCGCTTTAGCCTCATTATTGAACATATACTGAACCACATTCTATATGTCAAACTATCTAGGCTAAGCAGGAAAATTTAGAAGCATCTAGTTGAATTCAGATACACTCATTATTATATTTTAACGAATTCAGATTTGAATTTAGTTTAAAATTTCGTTCAATTTGGAAACATTTTTATCTTCAAAATCGCATTTAAGATAAGAGGGTAAGAACTCCTAGCTTCTATGATTATCACACTCTCAGTATGGTATCAAAATAAAAGCTAAACAGAGATCACATTAGAAGCGAAAGGAGATCTAAAGTGTCTTCTTAAAGTAATCTTAGACTGCTTAGATTTCTGTCTAAGATGGTAAGATAAGCAAAGTAGTGAAAATGAATCACGATGATTATAAGGTAATAAGATAGAAACATTGCATATCACCTAAGGGTAATAATGATATATATTCTACTAAAGCATACCATTAAATAATACTTCTCTCACTCTTTTGCTTAAACTCATATAACTAGCACTACATAAAAAACCATATAATATATTAAACAAGCTGCATATATATGATGCTACAGAAGAAAAGGTTTACAAGATTAGATCGATCTGAGATATTAAGTGATAGAGTAATTGATTAATGTCTGGATTGCTATTCATTTAATTTAGCTTTCAACATCACTTTTGTAATTTAAAATAAAGGATTTTTGGGTTAAATTAGAAAAATGGAAAAAAAGCTTTTCTAATACTACAGAGAACTTCCTTCTCAACAGGAAAGATTATTCTGAAATAGACTTCATAGATGGAGAATGGACCCTCATGACTATCCTAAAATGTGGAGAAGTGGAAGTATGGGTTGGTCAAGTATTTTAAAAGTTAGATATGGTGTCATGATGTTTTTAGCCTATAGATTCACAATCCATAGTAAGACATTTTTAACTATTTTTAGTAATAAACCCTCCACATCACCACTGAGCAAAGCGAATACTTTAACTTTTTTAGTTAACTTACAATAAATAAGTATATTTATTCACCTCTTTGATCAACTATATCACTCTCCTTTATCTTCTATCTTAGCTGGCATTTCTTTCAATCATCTTTATATCAGTTAAACATTCTTAGACTTACATATAGCAATATATATATCAAGGACAAGTCTATCATTGACTTCACAAAATAGTGTACCATATGCATGCTTTTGCTTTTCGCACATTGATAGAAACCTAAAATTAGAAAGCAATTTATTAAAATAGAAAATAAGCATAATCAGGTAGGAGTCTTGCACTGGAATATACTGTTTGTTTAAATTTCAGGAAGATCTATTTCTTGCGATCTATTTTCTAGAAGTCTCAACGAACCTAGTACTCTACTAAACCCAGGACCATAATTTTGGTGTCTTGATTTAGGCATTTTTGAGTTAACTTGAAAATCAACTGTATCTTTAGAAGGTGATTAGTACTCAGTTCCACATGCAATACATTCGAACATGTTTTGATGAGCTTTTGCGAAAGCTGATGATTCTGACTTCACCGGAGCAGTTCCTTCTCTCTACTGAATTTTTAAAAAGTTTTTAATTTCTTCGATTCGCCTGTTTAGGAGTCTTTAGACTTTTTTCAAATCCTCTTTATCAACCTTGTTATTTAAGTCAGTTTTGTCCATCTTACAATCCAAGTATTCATATATCTCTTTTATTGTGCGGTTGTCTTATTTATTGAGTTTGCTTCCCTCATTTTGCTTTCTTATAAGTTCGTTAAGTTGTGATTAAAAGATAGAAAGATCGGAAAGCATATCAAGACTAGGCTATATTTTAATTAAATTTTGATTCACCGTTTCAGCTTCTTATGTTGCTTTCTTTACTTTCAACTATATTTTAGAAATAGCTTCTTCAATCTTCGATACTTTCACTTTAATAATCTTAAACTCTTAAGCAGTGGCAGGTAATTATTCATCCATTTATTAATCTCCTTATTGCTTACCATGCTAATGTTTATGATATCCTTATAGTTTCTAAACAGCGTTAATAACTGTATTTAACTTTATTAGGCTTGAATCATAGCTTTCGTTCATATTTTCCCACTTGAGCTTATTCGTTAAAATATCTTCATCTAGCTTTGCTTTCATTTCATTAAGTTCTTGTTAAACTGAATCCCTAAAATTGTTTTACTTCTTTAGCAGCTCAGGTATTCGTTCCATCATGAAGAACTCATTCTCTTTCTAAAATTTCTGAATGATAGTTTAGAGCTCTTCTATAGTTCTCTGCTACTTTTTGCTTTTATATTATAATTCTTCTAAAACTTCAGGAAGAGGTTTGCCTTAGCCAGAGTTTTCTAATATCGCCTATTCCAGCTTTTCTATTGCCTTTTAAGTATTTGCCTAGAATTGTTGATAGTTAGAGATGCTTGTTTTCACGAAACTGGTTAATTACATAATCTGCATACTTCCTCCTTATGCTTTACCTGGTTTTACATCTTAATCATTTTTGGATTTACTGATAAAGCTTCCAAAATCTAGCTTCATTTCTTAAGTCTTATTTAAACTATCCTTTATCTCTTCGGTGAACTTCTAGATTTCAAAAAGAGCGTTTTGGAAAGAAATTAGTTCTTCTCTCATTCTCTAAACATTAAGGTTAATTTCTTCTTATTGGTCTTCTTTACTCTATGCCCCTTATTTTTGCTTTTCAATATAATCGCTAAAAGTCTCCTATTGTGACTATACTCTTTACTAGTTCTACTCTATCTATTTCACAGTTAACTCAAGTTAGGATATCTATATTGCTTACGATCTATTATAACTCTGAATTCTACGATTAACTTGCTAATTACTTTCTGCAGCCTAGTTTTACTACTTAGATTCTTCATTTTCAACATGTTCACTCCTCAAAGTTTGAGTTTTATCATACTAGTTAGCTCGAGGAGTTTTAATTTGTGATACGACTGAGTTTTGCTTTTGAAATTAAATGGCCTACTCATCTTATTCAAAGCTATCACTTAACAAAATCTTAGAAACCTGCTACATTATTAAAGTACTCTGCTATAAGTTATTTTGTTCGATACACTGCTAAAAAAACTTTAATAGTTCATCTGGTTTCACATTTAAACCTCGTTTCTGTTAGAATAGCTAAAGAACTGCCTCTTTGTAATGAGATTAAACTTTATTTATTTTTTTAGCTGATTAGCTTCACTAATTTTACTCCTCTTCTTCTAGTTTCTTAACTTACTCTTAAATTATTGTTAGAATCTCCTCCTTCAAAGTTTCTCCCTTACCTTAAATCAGGCTTTCTATCACTTCTGCGAATTCATTTTTCGCCTGACTTGTAGCAGCTAAATTATGCTTTTCAAGCTCTCCAGCCTTAATTATAATATCTCTTTGGATTTCCTTTTTAAAAGCTTCTTGACTTTTACTTTGATTATCCTCCAAGTTCTTTACCTGGTTCTGAAAAGTGTCGAGTAAGTTGTCCATTTTATTATTGAAGGATGCTTAGGCTTCCTCAATTTTAAGTTGATCTTTATAAGAATTTTCCTCTATTTTCCGTTCAAGTCTATATATCTTCTCCTCGACATCCTTGAACCTATCACTTCAGCTTTCCACTTTATCCTTAATCTCGTTAATAATCAGAAGTCCTTTCTACATAATCTTCGTCTACGAATCCAGCTCTGCAATCTACTTTTCACATCTCTAGAAATCCTTCTAAACAATTGACACAATCTACTCCTAGGATTGAATAGCGAAATCAATTCCATCCTACTTAGAAGTGACGAAGCTAAGGTACTTCACAAGGTTTGAGAAATCTATCTTAAGCAAGTCCTCAAGTTTAGGAATAGAAAGTACGGTTTTTTTAGTCTAGCATGATAAAGGAGAGTTAGGTATTGTTTGATACATTAAATAAAAGCTTCAATATTAAAGCTAGAATTACTAAAAAGGCTATTATATAAGCTTTATCATATGTACTATAAATCATGCCCTTTAGATAGATAATCATCCCACTATAAAAAGAAACTGCTATGATCAACTGTCTTTCACTTTTTATTTACATTATACAAGCTAGATAGTCAATGGACTTGCATATGAGGATCAGTAATTAAACTGAGCGAAACAAGATTTGCTGGTAATTTACTGATTTTTTGAGTTAATTTTCCTAAATGAAAGCTAAGGAATTCTAGGATAAATGGTAGAAAACGTTTCGTATGTAAATTTAAATGACTGCTTCAGAAATTTTGCCACTATATGAAGCTTTGAATGAACATGGTTATGATTATTGTATATATAGCTACAATTGCTTGTCTATGGTCTAAATGAAATAAGTAGACTAAATTTCAAAGCGATTGATAGTACTAGGAATCATTATGCTCTTCATTATAAGAGATAAGATTGATACTGAAAGCCTTTTTTGAAGAGTGTCTAATCGTGGAAGTATCTCTTAGTTAAAATGTAATCTTAATAAAGTTTAACCAATCCAAAAGTCTTATTTTTGACTTTATTTTTAAGTATATCAAAGTTAAGGATTCTACTTAACCGAATTTTCTATTATATACTTAGTTCTTTATTACCTCTTTCATTAAAATCACCAATCAGATTGTTCACATCCTTACTCTCTTTTCATAATATAGAAAGAAGATATTTGTACCTGCTTTTACTTATCTAAAAGCTAATGAGATATCTTTTATGAGATGACAGAGTTAGATATAGAGACCTTTGAGGACTTCATAATAGAGCTTTTACTTTATTTACCTTTAGTCAATTATACTGAAAGGTTATCCAAACTAACTACTTATATATCCAGCAAATACTAACAGGTGGTTTTAGGCTAATCAATACATGTAGGTAACTATGTTAATATATCTTGTTGTATGAAGCTATTATCATATAGTAGTTTAGCAATATAGATGTGATCTCTTATTAATTCTAGTCTAAGCTACTAAAGTTTAGGATAAACTAAGATAATATCTTATATGATCCTAAAATGATCAAAGCTATAGCTTATATGGTGCTTCTATTAACGTGCTATTCAAGTTGATCTTCTTATATCGATACTCTACTATATAGCCAGATTTTAGAATAGTCAAGTTAATTTAAATCAGGAGCTTTCAAAGTTTTTATGCTTGATTTAAGAGATTAAAATTTACTGAAAATCTGCTAGCTTCCTTAATACTTAAGCCAGCTAACCATATACAGCACATTACTCAACTAGATACTTCATACCTCTATGCTTAATACCTTATAAGCACCCTTATACTTAAAGTGAAGGATTTCGATATGCAATAAACAAGGTTTTTATTAAACTTTTACATTTAAATCTCTACAACTTAGGTTAGTTTAGTAACAAGACCTTTTACATATAAATGTCAGAGTCAAAAACTAACACCAAGAATATCTCTAATTGAGAATCAGCGATAGCAGGCTTCCTAGCTAATACGACAACGCTAGTTTTTTTTCCACTAGAAACTCTACGTGCTAGGTTATAGGCATATGATGGGTTTAGCGGAAATAAGATCAAGTTTTACAAGAATAGTTTAGTTGCTACTAGGACTATTATTGCTGAAGAGGGGTTTTGTGCATTGTATAGAGGTTGCTATATGAACTTGTTTGGTTCTTTCGCTCAATCGATTTATTTTTATGTAATCCTTCATACAGATTTATCAACTGGGAAAGAAAGTCCACAAAGACCTAGAAATATAACATCCTGAACTTTTTAAAGGGCTAGTAGCTAGTGAAGCTGCTGTTATTTCTACTGTCGTTACTACTCCACTTTGGATGATTAAAACTCGCATTCAGTTATAGTTATACAAAGAGTAGACCCCGTTACACTCGATTTACTAAACAGTCCAAAAGACTATTCGAGTTGACGGTTTTTTTGGATTGTGGAGAGGATTAACTCCTAGTTTAATCCTGAGCTCACATGGAGTGGTGCTAATGTACTCATATGAAACCTTGAAAGAAATGGGTGTGTTTAGTGTAGGAGTAAATGGAGCTTTATCTAAGCTCCTTGCAACAGTGATTGTATATCCAATAACTACAATAAGAACTAGAATTCAGTAAGAATAGCACTCATCAATAAGAACTAAAAAATTAATAGAAAGAGACTTTAAAGTCACAGAAGGACCATTTTACGATGGAGTTTACGACGTAATTAAACGTACTTTCAAGCACTAGGGAATAGTAGGATTCTACAAGGGACTAGGTCCAACACTCCTTAGAGTAGGTCCTTCTTTCTATCTATTTTTCTACTTCTATGAACTGTTCACTGATATCTTAGAGAAAAGGCATTTGTGAATATTTTTTTAGAATTAATCTAATTTATTTAAGCTTCATAGTGTAAATCACTTTTTATCTTATATATGAATATGTTAGGGACATAAGTCAAGCTATTAAAGCAAATTAATTAGTCTCATTAATGTTTAAGCTTATCAATTGAAGAAATCTTCAAATTTATGCACCAACATTTTCATAACGGTTTGATTTTCGAGGAATTGAATATGAGCTGCTCTTCCTATGAAGCTGTCTAAGTTTCTGAATAGTTTACTTACTTTTCTTTTATGTAGAAGTTAACGTCAATTCGATGGAGGCATTCTATGGTTAGGCGATTCATTATATTTCGAGCCATTTGCATGTAAATTTCTCCCTTTCTGTATTAAATATTACTAGTCGTTTGAAGCTTTAGCATTGATTTCTATTCTAGCACTTTCAAAAGGAGCATAATGGTCTTAAAAAGAACTTATTAAGGCTATATTTCTAAACCATTCAAGACCACCTGTTTCACTTAGTTTGTACATAAACGTTTCATTAAGCGTTTTACTGTCTGTCATACTTAACTACTATAAGCTCTTGCTCTTCTTCCATTTTTTAAGTACTCACATCCCTGCATCTACCAGTTTGCTAGAGTTGTACATGTAGCCTAAATGTGGTGAAGAAAAAGTCATAAAAGTATGCATGTTTTCTTTATATTCTTCTAAGTAAGGAAGTGCTGTACGAATTATAACTCCACCCATACTATGTCCAATAAAGCTTAACTTACCCAGATTCTATCCTGGACATCACTCACTCACAAAGTTAATAACCTCTTAAGCTAATTTTATCCCCATTTTTTGAATATCTCCTTCAGTATCATCCTCGTTAGATGTAGAGCATAAATAAAGCGCCTCAGGATGTAGCAAAGAGATGTTATTTTTGATGAGTCTCATATCATAGCTATTACCTTAGAAGCCGTGGACTAGAACGAATACATGCACTCCATAGTACTAGTTAGGCAAGTTTTTCTACTTTAACTGCTCAAATTTTTACTTATAATCCATTTCATTCTCCTACAAATTTTCTACCTCTTTAATGTAAACCTCTTCGAAAAGCAAAGGGTGATCTTGTGATGTTGGAAATAGAATTAAGTCTTAAAGGGCAAATGGTTACAAGCTCTTATAGTATACATTTTTACGTTTAGCCTTAGAGATTTCATTATGCTGCTCTCCGATGTTAGACCTATTGGTTTATGAAAAGCTTTTAGTAATAATTAAATCTCTAAAGATGCTTTCACCTCATCTCTCTCTAATTTTAGCCTGATAGTTCTCTTCAAGGATGGAAATCACTTCTTTAGGAAACAAATTTAAGAACTCGCATACTTTGAACCATAGTTGGAATAATTAAGCTGCTACTTTATTGATTTCTTATATTATAAGATTAGCAACCTCAACTGTCTAGTTCGTCTATATCTTTCTAGCGAATGATCCTTTGTTTTTCAGGCTCATCTATGAACTTGCATCTAAGACTTCTCACTGCTCATTAGACAAGGAAGATGCTTCTGTGCTTTCACTTTTAGACGAACTCTCGGATTTATTTTCAGAAGCTTCTAAATCTAGAAGAACTAGCTAAGGAATTTCCAAGTTGTAACTGAGAAATTCCTTGTTACCACTTCCTTAGCATTTTTGCTGGAAGGATATCAAGTTACTTTTAAGGTGGTTAAAGATATCAACCAATACGATGATATATTTTCAGTATATGTCATCTATCTATTTCTCTCCCACAGCTTATGGCAAATTACCACTTTGGTCTTAAAAAAAAAACTCAGCTAAGTTATTAGAAGCTTTGCCTTAATAGTTCTAACTCTCTGATTTTCTCCTTTTTTCCTTCTACACTTATGTGTTTTCTTAAGAATAGCTTAACTTTTGCATTCTAAACCTGAAATCAATCAAAGTGGCATGTATCATTCCATTACAGGTGCAGTAATAGTTTTCATCGAAGACGATTTATAAGAACTCATTGATACCAAGTAGAACTCTATTCAGTGCAAATTTCTAGCTTGATAACTGCTTAAACTCTATCTTATTTTGGATATCAGCTGCTATCTGTTATACCCTGTCAGGTCCTCCTACATCTGCCAAGTCAGCAAATAGCAAATCTACATCTAGGTAAAGAGAAGTGTTCTCATAATACGGTTCTACCTCTATTTCCGTTCTGAAGCTACAAAACGTGCTAAGGTCAATTTCTTCCTCAACATATCTGACTAAGAAGGCTTATGATATGAAAGTATTATCCTAGTCCTCAATGTAAGAAGGAATTAGGTTATGGTTATCAACTTGGAGTATCATCTTTTTCGCATTTACTTATTAGCTCATCTGAACTTAGTAAGGCTAAGCAGAAGTTTTCTATTGGAACTTATTAAGATGGTAAATTGAAAATTTCAAGCAATAGACTCCTTAGTGGAACAGGTCAATATTTCTGAAAGTATCAAGCTGAAGTAAAATTTCAAGGATTGCTTTTAAAGACATTTTAATTAGAAATTTGGAAATTAAATATAAACTAACTAGCCTTTTGGCTTACCGTTTACTTGCAATGCTCATACTCTCCTATTTCTGGTGATAGAACTTGTTTAAACTAGAAACTTGGATTATGATGGTATATCTAGTTAAGTATCTACCTATCATTGCCTCTTATAATGGAAAGTTGCTTCTACTACTAAAATTAGTTTCATTACTACTCTAGCCTTATTAGCAAGTGCATCTAAACAAGTTGTCTAACTATCAAAGAAAGCATTATTTTCTCTCTTTTCCTTATATTTATTTTTATTCCTCAAGCTCCAGCTAACACATAAAGCATCTTACATTAGCTTGCTTTCTTATATAGAATAGCATTCCCTTTTGCTAGTATCTTACCTTACTCTATTCTTAATCGCTTAAAGCTTTTACTTCTACCTACTTGGTTATTACCTCTATTTTGCCTTTATTCTTTATATCCCTTTTTATCTTTTCTAGGTATATGATTAGTATAAGCCTTTATTATAGAAACTGACTGATAGATTAAGAAACTTAGCTTTAGTCTATATATAAGAATTAAAGGAAAGGGTTAGAAGAGATATGCTTAGGATACTGTAGCTAGAGCTAAGATTTCAAAGTCTTAAATAAAGGCATTAATGAGGAAAGTAAGACTATGGTTAAGTAAAAAGGGAGGAATGGTACTAATGCTTAGCTAATATAAAGTGTAGAAAGTACAAGAATGTAAAGGCTTAAGCAATTAATAGCCTACCTTATACACCCAGTCTCAAGTTATTAATGGTTCTACGTTAAGACACTCCATATAATTTCAATTCTACTAAGTCAATAAACAGAACTGGCTACATTAGTTAGATCAGTAATAGAACAGTTTTCATAGCTAAATCTGAATAAATAGAAGCTATTTAAGCCTCTGTATAGATCGGTAACTAATTTAGTTATTATCGATATCAAAAGATTGGTTTCATTTATATGATTAGGTTCTTTTGGTTATAATTAGGATATAAATAGAATATCTGTCCTTAAGGATTAAAATGAACTTATAATCATTGGATGAGTTTTACTCTACTATCTGCTAATGGGATGTAGAATATGACTAGCAGAGTAACTAAGAAGCAATAACTGCTCCTCCTTTGGAAACTGATGAGTATGAATAGCTGAAAAAACCAGGTTTGAAATAGATCCCAACTGAATTTGACTCATGTCATTAGTATATCAAAGAGTGACTTCCTCTTTTCTATAATGAAGTGAAGGCTTAAATTGAAAGAGCAAAAGAGGTAGAATCAGAAAAATCGGAACTTTTTACCCTAAATATAGCCTAATGCGTTGATTCCTTTATTTAGATTAACTTAACAAGAATAAGGGAGGATGGAGTATAATATTCAAATAACGATCTTGTTACTGTAATGTCTGAAAAGCGTCATATCATTTATGGTATTGTAGACCATATGCTGAGAAATGAACTAACAGTTAAAATAGTGCTAAAGCTAAAAGCTGAGGAAAAGAGCCAAAAAAGTATTGATTTTGCAAACACTCTTAAGAAGAATTCTAAGTTCTAGATTTAGAGATTATGCAACCTAGCAACTATGAACAGAGAGTACTAAGCTCTATACAGTATGTGGGATTTACGTTTATAGGAGATAATATTAAGACCTTTTAATAAGGAACCAGAATACTACTTCTAAATCCCTTAGAATCTTTAGCAAAAACTGGAACAGGATTATAATGAGTCTTAGATTATAGCCATCAGGTAAAGCTTGAGATCAGATGGAGTTACTCTTATTTAAGGTCCACCTGGCACAGGTAAAACAACAACAATTCTAGGTATTTTAAGCGTACTTCTCAATTCAAAAATATCAGAAATAGAAGAAGAGGAAGACTTAGTAATAGAGGGAAATGAAATGAGCAAGTAATAGTGTAGAGAGCTCATAAACTAAAATATGTTCTGGATTAAGTAAAATTAAAACTTCCTTGATGACATTGATTTTTATGAGTAGGAAATGTTTGTATAGTATATAAAGTAGCCAGCTAAGAGATTGCAGATCAAGAAACTATAAGGAATTTAAAAACCAGAGAAAATTCTTATTTGCGCCCCTTCTAATACTGGTATAGATGAGATAGTGCAAAAAATAATCGCCAAAGGAATATTAAACGATGAAGGAATTTACGAAGTCCCTCCTTTTGTTAGAATAGGTCCTAATATTCACGAGTCACTTATGTAGTATTCTTTAGAAAATTAGGCATAAATGAAAGCCTAAAGCTAAAATGTATAAGAGAGCGATATGCACAAGTTATAGATAATCTAGCAGAGTAAGTTAGTGTGTGGAACGTTGTCTATGATGGGGTCTTAAATATTAACCTAGCATTCTATTAATTTCGATACAGTCGTAATTGACGAAGCTGGTTAAGGTATAGAGTTAAGTACTTTAATTCCCTTGAAATATAATTGTAAGAGACTGATATTGGTAGGAGACCCATAATAACTACCTGCTACAGTATTTGCGAGGGAAAACATTCCTTTATAATACGACAGAAGTCTCTTTTAAAGGTTCATGGTGCACTCAATGCCTATTTAAATGCTAAAAGTACAGTACAGAATGGATCCTGTTATAAGCTCTTTCATAAGTTAGACATTCTACAATGGTGGACTAAGAAACGGCGAAAAAATTTCGACTTAATTGCAGTGAAATATTTTAAGCGCCTTCACATATTTTGATATGAAGGATTCTTAAGAAAAGCTAAAAAAGAATTCATATGTAAACAAAGATGAAATAGAGCTAACTTTCTAGATATATAAGTTCCTCTATTCCAATAAAGCTGAATTTGATATATAAGATATGAAGGAATAAGTGACTGTCATATGTCCCTATAGTTAGCAGGTTAGCTAAATTAAAAAATACTTTATTGAGACTATTCAAACATGCCCTATTGAAGTTAATACAGTGGATGGGTATTAAGGAAGAGAGAAGGATTTTGTGATATTCTCTACAGTAAGAGGTTTAGGTGCTAACAAAGGAATTGGGTTTCTTAAAGATATGCGAAGGATAAACGTAGGTCTAAGTCGAGCTAAAAGAGCATTATGAATCATAGGAAATTCTAAAAAGCTTAGAAAAGACTCAATGTGAAGATCAATGCTAGACTACAGTGTAAATCATGGTAAATGTGTACAAGTTTCTAAACCCTATGCCTCATTTTTTCAAAGATTATAGTAAAATCCTGCACAGTTTTACATAAATAATCCATTTACCAAAACTAACATCATATAGGAGACCGCTTGAAATTTACATCTTTATAAGACATAAATTAATATGTAATTACCTCATTTTGCTAATATTAATGTCTCTTCTTTTTCCTTTTACTATACTATTTAACCCTTTTATTCATTTCCTTTTAAGAATCTTATTATGCTCTTTTGCTTATTTCTGCTTATTTTAGATCAGCAAAATGATTAATCACAAGACGTTTGCCTCATCGAACTATT
The DNA here is from genome assembly GCA_946699065.1 of Loxodes magnus. NCBI lineage: Eukaryota > Ciliophora > Karyorelictea > Loxodida > Loxodidae > Loxodes > Loxodes magnus. The sequence continues at coordinate 280,907 of CAMPDV010000243.1, forward strand.
TCATTCCTACTTTTCCCATAACTACACAATACTAATAATCATCCCTTCTTTCTTCTCTTCACTTAGTCCAATCCTATTAGCCATCTTCAAACTCCAACGAAAACCTGGCAAATATTAGTTGCTTCTAACTTAATAAGAGTTTGTAATTTTCATTTTCCTTCTAATTAAAATGCAAAAAATATATCCTAATTACACTTCAGAAGATCAGTATCTCAATAAACAAAGTACTAAGCCTCTCATGCTTGACAAGCTTAAGCATCAATAGAGCATTTTAGATGAGATATTAAAGTGTCATATATAAAACGCCAGGGAAGAAGAACTTAAATAGCTCTATTAGCTCAAGTTTAGCATCTAAGATAGTATCTAGTCGATCTAGATGAACCCTATGATTGATTCGTTTGGAAACCCTTAGGTTATACAAACTATAAGTAAATGATTCAAGCAGTTAGCGATTAAAGTAGCAGGATAGACGAAACTGATGCTTGAGGTTAGCTAGATTGAGAGGAAAGTTAAGGAAGACATCTAGGAGTTTATGCAAGTTTACTTACCTAGCAAATTAGTTGTTGAAGAGAACTAAATTTTGAACCAGAAGTTATAGCATTTGTTATTACAATCGAAAGACTCCAGAGATAAACTTAATGTTGATAACCTTACTATGAAGATGAATGAGATGAAGAGTAGCTATGAAAAGTAAATCTAGCAGTTTAAGTAGCAAGTATAGCAGCTATAGGACTAAAGGAAGAATTATTCCTTCCAGTAGCTTAATACTCCTGACATACTCAATATTAAGGAAAATCTAAACAAGAAATCGTAAAAGATCTAACAACTTATTTCAGAGAGTTAGAAGAAGTTCCAGCGGTTCCATGTATCAGCAGATGAGACAAACCAGAATACTCAGCAGAAATATTTCTAAACCTATGAAAAATTTTAGCTAACATCTTAATAGCAGCTCAGCAAAAGAGAAAGCTAAGAGTTCTTTTAAGTATGTTAACTAGTATCGCTGAAGATTTAAGACTAGGAACTCAAAAAAAAATTCCTAAAGCTTAAAGAAGGAATTGAGAACTTTATTTTAAAGGAGATAAAAAACTCAAATTAAGAAGAATACAAAGCTAAGATAAGAGAACTAAAGGAGATTAATGAAGCTTACAAACATAAGGTAGAAAGCCTTGAACAAGCTAATTAGGATCTATAGATACAACAGCAAATTTAGTACAGAGAGTTTTTAGAGAGAGTTAGCAAGCTTAATACACAGAATGCTGAGTAATAGCTACTATAGTTATAGGCCTAGAACTAGTAGTTAGAGTATAGGATAAAGCAATTAACGGGAAATAGCGAAAATCGGCAAAATAGAAGTATCTTCTCGCAAAAAAACTAGTAAATTGGCTCTCCTCTCAATGCTCTCTTTCAAGACCGTAACGAAATCTGAAGATAGTTGAACTAAGAAAAGAACCTGGATATATCCTCCATAAAGCAGGTAATCTATTCCTTTGAGTAAAATGCAATCTCTCTCTTCCAAAGCTAAATCAGAAAAATGGAAAAAGTCATTAATAGCAAGAGCTAGCAACTAGATAAGCTATAGTATGTAGTTACTAAGGCTCTGAAAGCGAAATAAGTATTTAGAATGCTTAACTAAGAACATGAATCTGTCTTTTTGGAGTAAAGAGTAGACTACTATGACTAAAGCTAGAGCGAACAAAACTACACAACTGTAGATAAGAACAAATCTTACCATAAGCATTCATTTCACAAGAAAATGAATAGTATGGAAAATAGATTCCAAAAGAGAGTCCAGAGTGAAAAAAATTTAGATATAATGGTTGATTTTCCTTTTAGTAAATCAAGCTACAACTCAGAATGTCAGAACTAAGGAATTAGTAGTAACTAGCTATATAAGTAGAGTACAGACTAACGGAAATAGATAGAGAACCTTTAATAAGATCTAAGATCATTGAGAAGGTAAAAGGAACAAGCTGATTAAGAGGTTAAAAACTCATACATTAGGATAGAGTAGCTAGCTTAGTAGGTGATAGCATTACAGAATAATACCTCTAACGCTGATTCCTATAGATAAGAAATTTCTAGCATCTAGCTAGATTTCGAGAACTAGTAAAGAGAGATGACAAGCTAAATACGTAAGCTGGTATAAGAAAAATAGGAACTCTTTGATAAGAACTAAACTCTAAACTAGCTTTACAAACAGCTTGATACAATACTTAAGCAGAAGAACTAATCAGACTAAAAGCTAAAAGAGCATGCGATTTAAGATTAAGTTCAGCTGTAGAATGCATAATAGGAACTATAGTCAGCTTTAAAGCAAAAAGAGAGCTTACAGTATTAGCTCAAAGAGGCTTAAAATAAACTACTCAGTGCTTAAAAAGAAATTTAGGAGAATAGCTCTTAGATCAGTAAACTAAAAGACCAGCTTGAAATATAAATAGCTCAGAAGTAAATTTTATCTAATGACTTAAAAGAGCTTTAAGCTCAGTACTTCCATTTAGAGTCAGAATTCAAACTACTAGAAGAATAAAACCTCACAGAGTTTTAATAGATATCAGAGCAAAATTTGTCTCTTTCATAAAGACTTCAATAGCAGTAAAGTGAGATATAGGAGGCTTCTTAGAGCTAAAAGAAGGAGCATTAAGAATTACTGTCATATTATAAAAACAAACAGGCAAATCTAGAAGAAACTATCAGTTCACTTAAGGAAAACTTGTAGGAGAAATAGCTAACCTGTGTGCAAAAGACTAATGAGATACAATAATTGAAACTAAAGCTAGATTAATAGCTCATAGTTAACTAAAGCTAAGAGTAAAAGATCTAAGAAGAGCTTTTAGATATTGAAAAGCTGAAATATGCCAAAGAAAATATTGCAAAGGAACTGCATTAAAAGGATAATTTCCTTAAGAATGCCAATATTAACGAGGAGTAGAAATAAGCTAAGATTAAGAGTCTTCATTAAGAGAAAGTAGAACTAGAGGAGAAGGTAAGAAGTCTAAATGATTAGAATAGTTAACTAAATGAGTAGAATGAGTAACTTAAATCACTATTAGAGGAAAAAGGGTAGAATTTGCAGAATATGCAGAAATAAGCTGAAAAGGAAAAAGTTTAGATTTGTAATTCTCTAGTCTCGCCTATAAAACTGGATACATATAAAGTAGAGGATATAATAAGTAAGATTAAAGAGCAGTAGTTAACTTAGAGGAATGAGTAGCTTGATCTAGAATAGTAGAATAACGACCTAAACTTAAAGAACTAGAAGCTTGAGTTGTAAATTCAATAGTAAAAGAAAGAACTGAAAGATCTGGCAGATAAGCTATTTGAGAATGTGCAAGAATGCAAGTAAATATAGTCAAAGACTAAGGAAATACAAGTAGATAACGGAGAAAATCTGAAGGAAATATAAAGTCTAAAGCAGCAAATAGAAAACCTAAACCAGTCAAATGACTAGAAGGAAAGATTGATAGGCAAATCATAATAAGTAATTAACACTCTATAAGGCTAGCAAAAAATGATGGAAAACTTAAAAAAGGACTTAAAGGAAAAATCTATCTAACTTTAGGAAAAGCTAAACGAAGCTTGTAGTTAGTATAAGAGAGAAATAGAAGAATTAATGTAGTAAAATAGACAATTAAGTGAAATAAACGAGCAATGTAATGAGAAAATTAAACTGCTTAATAGAGAAAACAAGTAGCTAAAACTGACTTAGTAGGAACAAGAACTTAAGCATAATAACTTACTGCAAGAGTAATTAAGCTTAGCATAAGAAAGTACTCAAAGAGCAAATGAGCTGTAGGATTAGCAAACTAAGGATTAAGAAAAATTTGCGAGTAAAAAGCAAAAATTGTAAAGTTTGAAGAGCCAGAATAAACAATTAGAGGAGTAAGTCAGTAAATTGAAGCAATAGTTATAAGACTCTATATCATCCTATGAAGATTAGACTAATACATTAAATGAAAAACTAGAACAACTGTAAAAAACAACGGAAAAAGATGAATAGCTAAATAGTGAACTCAACAACAAACTTTAAAAAACGAACGAAAAAAATTAAGAACTGAATAGTCAACTTAGCGAGTTGAAACGCATCTATGAAAAAATGTAAAAACAATTTGAAGACTTAAATGGCCAAAATAACGTTCTAAGAAGAGATAGTTAAATAATAACTGAAAAGAGCACTACACAACTATAAATCCTAGATTTAAGAATAAAGCAGCTAGAAAAGGAATTAGATGGAAAAGATAAAAGGATAAAGGAGTATGAAGCTGTAGCAGCCTTATAAAAACGATAAAACTAGGAAGATAAAGATAATACCTTATCTCTGCTAAATGAGAGAGATCAAAGGATAGAGAATCTTTAAGGACAGCTACAAAAATTCAAGCAGGATAATTAAGCTTTTATAAAAGAGAATGATATGCTTGAACAAAGTCTAGACTTAAAGGCAAATGAACTAGAGGGGATAAAGGAATAGTTTAAACAGAAAGAAGACGAACTTTTAAATGCCCAAAATACAATAAAGATCCAGATTAATTAACTAAAAGATTGAAAGCAGTAACTAAATGATAAGGCTGAGTATTAAGATTAATAGTAAAAGTTAAATTAACTAAACTAGAATCTTCAGCAATCTTTAAAAGATGCTTAGTAGGTAGCAGAAAATTAGATGACAGAACTGACTTCAAAGCTATAAGAAAGTGTAGAAAGAAGCAAAGAACTAAGCAAAGCTAATAACGAACTAAAATAGAACTAATTAAAAGCACAATGAACTATAAATTAATTAACCCAGGAAAACGATAATTTGGTACTAAAGAACCAGGAATTATAGGAATAGGTTGATTTTTAACTGAAAGAGATTTAAGAAAAAGAAAATAAAATTAAAGAAATAGAAGTGTAGAAGTTATAAGCCTAACAAAGGCTAGAAAAATAAATCCAGGAAACTCAAAATAAATCAAAAGGATAAACTAAGATAATTGAGGACCTATAAGCATAATGCTAATAGCTTTAAAGTACTATTTAAGAGCAAATAGAGGAAAAAGAGCTGCTGGATAATAAAACCTAAATATTGACTAATGAGATGGAATATATAAAGCAGTAATTTAAGATATAAGGCAGTTAACTATAAAGTGTTACTGATAAAATGAATAACTTTGAAGAATAGTTAAAGTCTTCAGAATAGAAGTACAGCAAATAAAAGGAGGACTATGAAAAGTAAATCTCAATACTAAATACAGAAATATCTGAATTACAAGATACTCAAAACTAGGACTAAGAGAGTAAAGAAAGCTAAGTTTAAGAATTAGCGAGTTAAAAAGACTCTTTAGAAGAGAAAATAAAAGAGTACAAAGAGGCTTTACAAAAATAAAGCTAGTTATATTAGGAAATAGCAAAGAAGTAGGAAACATTATAACTATCTTATGACTAACTAAACTAAGCAAAGGAATCTCTTTAGAAGAATAATGACCAAATGATGGAACAGAATAAAACTCTTAAATCTGAATCAGAAAATACACTTTAGAAATTAAAGGAAGAACTAGACCAAAAAAGGAAAAGTATTAGAGAGCTTGAAAAGAGTAATAATGAAACTAAGTTCTAGCTTTAAGATTTAATATAAAAGAACTAATAACTGCAAGAGAATTTAGAGCAAACAACTTAATAAAAAGAACATTTTGAAGGTTAGTTATTAAATAGAGAGTCTAAGAAAGAAGATTTATAGTATCAGCTGCAAAAGCAAAAGGAAGATAACTTAGCATTTATATAGGAAAATAAGATTCTCGAGTAGAGCTTGGGAGAAAAAACAAGTGAATTAGCTGAGACTCAAAATTAGCTATAATAGAAAAGTAAAGAGTTATAAAGTATAAAGCTTATAGTTTAAGCTTTTGAAGAGTAACATAGTGCTTTAAAAAAAGAGTCTTCTGAAAATATAGAGGCTTATTAAAAAAAAGTGACTCTATAAGATAATGAAATAGAATAACTGAAGAAGGAATAAAATAGCAAAACGGTGCTAATAGAGTAACTTAACTAAAAGCTATTAGAAACTTAAAGTAATCTAGCTCAGTAGCAGCAAATAGTTAACGATTTGTAAGATTAATTGAAAAAAGTTCAGTTAAGTCTTAATGAGATTACTGAAAATAATACAAAAACGAAGTAAGAAAACAATCAGCTTCGAGATGCGAATGCCAAGTATATTAAGGATATTTAAGAACAAGAGGAAATCCAAAAAGAGTCAGAAACTTAAGCTTCTTTATACTAGTAGTAAGTAGAGAGCTAAAGGGTTAAAATCTAGTAAAATGAAGAGAGCAATTAACTTTTGTTAAACGAAGATAAAATATAGAAAGAAAGAATTTAGAAGCTAAATAAAGAACTAGCAGAAGCTAAAGAGATAATTGAATAGCTCAAAATAGCCATATCTGATCAATAAACGTCTATCAAAAGCCTTGAAGAGAAACTGAAAGTACAAAAGTAGTAGATATAGGAATAAGCAAATCATTATGAGGATAAAGTGTAGTAGCTAAATAAAATGCTAGAAACTTTTTAGCATTCATAAAGCTAGGATGACCAGTTTAAGAATAATCAAATTTAAGAACTAAGTAGCAAACTACTTGAACTTGAAGAGAGTAATAAATAGCTTAATAAATAACTAAGTGACTATAAATAGGATTTAGAGGTAAAGAAAGAAGAGAAAAGTAAATACGAAAAAGAACTGAAATAGTTATAAGAATAGAATGATTAGTAGCTTATAAATATCACTGATAAGGAAAAGCAAATAAAAGAGGTAGAAACTATAATAAGCTAGCTTTAGCTTACATTATAGAAGGAAAAGCAACAAAGTGAGTAACTACTATAAGATAAAGAAAGTTAAATAGAAAGCTTATAAAATACTCTCTAATAACTATAGGAAGAAAACTAAGAACTTGCATAAAAGAACGAATAGCTTTAGAATAACTTTATAAAAAATGAGGGGAAAATAGAAAAAGCTAAAGAAACTATAAATTAGCAGAATTCTTTACTCACCAATCAATAAATCTCTATTTAGTCATATGAAGAACAACTAAATACTATAAAATAGGAATCGTAAGACTAAATAGCAGCTTTGGAAAACAAAGTTTAGAACCTTAATAAAGAACTAGAAAAATTAAAATTTACTTAGAGTTAAGATGAACTTAATAAAAGTAATCAGATTAGAGAACTAAAAAATAAACTATAAGAAGAAGCAGAAAAGTAAAAGAAGTTAGATAGTGAACTTAAAGAAAAAACTTAGAACTTGGAATAAATTTAGAAGCTGATGAAAGAACTAAAAGAGGAAAATGAAGAATTGGAAAAGCAAATCTAATAATTAGTTGAGAAATAAGATTAAAGTAATAAATAGAGAGATGAATAAATCAGAAATTTAAAAGAAGAACTTAATATTGCAGAACAAAACTAAGTTCAAAATAATAAGGAACTGGAAAATCTTAGAGAGAGTAATAAAATTTTAAAGGAGTAATTGACTTAACTAGTCTAACTAAAGGAGGAAAATTAAAGAATGATAGTAGATTTATAGAAATAAATCGAAGTCCTTTAACAGAAATAAATAGAGAATACTTAAGAGAAAAGCTCACTTGATAAAAAGCTTCTGGATTAAGAAAATGAGTTAGCAGCAGTACAAAATAGTCTTAGATAACTAAATGAAAACCTTACAAATAGCTTAAAGACAATTAAAACATAAGAAGAATAAGCAGCTCAACAAGAAGATAAGATATAGCAGCTTAATAAAATGCTAGAGACTTTTAAGTAGTCTTAAAGCTCAAATGAACAAATAAGGAATAGTTAAATATAAGAACTAAGTAAATTACTATAAGAAGCACAAGATAGCAACAGCTTACTCAATAAGTAGCTAAATGAGTAAAAATTAGCGTAAGATAAAAGTAACCAGCGTATAGAGTTAATAACCAAAGAGAATAAGGACTTGAAATTAGAAAAATAAGAACTAGTAGAAAAGTATAAAAAACAGATAGCAACTCTTGAGGATAAAATAAATAGCTAAGATTAAAGAGCTTCTGCACTAGAAGTGTAGTGTAAAGAGTATTAGCAGTAAATTCAAAAGGATAAAGAGTAAAGTGAGACTCAATTAAAAGAAAAAGAATAATAAATAGGAATATTATAAGCTTAGGTATTAAAGCTATAGGAAGAAAAATAAGTTTTACTCCAAGAAAATAATCAGATAAGATAGAATTTAGCTTAACAGGATTAAATACTAAAGGATTTGACAGAATCACTTTAAAGGACTACAAGTGAACTTAAGAGCTCTTAAGGAGAGTTAAAAGTCCATTAAGAATAGATAGATACCTTAAAGCAGCAAAATTAAGAAAAGGAAACTCTAAATAAGAATAAAATAGATTAGCTTAATAAAACAATAGAGTCTTTTTAGAACTCTTAGAGTTAGGATGAGCAGTTCAAAAATAATTAAATTAAAGAACTTACAAGCAAGCTGCTAGAAAAAGAATAAGCTATTTAAGGATTATCTTTCTCTCTAAAGGAACTAAAGTAGAACATCTAAGCATTAGAATAAAGTCTATAAGAGCTAAAAATAGAGAATAACAAACTTAAGTAAGAAAAAAAACAAACAGTTGAAGAGCATATGAAGTAAACATAAGATCTATCTAAGAGGCTGGAGTAGCTAGAAAACGAAAAAAAGATAAAAGAGAATAAAATTTAAGAGCTAGAAGCTAAAATAGCTTTACAGTAACAGTAAATGTTAATTATTTAAGAATAAAATGAAAATATAATACTTAAAAAAAATATGAAAATTGAAAAAGCTAACGAAGAGATTAAGAAAAATTAAGAGCGAATCTAAGCTCAAGAATAGCAAATTTAAATATCTAACCAAAAACTTAATCAAAAGGATAATGAAATCCAAACCTTATAGAATTAGCTGAAGTAGTAAAACGAAGAACTTATAAACTATAAAAACACTATAAAGTAGCAAGAAGAGGAGTTAGCTGCCTTAAAGAAAAGCAATATAGAGTAAGAAACAAACTTAAACAAAAAAATATTTTAACTAAGCAAAGAAATAGAAATGCTTCAATAAAATTAAAATTAAGACGAGCAAGTAAAGACTAGTAAGATAAAAGAACTTAGTGATAAGCTTTAGGAGTTTGAAAGTAAATATTTATCCCTAAGCAAAGAAGCAGATGAACTAAAGTAATATAAAGCATAAGCTTAGCAAATGATTAATCAGATAAGTGAAGAGAATAATAAGCACAAGCTAGAAATTAAACAGCTTTAGGAAAAGATTAACCTTTAACTAAAGGAAGCTTAAGAAAAAGAAAAATAGTTAAAAGAGATAGAAATCTAAAAATCTTAGATTTAGCAAAAGTTAGAAAAAGATATCTAGGAGTATCAGAACTAAATTAAAGGAGAAGCTTAAAACACTTAAAGTTTCTAAGATTAAGTATAAAAGTTTTAAAATGATATCTAAGTATTTAACCAAGAAAGAAACTAGCATTAGGTTAGTAACTAGCAGATAACTACATCTCTAACTGAACTTCTGAATCTACTTAGTAAATAGTTAGCTCTTATCTAAGATTTTAGCAAGCAAGCAATATCCAAATAAGGATAAGAAGTAATTAATAGCGATTAATTGAAAAGTACTAGCAGTCAATAAAAGCATTAGCCAAATACATAGCTTAACTAGCTAGATTAGATAAAGGAAATATGCTAGCAGCTAAATCAGTAACTAAGTCTAATTACAGTAGAAACTAACTAATTCACTAGCATACTTAACTTTATTCTGTCTTTATAAAAGGAACTACAGCAATCAGGAAAGGATAGGGAATAACAATAACAGGCATTATAGTAAGCCTAGAAATAGCTTGCTTAACAAGAGGAACTACTGGGAAAAGCGCAATAAGATAAAAACGAAGTAATTAGAAAATAAGAAGCTTTAGAGTAAGATAAATACTAGATTTTATAAGTGTCAGTGAAGGAAAAAGAAGAGCTAAAATAATAAATAACTAGCTTATAAGAGCAAATTTCTTAGCAAGCAGGGTAAATAAAAGATCTAAAGGATAAGTTATAAAATACCTAAAGCGATAAAGAAACTTAGGACAGTTAAGTCTTGAAATTATAAACTTAACACTAGGATTAGATTAAATAGTTACAAACAGATCTTGAAAAGAAGGAAAAATAGGTTCAATAATTAACCTAGGATTGTAATAATAAAATTTAGGAACTTAAATAGCACAAAGATGATAATTTGGTTCTTAAGAAAGAGCTAGAAAATTTATAGAGTTAGAAGGTTTCAAATAGTCAAACTATAAATGAAAAAGAAAAGGAAATTTCATAGTTAAAAGTAAAGGAAAGTGAAATATAAAAGCATTTAGAAGAACTATAAAGTTAGTTATAAGCAAAGCAGAAAGAAGCCTAAGAATACGAAAACTAGCTCAAAGGTTTTAACTAGAACGATTAGTAAATTAAGTAAAAGATAGAGTAATAAGAAAAGCAGATTTAAGATTTCTAAGACAAAGAGAAAAAATAAACGGAAGAAGCTCAAAAAAATAAAGAGATTTAATAAGAATTAGATAAGATTAAACTTGTAGTTCACTCTAAGGAAAAAGAAGAAGAAAATCTGAAGAAGCAAATCACTGAAAGAGATTCCTAAATTCAAAGTCTTAATGAATATATTTAGTCTTAAACTTAAAAACATATCAACTTAAAGAATCAGTTAGAACAAGAGTTAGAAACTAAGGATATTGAAATTTAGAACTTAATGTCAAATAAATTTCCGAAAGGGAATCTAGCAATAAGAGTTAGAATAAAGGTAAATGAGGAAATATGATGCTACGAAGCTAATTCCAATTAATGGTTTTAGTTCTAACAATTACAAGGTCTTATTTAAGATCAATCTTAGTTACCTAATGTGGTAGAAGAAAAAGCTATTAATTCCTTAAATCCATAACAAAATGATCCACTTGTGTAAAAGATTTTAGAGCAATAGTAAGAAATAAAGGAATAAGAAGAAAAAATAGAACATCTTTAAAACTAAAACTAACTATTTAAAAATGAATTTAGAAACATCGAAGAGAAATTAAAACAAACCTAAGAGTTCTAGTCAACTTTGACAAGTGTAAAAGATATCATAAAAAAGTTATTATTACAGTTACCTAAACAGTAAGTAAATTATACAGAGCAAATGAGATAGAAGGAATTGTACAACTACTGTACGGAGTTTTATACTTTGATCAAAATGATATAAACACAATTGAAAGCACAAGAAAGAAAAATAAGAAGGGAGGTATTTCGAGTTTGTTTAAGAAGTCATGAATTATTATTTAAATACCTTATAAACTAAATAGTACATTTTCTATTTTCATTAGGCAAATAAAAAGGTTTAATCAGTTTAGGTTTAGTTAGAAACTTTGGATTTGCTGTTAAGCTTAATAATTCCTTAAACATTATCTGTCTCTTAGAGCTTTCTTATATGAATCTACTTAAATTGAAGTGCTTTTCTACTTGATTCTGATATAAGCCTAGTTAGTTAAAGACTAGACATGTAGAGTACTTAATGCAAGGTACTTTTTATATCTTTTAGATTTAAATTTTAGATATGCATATCTTATACTATTTAAATTGAATGCTTTGTAGCTTTACCAATGATAAAAGATCAATTGGATAGTAGAAGCTTGCTTTAAGAAAAGGAAACACAGCTTATAGAGTAGAAAATGAAAGGGAGGAAAGAGGTTTAATAGTAAAAGCAGTAGATATAGGATTAGAACTTTAGTGATCAGAAGAAAAGAAGAAGAGCTGAAGCAAAAGCTTTGAGCTAAATTAGTCAGTTCATTAGCTACGAGCCTGCATTAGTTAGATATAGTTTTAACAACTTAGTGAAAGAGATACTATTTAATATCAACAGCTAATTGAAAATATAAAAGAAAGCAATGCTCTGGCTACAGATAGCTGTAGAGTAGTATTTGGTTAAACTGTTTGAAGATGCTGCATTATGTACGATGAACTCAAAACGAGTGTTAGTAATGCCAAAAGATCTGAATCTTGCAAGGAGAATAAAAGGAGATATGCAAGCAAGATGAGAAAGTATAGACATTTTGTATTTAAAAGATTAGAATTATATAAATATATCTATAAGCTAAGGATAGGGTAATAATATTCTTTAATTACTTAATAAATTATTAATCTTAATTAATGCTAAACTAAATGATTTTTATGATGTTTTAACTATAAAATTGCTTCCTTAAATTAAAGGATTAAGTAAATGCTTTTTAAATTGCTTCTAAAGTCTCAATTTGATATCATCTCTGTTCATTCCCTCTTATTTTCTTCTCTTTTACATCTTCTTAAAATTTTATAGGCGTTTCAAGTCTTTTTGAGGTTAACATGTTATGAGATATTTTATTTGATAAATCTAATACTCCAATAAAGTAACTGGAAGACAACCTATTATCTTAATCATACAATTGAAGATGTCTTATGCCATAATTCTTAATCTATCAATAAAGAACTTTCTTATGCTATATCTGAATATACGAATTACCTTTGGCTTAAATATCTAATATTTTCCACATATACAATAGTAATTATCCTAAGGATATTAAAAAGTAAGGTTTTGTAGATGCATTTTGAAACTTAAGAGGATGACAAACTACATATTACATTATACGCTAGGATTGGAACTTATAATTTGCTAGTTTAGTTACTTTGATAGCTAAAATTACAGGCTATAAGCGACTAAATTCTGAGTCATAGATTTGATTTCCACTAAGTAGATTATCAAAATCATACGACGAGTCCCATAGGAAAAGACTAGTATTAGACCAAATATCAAAATTTAATGGAGTGGATAATCATTTCTCTGAGAAATAGAGATAACATATCTTTTTAATTACAGGTTACCTTTATTTAGCTTATCACGTATTAGTTTATAAAAAGTCTCAAAAAGCATTGTAAAATTCATTGAAATCGTCCATTTCTTTTCCAGGTTCGTAATCTTGATTAAAATATCTGTGGCTGCGAATCTAACCTTTCTTTACCGTTGGTATTCCAATCTAAGTCCTATCCAAACAATTGCTTGGTTCTTCTTCTTTAAGTTTCTACCATTTACTCAAGTAATTTTTCTCCACCAAGCATTTTTTCTATATAGATCGCCTTTAGATATACAGCAAATCTTGGTTCAGCTTTTTTAGAATTTTTAAAATCTGAAGCAAGAATATTTTTATTGTCCTAGTTAGTTTTTTACAGAATGAGCGAAAAATGGATTTTCCTTTTATTACTTGATTGATTATCTTATTTTTTTATGCTTGATTAATATTTAGTCTTGATTACTCAATATCCATTAGATCGTATAAATCCTTTATCATAACTTGTCGTAGTTTATTTAACTGAGATTTCAAATTTCTTATATTTTTCTTCTGTTCTTTTAAACTCTTAGCTAAACAGATGTGTAGAAGCTTTTAAACCCAATCTTGTATTTAGTATTTATTATCATTAGTTCCTTTTAAATCTAGGCTGTTTATCTGATGAATTAATTGCTTCACTTCATCCTATATTTGTTTATTATCAACCTATAGCGAATAAACTTCGATCAATATATCTTTTTGTTAATTAGAAGATTAGTTTTAGGTTAATTGCTTCTAAGGTATCATTTTATTTATGGTAATCAAAACAGTAATATCTAATAGTTAGAATCCTACTCTTCTTTGTGGTCTTCAATGCTTTATTATTTAGCTATGGTGATAGCTCTTCTCATTGGAAAAAGTTTCAATGACTACTTGATTTTATACTAGCTAATGAACTAATAGACTTAAATTACTTAGAGTCTAGCACTTCCATTCCCAGAGCAAGCTACTAATACTACTGTAATTATACCTCTTGATAGCTTCGCATTTTAGTTCTGATAATTTTACTGATTTTAAAGCAATAAAACTAAGTTAAGCATACTGATTCGATTGCAAAGAATGATAACATTAAGAGAGCTTTTTCTTTACATGGATGACTTAATCAAAAAGTTTCCAAATTGTAGTAGAAAAAGCAAATCTTAGAAGCCTTTTCCTTCACTAATTTAGAAAATGAAAGAAAGCAAAAGAAAAGCTTAATGATCTAAATAAAAATCCCTAAAATTAAGAAGGCTAAGAAGTTATTAAACCCTAGAATAAGTAGTTAAAGGAACTGAAGCTAAGGCTAATAATAGTATCTTACTGAAAGTTGTGGAAGAATTATTTTAACAAGCATGGAACTTTAAGTGAAAATGGTATAAACTTGTCCTATAGAAAAATAGATGCTATATTTAAAAATAAACCTTCGTAGTAAATTAGGAGTTAAGTAGTCTTTAAAAAAATGGCTTCTTTTACAGAGAAAGGAGCTGGATAAGTATTAGTGGCTCTATTTTTATATTAATGAGCGAAAGATTATTCACTAAGCTTAATTTAGATTTGTATGTAAACGATCTACTACTCAATAAACTTGAAATGTCTGGCTGATAATAGATCTAGATTGTAAATAGATAGATTCGTCTTTCAGCTTTAGCGAACCCAAGGGTTCAATTTTGCTTCTATCTACGATATAACCTTTACCATTTCTCAAGAAGGCTAGAAGATCAGAATGGAAAAATTTATCCCTCAAAGTTGAAAGCTTCCAAACAGTGCTAGGTTCAGTATTAACTGCGCACTTCCGCTAGCTCAAATGTGACCTCGTAAATCAGCAGTCAATTTCAAGCTGGCCTTCATTTTTCATTTAGTTATTCGGACATGAGACGATTAATGTTCGATAGTATTGCTGGTATTTACTATTTAATCATTTTTGAATATTTAGACTTCCTCATGTAAGCTCTTAAAACCTTTATTTAGATATAGCCTCAAATTTTATTATTGATGGATATCTTAAAAAGAGCAACTGAATATAGCAATAGAGTTTTACCAGCAAGTAGTTACATACCTGTACTCTTAATGCTATATTATAATACTGTTATAAGAAAGCCAAAAGAAGCTAGGATATTAACACCTTTCTAGAAGGTTTGTGGTTAGAACACTTGCTTAGGACTTAATTTAATTATCTCAAAGTTAAAAAAATCGCATCCACAGTTTTTGAAAGAGTATGACCAGCAATAAACACAGCTAAATGTGAAGTAATAGGATTTATGAAATAAAAAGCTAATAGAAAGATAATTAGAATACTATCCCTTTAAATCTTAATAGAATACCTATTGCTTAAAAGACTAAGCTACTCATTTAGGAAATCAAATAAGACTTGCAAACTACATTGTGCAGTAGTAGCATATAGATATACATTAGCAATTACAAGAGCTAATGCTCTATTTCCTAAATATGGTGAATGTATCCCTAAATTTTAAAGCTCTTTGCAGAGCTTTTATCTTACTCAATGCTGAATATGGAAATGAAGCTGTTCTTGAAATAAATTTCAGGACTAAAAGGGAAAATAAGCTAAATTACTAAATAATTTAGACTAGTTGAAAAATAGGCTTTTAAATCAAAGGATTCTCATTCAACGAGTCATTTTTATAAATCTAAACTACCTTCCATTCAAACATATAGTAGTTTACAAGTTAATGAGCTTCTATTAAAAATAAGCAACTCACTGTAAAGAAAATCCTAACTAAGATCTAGCTTTATTAATTAGAAAAATGCATTTAGAGCAATTTACCCTAATGAAAATACTTAAGCAAATGTATTAAATCATAGCTTTGATATTTAGTAAGTCGGCAATATTAAAGTAGTTAGCAAGCACTTTGAACCAAAAATTAAATAGATACTTTAAAAAAAGTTTCTGAGAGAACACACTAAAGCCAACTGATAAAAGGATAATAGGTAAAATAATTAAAGAATGCTTACTGAAATTAACAAAGGGAAATATACAAAGAGATGATCTCTTAAAATAGCTATAAGGATAGAATGATTAATAGCTTATAAATATCACTAACTAGAAAAAGAAAATAGAGAGATAGAAATGGTATTTAGTTTTAGCTTATATTATAGGAGGAAAAGCAGAAATGTCAGTAACTATTATTATTTTTATTAATTAAGATTAAATTGCTTTGCTCATTGTTCGAAGGTGAGCAACAAGATCATCTTCATCAGAGGTTGGGGAAGTTAAGTACCCATAATCGACTTTATGTCTTCCTCTGCTTTGGTTTGGCCTCGAGACATAAGATTCTTAGACCTTCGGCACTGGCTTAATTTGGATTGCATTCTGGAACGAAAAAGGAATAATATTGCGAGCTTCATCAGAGGTGGGGAATTTAAGTACCCATAATTGACACATGTCGTCCTCTGCTTTGATGATGCAATGAGACACAATCCTGCCATGTCCTTGGACCTCCAACAAGTATTAAAGATACGAGTATTCTAAAATTATATCAGTATTGAACATTTTTATCAGTACTGGATAATTATACCAGTATTGAACAAGGTTTATCAGTATCTGGTAATTTTATCAGTAACAAACATTCTTGTCAGTATGAAACATTTTTTAAAGAGCTCCGCACCAATGAGAGTGCTACGCGCTCTATAATCAAATTTATTTTTATTTAATTATCATAAATAGTTTTCAGATAGGGAATCTCAATCCCGTCTAAAGGACAGCTCAAGCTCTATAGTGTTTAACATAAAAATTCGGTTTCCAATTTTATCGAAATTGCAACTCGAGTTTCTCCAGGCTTTCCTTCCTTTTGTTTATGATCCTTGGTTATTCTCATCTTTCTTGATTTTGTAAATTGATGTATTCAGGTTGCAATAGATTATGTTCAGTCTATCTTATTCTCGTTTTATCCTTCTTTTTTCTTGAGTCAAACAGTTTTGCCTCTTCTATTTAAATTTCTAAAACTTCCATAGCAAATGTCATACGCTTCTCCAGTAAAATATCTTTTCCTAATCTTTATTATTTTCATTTTCTTAGGTTGTTATTTAGGTTCTACATCCCTTGATACTATTTTGCTATTTATTTATTTAGATTTTATTTTAATTACTGTAGCTCTAATTCGTATTTGCTCTTGTGCCCTTTCACCTGGTTTGTGACTCAATTTTAGTAGTTCTAATTGCTGTTAAAAACATCTATCTATTGCTCAAAGTTTACAATTCTGGATACATCCAACTGATTTTTCTCTTCCAGCTTTTCTGAAGGGCTTCTTTTTAAATATTTGAGCTTCTGCACCTCTTCCTGGAGGTTAACGATCATTAGAGAAAGTTAACCAATTTCAACTTGCTCAGTTCCATAGTCGAAGGTACGTATTTCTATACATAGCAATTTCCTATCGTTTGCATGGCTTTTGTTCTGACACTGATGTTCCCAGTGTATGCTATTTAATAAGTTATTATTTGGTCTTTTTAATTTATCCTTTAGATAAAAAATAAAATGCAAGGATTCAAATCAGGCTTTTACGCCACCTTCAAGAAGGAGAGAAGTAATCTAAGAAAGTCATCAATGTAATCACCTTAAATTCTCAGGATAAGCCCAGAAAGCAGACGAAGTATGCTTAACACCAGAAGGTCTCAGAGTTAAATCCTTCTTGCTAGATAAGCATGGAATAGCTCATCAAAGTGGTACTAAACCTCTAGAAAGAGATCAAGAAGCTAAAGAAGGATAATGAGGTTCTAATGCAATAGATTAATCTAGTAGAAGGAATAGAATCAAGACTCATATTCTAAGAAAGTGAATTAAGAGCTTTTTGGAACATATCTCAAAATTAGCTTCAGAAACTGACAGAACTGGACAATAGATTTGAAAAAATAGAAGAGAAACTACAACGACAAAATAGATTAAAATGAGCAAAGAAATGATTCAATGGTGATTGAAAAGGAAGACACAAGAAAGTATAAAAGAATCCAGAAAATATGTTATTATTGCAACTTGGGAGAACATTTATGAAGGAAAAGCAAGAAACTTCTAAGCTTCAAAGAATCAATAAATAACAAAGCAAAGAAAACAGCAAGGTCAACAAAAGAAAAAATCAACTGTAATAGAGAAGAATAAGAGAAAGACACTATATGAATGAGCTTGGCAAGATCTTCAAGAATTTATCAGAACAGAATGAAAGAAGAAACCGAAGACAATAAGATCAAAAGATAGAGAGATGATCAAACTTTTAAACACTTTTATTAAATCCCGGGGCAATCCAGCGATCGGCAGAAAGAGGTGAAATTCCTCCAAGATTGCCAAGCTTAATTTAATTATTAATCATTAATCTATCCCCCTTGATGCTAGGTTGGGAGATAATTGCCTTCTTAACTCCCTCTATGAAGTTTTTAAGGTCTTTAGAAGAAGATTACGTCGATTTAAGATTAGACGTGCAGTCGAGAAAGGACATATCTGGCCTTTTCTCCTACTATTAGAAGGTGACAAAAAAGCCCTTTCTGAAACTGCCAGGCATTATTTTATATATAAAGTGAGTATCTCTATAAGATAAGAAAGTTAAATAGAAAGCTTATAAAATACTCTCTAATAACTATAGGAAGAAAACTAAGAACTTGCATAAAAGAACGAATAGCTAACTTTATAAAAAATGAGGGGGAAATAGAAAAAGCTAAAGAAACTATAAATTAGCAGAATTCTTTACTCACCAATCAATAAATCTCTATTTAGACATATGAAGAACAACTAAATACTATGAAATAGGAATCGTAAGACTAAATAGCAGGTTTGGAAAACAAAGTTTAGAACCTTAATAAAGAACTAGAAAAATTAAAACTTACTTAGAGTTAAGATGAACTTAATAAAAGCAATCAGATTAGAGAACCAAAAAATAAACTATAAGAAGAAGCAGAAAAGTAGAAGAAGTTAGATAGTGAACTTAAAGAAAAAACTTAGAACTTGGAATAAATTTAGAAGTTGATGAAAGAACTAAAAAAGGAAAATTAAAAAGTGATACTAGATTAATAGAAATAAGTCTAAGTTTTATTTGTAGAAATAAATAGAACATGGTTAATAAAAAATCACTTGATAAAAGGCTTCTGGATTAAGGAAATGAGTTAGTGTAAGAGCAAAATAGTCTTAAATAACTAAATGAAAAATTTTTAAATAGCTTAAAGGCAATTAAAATATAAGAAGAATAAATAAAAATAATAGATACAAGAATAAAATCTCACATAAGGACAATAGCGCAGCTAAATAAAATATTAGATGCTCTTAAGAACTTCTAAAGCTTAGATGAGCAAACAAGGAATAGTTTAATTTAAGAACTTAGTAAAATACTATAAGAAGCAGAAGCGACCAAGAATTTACTCAATAAGTAGCTAAAATGAGCTAAATAAGGTAAATTTAATAAATAAAAAATCAATTGGATTATAGAGCGCGTAGCACTCTCGATAGTGGCAGCTCTTTAAAAATTAATTTTATTTAATGTCGAAAAATAAAATTTTTTGGTTCTCTCTATCTTTGTTTTCTCTTCCTGCAGTACGCCTGTAATTTTTCCTTCCAAAACATAGGATGCAATATACGATTACGGGTACATCTTTCTCCGACCTATGATGAAAAAGGTTTTCTCCTGGCATTCAGAGTTCTCCAGCTTTTCGAATCTTCCTTCTTTTGTTATTAGTTTCTCTTTCTCCGATTTATCCTCGTTCCGCCAACATTTTTTAATTGCCTTGCTGTGCCTAAAAGCAGTATCCAAAGGAAAGGGCTTTCCACCCTATTTAAAATATAAAAAAATTAGTATATAAAGTTAATAAAAAAGAGATAATGACTTGTAATGGTAAATCTCATAGGAAGAAATGCCATTACTGCTATACAACATATTATTAGATACCAAGTTATAAAATTTTCTAGAAACAGAAGAAGGAAAAAATAGAGAATTATAGAGATATAATATCTATATCATATAAGATTTTGGACAAAAAGTAAAAAGAATATGGATTTACTATCAACTCAACCAAATTTGTAGTAAGTGACTTTGTGGGTTATTTGAAAAAACACCAAGTTAATAAAAAAATGCTCGAGAATTACTAGCAACAATTTAAGTTTTCTCTTGAGTTAAAAGTATCAAAGTTACTTTTCTAAAAAAGGAAATAGAAGTTAAATAAATATAATCATTAAAGGATAACCTATTGTCTTAAAAAGAAGTAAATAATGTCCTAGAGAATAAGCTAAGGAAAGAGAAAATTATATACTCACTGTGTAGCAAAAGTGTCTACATTCAAAAAAGTAACTTTTAAAGCTATTACAATATTATCTAAAATATGTAGCCATATTTCCGCAGTATTTTAAACACTTAATAGAACTTTTATTTTACTAAAAGCAGAATGGGGTAGTGATCTTACTTTTGGATTTGAAGAAATGATCAATAAAATAACTGAATCTTAAAGACTGATACCAAGAATGACCGTTATATCTTCTTAATCTACATTTAATAAGTCTTGTTTTATTTATTTAAACAGACTTCCTTTTTTCACTTGGAAGCATTGAAGTTCATATGCTTTTACCTTATCTTAAAACAGAATTAATTTAGTTAATCCAAACTCTTTTATATCGTTTTAATTGTAAAAATGCTCTTAATAAAATTAGAGAAAGCAGCACGGCGATAACTTAGTTTTCCTAAAGCATTCTAAATTAATAACTATATTATATATATATAAATGGAACATTTCTTGCGATAAGTCTCTTCTTAAAAGGAATCATCTTAGTCAAAATATGATTAATATAAAGTACTGTAAGAACTCCAAGTTATACAATTAGAAAATTTGAAACTCCTAAGAATAGTATAAGAACTAGAAAGAAAAATAGAATATCTGATTACTAACTCACAAGAGAAAAAAATTGAAAATAAGCAGTCAGGAAATATCAGAATAGAAAAATTAGAGAAAAATTCAACCAATTCGAAGAGTTAATTGATAGCATGTTTTTATAAAAAATATAAGTGAATGATCAAATAAAAATGGTAGAAGGGTTCAAGAAAGGATTTTATACCACCTCCTAAAAAGGGGAGAGAAAGTAAGAACCCTCATCTTTAACTCACATATCTTCTTCCTGGAAATAATCTTCTTCTCAAAATCTTCAAGAATAATAGACTTAACTAGGAACTTCCAGACCAACCTAAAAGATGGGACAAAAGCGCCAAAAGGCTACCCTGATGACACCAACTGAAGAGGAAGGACCTAGAAAGGTGCTGGAGACGCAAGAAGCAGCATCCGTGCGAGAGTTTGCGATGCCATAGTTCCAGGAAGGACATGCATAAATTTTAGTCGCATTCTCTGACCTGAAGGAGGAAGTAAAGAGGCTACGATTAGAGAATAGAGCTATAAAAAATCAAGTTACTGAGCTCAAGGAATGGAAAGAAAGCTTCTGGGAAGTATACAATCGAGAGTAAAACACTTTCTTCAGGGAAATTAGATTGCTGCAGTAGAGAACAACCGTGCTTGATGAGAACAACAAGTAGTAACAGTAGTAGGAATTCAAAGTTAGGACAATTCAAGATCCAATGGACATAGAAGGAGCTACTAATTTACCGAGGAGTCCAGACAAAAAATATATTAGGAATAGACCAAGATGTTTGTATGCGAACAAACTGGACATAAATATAGACAATGCTAGAAATTGAAATTAATTAAATAATAGTACTGGAATAGAAAATAATAAGAAAAATAATAGTACTAATATTAGGATAAGATTAGACGAGAATTCTGTAACTAATTTTATCCGTCAAGAGGCCAAATCTACAAACCGAAATGGTACACAATCCAAGGCGACTGAAGAAAGAGTTCTGAAGGGAGCTGGTTCCAGCCAGGTTATCAAACTGGTCCTGATAACACGAGGTTGAAAGTCCTCTAAGTTCACTAAACTCCAATTTAAACTTTTTAATTTAGTAATATATATATAAGTGAATGATTCGATGGATGTTGAGCAACAGTCCATAACAACTTTCATTCCATGTCGGAAAATAATGATATGCTGGTACAGCAAGTGACCAGGGCACAAAGTAAGAAGATGCTCCAATTTTAATAAAAATAAAAGAAAATAATAAAAAATTAATGGGAAAATATTTTCAGTATCTATTGCAACTAAGAAGGTAAACTATATAAAAAAAATACTACAACTGAAGAGTGAAGCTCCTTATATCTAATAGGTGGTTAACGAAGTCTATAAAAAGTGACTGGAATTCAATCTATCCGAAAAGATTAGAAATAACAATCTAAAAATCGTCAAGACCTATGATAGACAAAATCCAAACAGATTTGAAGTAGATACTTATACCTAACTTTAAACTTAAAAGTGGTTAACCTAAAAATGGCAGACCCACTATAATCTATTATTTATTTATAAAGAGTAAATAAGATATTGCTCTAAAACTAATTGATTTAGAGCAAATCATTTATAAATTTATTATTACTTTGAAACTAGAACTTATCTTAGGATAGAGATACAATCAGAAAGTTAAAAAATATTGTTTCAAAATCTCTTTTAATGATTTAGTTAAAATTAAAGATTAATAATTAAAAAGCATATTAAAGAATATTATTACCCTATCCTTAGCTTATAGATATATTTATATAATTCTAATCTTTTAAATACAAAATGTCTATACTTTCTCATCTTGCTTGCATATCTCCTTTTATTCTCCTTGCAAGATTCAGATCTTTCGGCATTACTAACACTCGTTTTGAGTTCATCGTACATAATGCAGCATCTTCAAACAGTTTAACCAAATACTACTCTACAGCTATCTGTAGCCAGAGCATTGCTTTCTTTTATATTTTCAATTAGCTGTTGATATTAAATAGTATCTCTTTCACTAAGTTGTTAAAACTATATCTAACTAATGCAGGCTCGTAGCTAATGAACTGACTAATTTAGCTCAAAGCTTTTGCTTCAGCTCTTCTTCTTTTCTTCTGATCACTAAAGTTCTAATCCTATATCTACTGCTTTTACTATTAAACCTCTTTCCTCCCTTTCATTTTCTACTCTATAAGCTGTGTTTCCTTTTCTTAAAGCAAGCTTCTACTATCCAATTGATCTTTTATCATTGGTAAAGCTACAAAGCATTCAATTTAAATAGTATAAGATATGCATATCTAAAATTTAAATCTAAAAGATATAAAAAGTACCTTGCATTAAGTACTCTACATGTCTAGTCTTTAACTAACTAGGCTTATATCAGAATCAAGTAGAAAAGCACTTCAATTTAAGTAGATTCATATAAGAAAGCTCTAAGAGACAGATAATGTTTAAGGCATTATTAAGCTTAACAGCAAATCCAAAGTTTCTAACTAAACCTAAACTGATTAAACCTTTTTATTTGCCTAATGAAAATAGAAAATGTACTATTTAATTTATAAGGTATTTAAATAATAATTCATGACTTCTTAAACAAACTCGAAATACCTCCCTTCTTATTTTTCTTTCTTGTGTTTTCAATTGTGTTTATATCATTTTGATCAAAGTATAAAATTCCGTACAGTAGTTGTACAATTCCTTCTATCTCATTTGCTCTGTATAATTTACTTACTGTTTAGGTAACTGTAATAATAACTTTTTTATGATATCTTTTACACTTGTCAAAGTTGACTAGAACTCTTAGGTTTGTTTTAATTTCTCTTCGATGTTTCTAAATTCATTTTTAAATAGTTAGTTTTAGTTTTAAAGATGTTCTATTTTTTCTTCTTATTCCTTTATTTCTTACTAGTGCTCTAAAACCTTTTACACAAGTGGATCATTTTGCTAGGGATTTAAGGAATGAATAGCTTTTTCTTCTACCACATTAGGTAACTAAGATTGATCTTAAATAAGACCTTGTAATTGTTAGAACTAAAACCATTAATTGGAATTAGCTTCGTAGCATCATATTTCCTCATTTACCTTTATTCTAACTCTTATTGCTAGATTCCCTTTCGGAAATTTATTTGACATTAAGTTCTAAATTTCAATATCCTTAGTTTCTAACTCTTGTTCTAACTGATTCTTTAAGTTGATATGTTTTTAAGTTTAAGACTAAATATATTCATTAAGACTTTGAATTTAGGAATCTCTTTCAGTGACTTGCTTCTTCAGATTTTCTTCTTCTTTTTCCTTAGAGTGAACTACAAGTTTAATCTTATCTAATTCTTATTAAATCTCTTAATTTTTTTGAGCTTCTTCCGTTTATTTTTTCTCTTTGTCTTAGAATCCTTAATCCTGCTTTTCTTATTACTCTATCTTTTACTTAATTTACTAATCGTTCTAGTTAAAACCTTTGAGCTAGTTTTCGTATTCTTAAGCTTCTTTCTGCTTTGCTTATAACTAACTTTATAGTTCTTCTAAATGCTTTTATATTTCACTTTCCTTTACTTTTAACTATGAAATTTCCTTTTCTTTTTCATTTATAGTTTGACTATTTGAAACTTTCTAACTTTATAAATTTTCTAGCTCTTTCTTAAGAACCAAATTATCATCTTTGTGCTATTTAAGTTCCTAAATTTTATTATTACAATCCTAGGTTAATTATTGAACCTATTTTTCCTTCTTTTCAAGATCTGTTTGTAACTATTTAATCTAATCCTAGTGTTAAGTTTATAATTTCAAGACTTAACTGTCCTAAGTTTCTTTATCGCTTTAGGTATTTTATAACTTATCCTTTAGATCTTTTATTTACCCTGCTTGCTAAGAAATTTGCTCTTATAAGCTAGTTATTTATTATTTTAGCTCTTCTTTTTCCTTCACTGACACTTATAAAATCTACTATTTATCTTACTCTAAAGCTTCTTATTTTCTAATTACTTCGTTTTTATCTTATTGCGCTTTTCCCAGTAGTTCCTCTTGTTAAGCAAGCTATTTCTAGGTTTACTATAATACCTGTTATTGTTATTCCCTATCCTTTCCTGATTGCTGTAGTTCCTTTTATAAAGACAGAATAAAGTTAAGTATGCTAGTGAATTAGTTAGTTTCTACTGTAATTAGACTTAGTTACTGATTTAGCTGCTAGCATATTTCCTTTATCTAATCTAGCTAGTTAAGCTATGTATTTGGCTAATGCTTTTGTTGACTGCTAGTACTTTTCAATTAATCGCTATTAATTACTTCTTATCCTTATTTGGATATTGCTTGCTTGCTAAAATCTTAGATAAGAGCTAACTATTTACTAAGTAGATTCAGAAGTTCAGTTAGAGATGTAGTTATCTGCTAGTTACTAACCTAATGCTAGTTTCTTTCTTGGTTAAATACTTAGATATCATTTTAAAACTTTTATACTTAATCTTAGAAACTTTAAGTGTTTTAAGCTTCTCCTTTAATTTAGTTCTGATACTCCTAGATATCTTTTTCTAACTTTTGCTAAATCTAAGATTTTTAGATTTCTATCTCTTTTAACTATTTTTCTTTTTCTTAAGCTTCCTTTAGTTGAAGGTTAATCTTTTCCTAAAGCTGTTTAATTTCTAGCTTGTGCTTATTATTCTCTTCACTTATCTGATTAATCATTTGCTAAGCTTATGCTTTATATTACTTTAGTTCATCTGCTTCTTTGCTTAGGGATAAATATTTACTTTCAAACTCCTAAAGCTTATCACTAAGTTCTTTTATCTTACTAGTCTTTACTTGCTCGTCTTAATTTTAATTTTATTGAAGCATTTCTATTTCTTTGCTTAGTTAAAATATTTTTTTGTTTAAGTTTGTTTCTTACTCTATATTGCTTTTCTTTAAGGCAGCTAACTCCTCTTCTTGCTACTTTATAGTGTTTTTATAGTTTATAAGTTCTTCGTTTTACTACTTCAGCTAATTCTATAAGGTTTGGATTTCATTATCCTTTTGATTAAGTTTTTGGTTAGATATTTAAATTTGCTATTCTTGAGCTTAGATTCGCTCTTAATTTTTCTTAATCTCTTCGTTAGCTTTTTCAATTTCCATATTTTTTTTAAGTATTATATTTTCATTTTATTCTTAAATAATTAACATTTACTGTTACTGTAAAGCTATTTTAGCTTCTAGCTCTTAAATTTTATTCTCTTTTATCTTTTTTTCGTTTTCTAGCTACTCCAGCCTCTTAGATAGATCTTATGTTTACTTCATATGCTCTTCAACTGTTTGTTTTTTTTCTTACTTAAGTTTGTTATTCTCTATTTTTAGCTCTTATAGACTTTATTCTGATGCTTAGATGTTCTACTTTAGTTCCTTTAGAGAGAAAGATAATCCTTAAATAGCTTATTCTTTTTCTAGCAGCTTGCTTGTAAGTTCTTTAATTTAATTATTTTTGAACTGCTCATCCTAACTCTAAGAGTTCTAAAAAGACTCTATTGTTTTATTAAGCTAATCTATTTTATTCTTATTTAGAGTTTCCTTTTCTTAATTTTGCTGCTTTATGGTAGCTATCTATTCTTAATGGACTTTTAACTCTCCTTAAGAGCTCTTAAGTTCACTTGTTGTCCTTTAAAGTGATTCTGTTAAATCCTTTAGTATTTAATCCTGTTAAGCTAAATTCTATCTTATCTGATTATTTTCTTGGAGTAAAACTTATTTTTCTTCCTATAGCTTTAATACCTAAGCTTATAAGATTCCTATTTATTATTCTTTTTCTTTTAATTGAGTCTCACTTTACTCTTTATCCTTTTGAATTTACTGCTAATACTCTTTACACTACACTTCTAGTGCAGAAGCTGCCTATTTTATCTAAAGAGTTATTTAATAAGATACCAAAGTAAAGGAAAATTTTAAAGCTTTTTACACTCCTTTTTATATCTAGCTTGCTCCTAGATAGATTTTTACTGTTTTTCCATCCGGTACTCAGTAGGATACGTAGATAGATTAAAATATCTTCTATATCCGTATCAATTTTTCATTTTTTGAACTTAAGCATTCATAATCTTCTCTTCAATAAATCCTTAAAAATGCAAATACAAAAATAAAATTTTTAACGTTTTTGGAGGTATTTCAACCTCTTTCCCGCCAATCTCTAGATTGCTCTAGAGGCTAAATATAAAAGTCTGAAAATCCTACAACTTTTTTCCTTGCCATGCATGTTGTTCTTTAATTCTTCTTTCACCTAGATTCTAGATGTCTTTTTTCTTGTACATTTCCCCAAAATTGTTACAATATAGTTTTTCTCTTTCTCTTAATAGTTTCAGTTGCTGGTATCTCTTCTTTTTGTTTTCCAACTACTTCTACTAGTTTCAATATTCTTACTTGAAATTGAGAAATTTCTAGCACCTTTTCCACAAATGCTTTTGAGAGTTACAATAATAGCATCTTCTTGCTTGTCGTTTAGGTTGAAATTTTGAGCTATTTTCACCTTCAAATATTTATTGGATCATTCCTTTATTCTTTCAGTTCCATTTAACGCTGTAAATTGTACTATTTTGCTTCGATTTTTTCTAGCTTGTTAATTAGCTCTTTCTGCTTCTATTCCTAGTTTTGAGTTTAACTGCTCTAGTCTTATGAAATATTTCAAAACGCATAAAGGTCTCTTTCTTAGGTAATGAGTCTCAATTCTATTTCCTCTACAAGTTCAAGTTTTTCGATTCAATTCTTATTGTCTTTCTTCAATTTTTTGACCTCTTCCTAGAGATCCAGCACTACTTTAATCAGCTAATCATAGCTTATTTATAACTACGTAATGTGATTCGAGACTTCCGAGAATATTATATTTTAATCCTACTTCCTAAGCTTTTCTTCAGAATGGGAGATTCATCCTAATGGGTGACCTTTTTGGTACCCTTTTCCTGGTTCTAGCCTTTCTAGGATGTAGTGTAGGTTCTTGCTATGAGGCATTTATTCTATTTAGCGTATGATATTTAAGGAAAGGCACCTTAATTATTTATACTTTATATATTTCTCTTTTCCAAGTAGCATAAATGAGCTTCTTAGGGCGCATTCTTAGAAGGGTTTGCTTTAATTTTAAAAGCAAGATGTACCTTAAGCTTATATTAAGTACTAGTTATATAAATATCAAGTTGATACGTTTAGATACTTTTACTTAAGCACTCTGGAAAGTCTCTTATTGCACATAGTTAGTAAAAAGCTCATACTTCATTATTATAGACTTCAACTTCTTACCAAGGCCAGGTAATCTTCCAATGGAGTTTCCTTTAAGATCTTGAACCCATCTAGTAATCTCTAAGATTGAGGTATAAGCAGATAAATCCCAATCTTGATCAATCAGTCTTTTGAATTCTCTTTGCTTGCTATTTATCTAATCTCTATTTGTAGTCAAACTTTTTAAACCCTAACTTCTAAGTATAATCTTCAAATAAGCGTATTAAAATTATAGGAGATGATAGAGAAGAAAATGAAGAGACAAACCAGAATATAACTAAAATATTATGGTTTAACGAACGCGGTAAAATGCAGAGTATTATATAGGGAAACAATAATGAAAATGTCTTATGCATTACAAGGAAAAAAGTTTTTGAGATTAAAAAACCTTTTATTTAGCCTTAGAACAAACTAGAAACTGGAAGGATAGAGATTGAAATACTTCCAAGAACGCAACAAAAATTAAGAAAGGGCTTGTAAGGACTCAAAATAGTTGTATATAAGATAGGGGAGATAAAAGTATTGGATTGATATAGACAATTAAAACTTTAGGCTTGGCTATTTAAAGTATCTAAAAGAGAATATGAAAGTTCAGTCTAACTGTGTATAGGTAAATGGTGAAACTAATTAGAAGGATTAAATAATCCAAAAAATACTAAAATAAAGGAGAAATATGAAGACTGGAATCAATAAATAAAGTCTTTAGATATAGCTTAGTATAATATATATTCAGAAATAGAAAGGAAGATATTAGATACAAGTGTAATGAGTGTAAGTTTGTTATTCAAAGATAAGAATGAGGCATAAAACAGCTAATACTTAATTTATATTAGTTAGGTCTTAATTTATATTGATTAGCTGAGGAGTTATTTATTAGTATAAAATAATATGGCTAATAGAGGTTAAATACTCTTAATCGAGGATAATCTTAATTAGGGTAAAATCTAAAAATAGTAAATACAGGTAGCTTATTTAATAGAAGTATCAGTACTTCTGAGAATGAATTCTAGCTTATTGATTTAAAAAATAAGCTAGAAAGAATAAAAATAGCAATACAGAAAATATTTAGCTTTAGCCTCTTCTGTGTCACTCATATATATTAGCCCTATAGTTTAATTGATACTAGATAAATGGATCTACTGCTACTAGATAGTAAAGTCATCTTCATTTTATTCTTAATACGCTAGATCTTTCTTCTCTCTACTTGAGCTTTGATCTTATGCCTTTCTTGTTTATATTAGCAACTTCAAGTTAACATAATTTTCCTTTTTTTTGATTGAATTTACACTACTAATCTAGTATCTCTCATATAAACGAATTTGAGGAAATTGGAAGCAGATAGTTTAAATAGAGATATAAATTAAAGGTATAAAATGATATAGAAGGCAAAAGAAACTAGATATGATAAGCCATTTCTTTGCTTAAGTATAATAGCTTTATTCTCGAAGAATGAGTATGATATTAGAGCTAGTTGGAATAATACAGTGATATAATATAATGAAAATGGAAGCCAAATATTTATAATGCAGAAACTAAAAAATCTCCAAGATATGTCAAATTTAAATTGGTGCATTAGAATATAAAACTAAAGCAAAAAGTAAAAGAAAAAGAGAGAAAAAAGAAAGAAAAAAATGTTTGCAATTATTAGGAAAGTTAAGATTCTTTTTTCATTTTGATCAACTCATTATAGATACTCTTTTTTTTCGCTTCATTCTGGAAAATCACATAATATATCTGTATAGAATCTTACTTATTTATTTTTAAGCTCAATTTGGATTTTATCAGATAAATTCTCTATTTTGTCAATATCATAATATTAGTGCTACTTTAAGATTTTTCCTTTTTGAATGTCATACAATTCTACTTAATCTGTCATTAAAACTAGTAAGCTGAATTAGTTTTCGCTGTTCAGAACCTTTACTTAAGCGATGAATTTCATCTGATTTTTATTTCCTCTAAATTTAAATAAAAATTCTTGAGCATCAGAATCTTCTTCATTATAATTAAGTATTATCTAAAATGGACCGTAAAAGACTCTTGGTTTTCTCACTCTGTTTGTAATAGTCTTTTCTTCTATCTAACTAGAGGTATTTTTTATCCCTTCTGTAGTTTTACTTATCACATCTAATGCTCCTGCAATCGTCTTTAAGCACAAGCCTTTCGTTCCTTGAAAAGCAGAATTAACACGGCCAAAAAGGCTTTCTTATTTATACTAAACAGCACTTATAATACCCTGTTCAACAGAATGCTCAAATGATTTTAAGCCTTAGCTTAAACCTTGAACTAAATTTTTTGGCTATTTTTTATTACGCTAATTTCTTTACTTCATATATTGCTAGTCTTCTGACATTATTGAAAATCCGGTAGCAATTGATTTAGTTACCTTAGAAAATGTATTATTAGTCCCACTAATTGTATTATTTACCAGACTATTGGTACCCTTAATCAATCCCTTTCCTCCTTCTACAAAATCTTTAGAAAATCCTTAAGCTGATTCAGAGCATAAATCCTAGATACCAGTTCCAAGTGTGTTAGTAAGACCAATAGGGTTTCCTACTATATCTGAACTTCCTACTACACTGTATAACTTATGAATAACCTAGTTTTTATAATCTTCTTACAGCAATTTGATCAATTCCCCAAAAGTCTAGTTTACTTCTTCTATAAAAGCCCCTCGTAACTTTATATCCGCTTGATCTAAGTTACCCAGTTTGATTAATTATGAATATAACTCTGATTACTCTTAATCAAGGGAAAAGATAGCAGTCAATTTTATTTAGATAGGTTAAATTAGAAGATATTTTAGCAAGATAGCCTTGCTATGAGACTAAGGCATTTAAAGATCAATGGATTTTTAAGGCTGAAACACTGGATGAGTTTAGGTAGTTTAAGGGGAAAAATTGCTTATCATACGATAAAATGTTCATATAAGCTAATCTTCTAATTCTATCTCAAGAGGAAGTAATTACATTTTGAAAAACTATATGCAATGCACTTCAGAGTTGTTATCAATAAGGTATATTATTTAGCATTAGAAAGCTGGGTCTTTTTCTTAAGGCTTTACTTATAAAAGAACGGGATATTAAGGTAGTGGAGCTAAATTGTAATCAACTTAAAGTGCTGCAGTTGATATTTGAATATCTTTCTTCTGATATACTGTGGCCATCATAAATTTGATATCTTCAGCTCGCAAATATACTATTTCATTCCTTTGTGTTTCTGCTCCTTCAATGATGGAAAGTCCAAGCTATTAGATGCTGAAAGAAATTACTGAATCAACCATCCCCGATTGCTTCTTTACGGGGAAAGGATTATGCTGTAATTTTAACACCTTTATGGTATCTTCCGAACTAATCTTACCATATATTTTGATTTTAATGTCAGATGCAAGTTCAACGTTATTCTCGAACTCATATTTTTTTTAATCAAATTCAACTATGTTTTTTTCATCAGTAAAAAGTGGAACTTAAGAAAGACTACCTACTAAGTATTCTACAATTATTTAATGCTAATCTTATGGCTTTGACCACATAAAAGGTATGGAAGATAGAGTATCCACAAAGACATAATCTTAGGTGTTAGATTAGTATATCCTACATGATAAGTATTATGACTTATTGTCTATACGATATGCGCATGTTTTTTGATCCTCCTTTTGAAAAATTATATAATTGGAAATGTCCTAAAACTACACTTCAACTCTTATTAAAATTCATTTGTTAGATTCATCGACAGATTTTAGACTTAATGAGGTATTTTATAACGGAAAGTATCCAGATCATTCATAACCCGATACACAAATCTTTAAGTTCTCCTTTTGATTTCCATCAGGTCAATTAAAAGAAATAATTTCTTAAGGAGATATTGCTAATATCACGTATGTATTGTTCTATTGTTATACTTTTATGTTTGCATCCAATTTATTACAGAAGTAATATTTAGGAGCTATTGTTACGATCGTTGTTAGGGCTTATGATTTTCTATATGGATGTCATTATTCTGATTTGCATCCAAACTGAAATCTTTAGAGTGTACCATCTTACCACTTTGGACCAACTAAATCAACAGAGCTTTTCATTCCTGGTTTTATTGTTTTTGTTTCAGTTCTAAATTATTTATCATAAATCATCCCTAATACCTTTTTTGGTTTTGATCCTAGAATTATTTCATCTAGTCCGTTCTCTGATTATCCAGGTAAAAATACTTAGTTTAATCTCTTTTCTATAAAGAACTTCAAAGGTATTTAAGTCTTGTTTAAGACTATAAAATTAGGATAGAAGGTTAGCTCAAGTGTAGTATCCCGTTTTTCTTCGATGCCTAAACTAAGTTAATTGTTATTTTTATCTTAAAGAGTTACTTTTTAAGCTATTTTTCCATCAGATTACTATAAAATCTATTCCTCACTTCATGTGAAGCCTTATATTTAAACCTACACTTTAAGTTCGCTTTTCAGTGGAATTTCATATATCTATTTTTCTTGCTCTTTCTCTAGTGTTATTTCAACCTTGTGATTTTATTTATCAACAAACTCTATTAGTCGAAGGTTTAGTTACATAGGTAGAGCATTCCTAATAATAGGAGAGCAAATCAATAATTCAGCTACTTTATCGTATATTTTACTTCTTTTCATTATCAACGTTCAGAAAATTCTCCCTGGCTTATAATCAATCTGTACCTCCTGCTTTCTATCCAAATTATCTCTTAACTCTTTCATACTAAATGGCTTTCCTCATTGTTATTCCTTATTATGAATAAGACAAGGACAGAAATCTTGATCAACTAAGTCAAAAGGAACAGAAATAGTTTACTTTGGATTAACTTCTAGTTCTATGTTATTGAAGTGAAAGACAAATCTAAACTGTGTACAGTTCTGTATTATGACTGGAGATTTGAAGGATATTATAAATCGATTGTCTTTCATATAGCAATGATCAAATAGGATGAATTACTTCTCACTTAAGTTCTCTGCTACCAAACGTTGGTGAATGCCTATTTTTCCAAATGTCAAATCAATTGGTTCAAAAAACTTATCATTAGATTCGATTATAGCACTAAAGCTCTCGTTAAAGTTTAAGCCTGACTTTCTAATATTTTGCAAAGGCCTTGCAAAATAAGGTTTAGTCTCTTCTTTTTAGAGTTAAACCTCTTAGCAATATTCATTTTAGATTCGTATCTCATAGCCTGTCTAGTTTTCTATAGAGAAAAGAGTTGCTTATTGAGAAAAATCCTACTAATCTTTTTTAAAGCTAGAGTAAGCTTTCAGTACTTTTTGAATCATAATTTCGCTGACATTTATATTCAATAAGCTTGGTATTTCTATATCAAGCGTGAGTTTAGGTGAATCTTATGCGTCTTTTATAGACTTAAGCTAAACTTAAAATTCCTCTATAAATGGTTCTCAACATCTAGCTAAGGAGTTATAATAGTCAGATAAAATACTGCATTATCCTTCAATTTAAGTTTTATCATCCTTTAACTATTTCTACATTTGTAGATCTTGTATCTAGAACTTTATCACTGGAGAGAAAGCATCGCCAACGTCATTAGTAATAATTACTTAGCATATGTTTACTTTTACATTCAGACATTCACTATATCTTGCTACTTCCTAATCAGGTTACTTACTTTTCACAGTTTTCTCATATATTTATTTTCACTGGCTTAAGTCAGTTTTCAAAGTAAGCTACAGCTCCTAATTACTTTCGTTTGGTACTAGATTACCTGACTAATATGGGCTAGACTTGGAAGAAAGGAGCTATATTATATCCTTGGTTTAGGTATAAATTTCTTTCTGATGGTCTAAGCATTTTTACAGTAATATAATGTCTTAAATACTAGGATTAAGAATGACATTTTCTATTTACAGCTCTGTAGTATAGTGAAATGTAGCCTATAGCTTTTCATATATAACTATATTTGCCTTTTATTTATATTAAAGGGTGAAAGGATCGAGTATTCAACGCTTGTGCTGCTAGTCTTTGAGTAGCTTTAAGTTTGTAATATGGCATACTGAAAATTCCATTCTATCGAACTTTACTATCTTCACTGAGTAAGGCTCTTCATTACCAACTTAAGATTAAGGAGCTTTTCCTTTTTCCTTTCCTAGGAAGAAAGTCATATCAAAGCATCCTCTAAAGAAGTTCTTACTGTTAGGTATCGGTAAGTCAACTATAGAGTTCTTTATTTCTAATTCAAGTCTCATTTATGCTGGAAGTCATGGCTAAACTGACTATTTGGGTTTTCACTTAGTTAGGTTATCGCTGGGTTAATCTTCTGCATCCTTGTAGTCAGGAAATGCATTCATAAAGAAGTAGTAAGTAGGTATTAGCTACCCATATAATAGGTTAGCTTTAAGGTCTGTTATAGCTATGTTGATTTATTTACTTCCTTCAGGTTCTTTCTACATCTTCAGTTCAAGTTGATGCCTAAAATCTAGATACTAGTCACTTAGATAGATATCTTTAGGCTGATTTAAATCTTTAAAAAATCTCAGCATATCAGAATTAAATTCGAACTCCATATATCAATTATCGTAGAGCTTGGTAGAAAGCTATAGGTTTTCGAATGATAAGTTGCAAATCTAGGAATTAAGCGTTTAGTTATTAAGAGTGAGTAGTCATTATTCGAATTCTATAGATATGCTCATATAAATAGTTTTACTTAAAGCTTATTAGGCTACTTACTTCTATTCAGCTCAGAATATTCAGTTTAGGTTATCATCGTAAAAAATATTCAAGTCTATGTTAGTGAAAATATTGGTTAACTAGTATTGTAGCATCTTCAAATGGCAGCTCTTGCACTTGCCTATTATTTTTAGAGATGAATCTACATCTTCTTCGTTTTTCCAGTCATCTCAGAATAGAGGTCGTTCAATATCGAACTTTAACGTAAATGGGTCACACATATTCTAATTTCCTTACGCCAGTTTAATTTCGTTCATTGTTATCTCCATAATATCATTTCATATCTCTACCTTTCTACTTCGTTCTTTTGATATTTCATGTCTATTACTTACTAATATTTATCCAAGGTCAATTTTTAAAGCTTGATCCCACATTCATGGTCTTGGTCTAAGTCATATTAATGGATTTTGAAGCTTGATTTAAATCTAAGAAAACGACTTTTAATCTTCTTTTTTCTATTCGTTAAAAGCCTATCCTATGTTCTCAACTATCTAAGTGTTCTTCTTTTGCTTCTTCTTAATTTTCTTATTCTCCTCTATGACAACTTGCTCCTCTTAAGATCAAAAGATACCTAAGATACTACTTCTGAAATACTCTTTCCATCTTTAAATCATCTAGTGGAAATAGAATATTTGTACTCCCATTATTTCTAAGTTTACCTTTAAGCTAATCTCTCCTACTGAATAAAACTCGATTGCAAATTAAAAGAATCCTTCTCCTGGCTACTGCGCTTAGATGAGACTTACTTCATCTGCATTTTCAGGAAAAAGAACTGTTCTAGGCCAATGTGTGCAATCTACCATATGAAACTGCTCCAAAGAGCCTTTTAAGATCTACTTGTCATTGTAGTTTATTACTTATAGCTAAAAGTTCTATATTCTCATATACCCAAGATGAAGGTTGTGCTCTTATATAGGCATAGAGATATTAAACTCTCTAATTTATAGATTGAGCTCCATTTTTATAGTATCGCTTTCAGAACTCAACACTATTTATTCCTCCTCTATTTTGTTTTCTTGGACAGTTGCTTTCGCATTTTTATTGGTTGATAAAAACTAAATTAAATACTTTAGAGTTTCTTTATGTCAATTTAGATCTAGCTTTGCTAGTTCAATTCCTACCTTTAGATTTTTCTTAGAGTACTTAGGATGATCTGAACTTACACTCTCTACATTAATCTCAAGATATCTATCTTTATCAGCCTCTGTATTGATCATATTCCTGTATTTCTCGCTGCTCATTCAATCAGTGATAGACCAATTCTTAATTTTAAGATTAACCTAAGAACTAAAAGGTTAGCTTAGACATAAAATGTCTGTATCCTAAACTCCAATCTGCAATCATGTTTCGTTCTCATTCCTAAATTCAATATTCATTGACTCAGTTCTGATACTCACTTTCATTTCTATGAAATTAGGATCTTTTTTTTCCTCTTGCTTTACTGCATTAGCTGAAGAGATAATTTGCATTAGCTTTTTCTGAATGATGCTAATTCACTTATTCATCACCTTTTCATTAGTAAATGCAATCTCAACTACACCATACTTACTCTTCAATCTGATACAGTTTTCAATCTCCTTAACAACTTCCAAGTTACAATCCTTGAGATAATAATAATGCTTAGCTTTCAAATCTTCACTACTAGTATAGAAGTAAATATAGCAGAATGAGACTATTCCTATTCCTTTTGTAAAGTTGCCTTTCTTCCTATAGCTTACATTATCTATACATGCTGCTGTTTTTAGTAGCTAAGTTTTGTCTTGTTGTATAGTCTCCGATCTTTTTTCTGAAGAGCTGATACTGAATGCTTCTCCAATACTTAGGAAGTAATGGTAAGTATCCTGCTGAAGTATAATATGGAAACGAGAAACATGCACTTAGATCTCGCTTTTACATACCTAAGAGTCATAGTATGTTATGAAAATACACTCTAAGGTCAAATCCTTCAGTACCTATTTTGCCAGTTATTATTGCTTATATACAAGCAGATTATCCACAAACTGCAGTCTAATATTTTAAACGACTAATTAATAGCTCTCATACTCCTCATTAGCCTCCTTGTTCTCTATTTGTATCTTCTCAACTTTATAAATCCATGCAGGAGTATTTGGATCCAGGTCTTTACGAATGGGTAGAGTAATGGTTGGCTCCGCAATATTTAACTAGAAGATCTTCTTTTTCTTCAGCTGCAAAGCTTACTAAAATTTGCTTGAGCTAGCCTCTTAGAGTTACTTGAACTTATCCCATGCTTTTTACTTAAATTCCTAGTCTATATTTGGAGTACTGAAGTAATCAATAAGACGGCTAACAGCAGGACAGTGGTAGAATATTTCAGCTGGAAGTAGTTAGATAGAAATGCTAGTAAGTTTCTCACTATTAGAGTATTCCATGCTAAAGATATTCTACTCTGATTACTCAAAATACAGCACTTAGGTCTTTAATATTTCCTTCCTTGAAAACTTGTCCAAGTTTGTAAGATTAGCCTCCTTTATTGACAGCTAAACGTTGAAGTCATTTTTTCTTTAAATTACATTTAATTGAAGCTGCTCATATCCTCAACATAATCCTTCTTCCTTTCCTGATTCAAGTTTGTTATTTAGCTAAATTTATCCTGAGCCCAGTAAAAAGGAAAGTTCTAAAAATACAAAGTCTGGAGGTTAGTTAATATCAGGTAACTACTCTTTGTCAAACTAAACTAAATCATTCAGATCCTAAATATCTTTATCTGAAAGCTCTACCTGAGTAGCTTTAAATCTTTTAAATAATCTAAAAAATCCCTTTTACTACTGAGCTTATTTTTCCAATTTCTGTTCAATTAGTTTAAGTGTGAAAGCAGTCCATTCATATATAAGATCGATTGAACAACACTGAAGTACTTAGTTATACACAAGAAGATCTTCCCCGGTTACTTAGCATCCACTTTTAAGTTCGAAGTGAACTTTTTTAAAATATTTTTCCCATTTCTTTAGTTTTAAAGCATCTACTTCAAACCAGTTACTTGCTTTGCTTGATCTTATTTCATAAACTATACAATTTTTAGCAAATCTCCATCATAAGCCAGCTGTTTGCTTAGAAGGTCGTGATAAGGGTTTTAAATGTCTATATTTGATCTTTTAACTTTCATCTTATATAAAGGTTGTATATTTGGATATTGTCTCTATCAAATTAAGCGAACCTAGAAATTACTCTCTAGTGTAACTTAAGTCTAAGGATTAAAGTTCAGCTGAAATCTTAATTTTAGGTGAAGCTTCTTAAACTTTTGCTTTTACATTGGCATCTATGGGCTTTAGAAAGAAACTCAAATCACTCATTTAGTCAAGCTCTTAGATTATTTGATCAGCGTCTTCATATTTAGAAACCATTTAGCTCTATTCAGTTTAGAAATAGAAACCAAACTGCTAGATAGTTGTTAGCTTATGAATAGTTTATTACTCTTAATTTTTGTTCTCTCTTGTCTAAAAACAAGGCTTCCAGTCTTGATTGGTAGTTTCAATCTAAAGGATATCGAGAGTCACTCCACATGCTATTTTTTTGGACGAATCCTCATATCTAATATGAACATTCTTAACCGTTACTTAAACATTGTCTACTATCTTCGTAATTAGATTTTACATAAAACCCTTCTATTGTACTTTATCCTACATACTAACCTTAAGATCTTAGATCTTCTATTCATAGCTCTCAATTAAATAATTTCTATGTTCAACTGAAAAATAGTCATAATACTGCCAATCCTTAAACTCCTAGGGAGTAAAAACTAGATACACTCCCTCTAATATGCATTATACTTGCTAACTTGACAATTTATTTCATGGTACCTACATTTAAAGTTTCGAGATCTTTCCTATATGTAACTTCATCGGCAATCAGCCAAAATTCCTTTTAATAGCCTATGGGTTAATCAGCACGTCCTACAGAGTAACATTCCCAGACCACACTCCTATTTTCAGATGATTGCTATCAAAATTGACAAGATACTCTCCACAAAAGCGCTAAAGAATCTTTTCCACGATTTTTTCAAACATTTTTATTATATAAAGATAACCCCTTTATAAGCTTTAATTATACCCTTAGCTTTTATTTTCGTTAGTTGAATTCTATATCCTTAAGGAAATAATCTAGCTTATTAAGCTATTATAACATAATTTTTTTAAAATTTAATCATTTATATTGCTACTTTTTAAATGAAGCATCACTTAATTGTTTCCCCTAGAATGGATGTAATAGTTATGCTCTAACTTTAAATGGTGTATTGATTTATAATGCCTGTTTTAAGCTTAGTTAAGAATACTAATTTGTAGTAAAATTATAAATAAATCACTATCTTAATTCTATTAATCTAATAGCATGATGCTTTAGCATTTTAAAGGTGATAGCTTTTAGATTAATTACTTAGTTACTTCTTTAGATAAATAAAATGGTTCCATTTAATTTATGATGCTTTTAATTAGTTTCTTTAACAGGCATTGTACTGGCTTTGTTTTGTCTATAGAACTACAGCCTTATAGTAGCTACTTTTTTCCTGTTGTTTCTCACCAGAATAAGTTTTATGATATGAGATTTGCTACTTTTGTCTTCTCCTACAAATAGGATTCTTACTAAGATTCAGATGCATTGAAGGTATTTAGTCTTCGTATTATTAATGGGATTCTGTCTATGTGCTGTTTTACTTACGACAGATGTTGCTTTGATGCGTGCTAAGGGTATTTTCAAGTAGAATGAGGAGTATAAATGAGGAATAGTTATCTCTACTTACTCCTATCTAGAGTTATCTCTATATGCCATTTTATTTCAAAGGATTATTGTCTTTGAAAAGCAAAGAATCTCCAGAACTAATCTCGCTAGCAACCCTCCATTGCAATACTTTTAAAGACTCCTTGAGGATATCAATAATGAACATCAGCGTTAACGTATTCATACTCTTACCTAAGAACAGATAGATTAACTTCTTGAGGTCGAATTTTCTTCCTTCAAGCCAATTTTCTCAGAAAGAAGCGGCAATAACATATGTTCAGTATGTCTTGAAGAATTCAATGAGGAAGAGCGAGTAAATAGATTAAGCTGTAATCACTTCTTTCACAAAACATGCATAAGGAACTGGCTGTCGTAGCATAATTAGTGCCCAAACTGTAGAAATATAATAGAAATATAGTGAATCAACACTAGCTTTATTTATACTAAAGTGGCTTCTTCATTTATAAGTCTTCTAAACTTAACTTAAGAGCCTATTTTATACTGTCTTGGTTATAAAGGATATTAGCATATTTAATCTATGTGTATATCAAGAGAAACGAGTAAAGAGTGAGAAGAAGGCTAAGGTTAGAAGATTCTTAGAAGTGGCTAATAGTCTGAGGATCATTTAGGAAAGAAGCATAAGGCAATAGTAAATATCCTCGGTAGATCATACTCAGTTTCTTATTCATTAGAGATACTAAAAGATTTCCTTTTATTGAGAGTATAATGAATGA
This sequence comes from Loxodes magnus, assembly GCA_946699065.1. Taxonomy (NCBI): domain Eukaryota; phylum Ciliophora; class Karyorelictea; order Loxodida; family Loxodidae; genus Loxodes; species Loxodes magnus. The sequence continues at coordinate 320,976 of CAMPDV010000243.1, forward strand.
TTTTGTAGCAAAGAATAGGATAATCATACCATTACACTGGAAATAAATTTTTAGCCTAGTTTATTCTACCTAATCAAAAGTTAAATAGCTAAGGTAAATTTAATATTTATGCCTTAAGCTTCTAAAGCTAAGAGCTAGTTATGAGAGTATGATTCTTTGCTTTTACTATTATAAATATTTAGCAAGCAAATGAAAATAATTATACTTATGAAGCTTCTCTAATACCCCATTAATAAAAAGCTTATTACATATAAATTTTATCTGATATATGGTAGACACCTGATATCCAACTATACGGTGTCATAGGTAAACTGAAGTTGGATATGCTTATAATTTTATCTTATTGCTATATGAATAAAGATATTCAACTTTTATATTACTCTCTAGTTTAAATTAGTCTGGCTAATAGAAGAGAGCATTGCTATGACTATAGAGGTTTATATCTTTATATCTAGCTCTAACTTTGTAGTCAATCTGTTTGTATTATGATCTAAAGGAGTAATGCAATTCAGTGTTAAGCTCCTTTTTGAAAATCCCTTATAAAAGTCTAAAATCTCTATTCCCTTGCCTGCTTCTTAAGCATCTCACTTAGATATCCTCATGAGATTCTATCTTAACTGCCTGATTTCTATTTCCTTATTTCCTAATAAATAAATAATTAAGCTATGTCCACATCTTAATTAAAAGGGATACAACTACAAGATTGAACTCTAGTATAAAGCTAACTTGAAGAAGTTTAGGAGATAGACCAATTAAATTCAAGCTTAGAGTACTCAAATCTTGACTATAGAGAGACGTTCCTGGAGATGTAGAGTATTTTATTCGTTCTAGCTAAGGAGAGAGAAAATAGTACTGATGAAGACTATATTTAGCTTTATTCTTTCGAAGAAGTTTTGAAGAAATGTGAGGAGGTTTTCAGTAATCGTCAGCTTCAGGAATAAGTAGTCAAAGAGTTAGAAAAGGATAAGAGCTTACTGTTTATTCTTTGAGAGGTAGTACTGGAAAGTAAATGACCTGGCATAAGAATCGATTTCTTAGCTGATTACTATAAGTAAGATATTAAAGGCGAGTCAGAGAAGAATCTAATTCTGAAGGTGATTGGGTAAGGAAATGTAAGTCTTCTAAAGACTGCAGTCTAAATATAGAATAATAGAGTATATTGGACAAATAATTTCACTCTCCTACTCTTAATTAACTAGCAAAGTGCTTAATCTATAGATAATTCCTAAGAATATTAGGTAAAAATTGATAATATCAATCAAAACTAAATGGAAGCTGAGGTATTAAAGGTCACCAAGAACTTCTAAAGATTTAAGATGGGATAGAGTAAAGAATAAAAATCAAATATGTCTTAGAACTGATTTTGAAGAAGATGAAAGTGAAGCTATTATGAAAAGAGATGTTTAAGCGTTGAAGCAAAGAAATGGGACACAGTGGTAAATAAATTTTTTTCTAGGGAAATGCCATTCGAATATATGTCATAAAACTATCGTGAGAAAAGGAAGTAAGTAGTATCCTTTAGAAAGGAAATTGAAGATGAAGAGTAAAAGAGATAAATCAAAGATTAACTTCATTTTTAATTATGTGAAATAGATCAAAAGAAGCCAGAATAAAACCCAAATTCTTTAGTCCATTTTCAATAAAGCAAAATTGAGTAACTTTTAAAGGACAGAGTAATAACAAAATTTAACTGGGAGGATTTATAGTGAGAATTGAAAGATCTATGTCACGTAGGAAAGAAAGCTAAAGTATATAGAGGAACCATAATCAACTAAAACAATCAAAGTTCATAGTTAGAAGAATAGAAGATAGTAAGAAAGGAAAAACAATAATTAGGGTAATCTAATCAAAGTAGTGCTATTTATTATGCCTTTAAGTAGTATGAAAACTAGGAAAACCTTTAAAGGGTATTCTATAATGAGTTATCAAATCAAGTATAACCTAATCACTTTAATATCCAACAAATATCAGGCTATAGTGAAAGTTAAAAGCTTTGCTTGATTTCTCTATGATAGGAGAATGAATCTCTTCATGAATGATTATCCAAATTAAACTCCCTTGAAAGTGAAAATAGTACAAATGTTTAGTAGATTATTCTCTCTATTTCTGATGCTTTAAATTTCTTAAACTATCAATAAAGAATCGCACATAGAAATATCAACTCAAGAAACGTGCTACTAGATAGCAATTTAAACCCTAAGATTTGTGGGTTTTCTAACTCTAAAGATTACAGTTACTGTATTTAAGATTAGAAAGGATATTAACAGGAATAGGGACAAGAAAGCGAAGTAATATATGAAGAAGAAAAGCAAGAGAACTAGTAGAAAAACGAGGAAGAGTATTTCCCTCTGGAAGATATAGAAGATACAGAGAAGAATGAAAAAGAGAAATAAATTTCAGTCCAAATTTTGAACTTAGATTACCTATTTTTAGTCGATGCCTAAGGATTAATCTCTTTGGTAGACGAACTAATCTTCGAAAATTAGCATAAGAGTAATTTCAATAAGCAGATAAGGAAGCAAATAGAGATTTAGTCTTAACTATTTCTTTAATTCTCATAGTTTTAAGAAAAGGAAAAAGAGAAAGAAGTGTAAAAATAGAAAGTTCATAGTGTTATTGAAAAGTACTTAGGTATTGAGTTCAATTAAATAGTTGATTTGATTGATTTAAAATACAATTTTTAAAAGGAATAAGAATAAAATGAGGATGCTAATGATAGTGATTATATGTTCAAAACTGCCTTAGAATTAAAGTAAGATAGCTGCTTAAACTATGAAGAAGAAAAGATTTAGGATGCTAAGAAGGTGGATGAAGAGAAAGAAATATGAAAGTCTACTTATTAAGAGATAGGAGAAGTGGATAAGTCTTAACAGTCTTCTTAGATGATATTAAAAATAGAATAAGAGCATCAAGCAAGATAGTAAAGATCTCAGCCAACACAACTTAAAGAGTAATCACTAGAGTAATCAGATTAGGAAATCTAGTTATAAAAATAAGAAGCGTCAAAGGAGCTAGAGATAGTACATGAGACTAAGAAGAAACATTAAGCCAGAATGTTTATAACGGATAAACTTATTTTCCCTTAGCTAAAGGAAGCGCAATTCAAGTTAAAAGCTCCAAAGATAGTAATTCTAAATCTATTAATGATGCTACTAATTCTATTGATTAGTCTATGAGTTTTTTAGCCTTCCTAGCAAAAAATATAAGGACAAGAAATTTGAAAAATCATCAGTAACAATTCCAAATCGTAGGATTAAGACCAACTAAAGATAGTATTGATAGGTAAAGATGATTTTTCAAGTATTCTTGAAATTAAAATAAGCAAATTTTGGAAACCAGAAGAAGGACAAACTGAGAATACTCCAGAATGACTTAAATTACTCAGATAAAAAGTATAAGAGTATTAAGCTTAATCACATACCACCAATTTTTACTATTCTAATCATCTTAATTAAGGAGATTAAAAAAAATTATACGAAGCAGATAAAAAAAATGAGGAAGAAATTTAGGAAGTTGAAATAATGAAAAAGTTCGTAAGATACTATTATTTATGGTCTAATAAAGCTAACATGAAGCTGTCTTTCCCGTAAAATAACCTTTGGTCAAGAGAATGATGGATTTAGAATTGAGTAAAGCTAGCCATAAGTAATATAGATGAATAGGAAATTAAGTTTGTTGAAATAGGAGGATTTCCTCTCTTCATTTATAGCTTAACCAGAAGAGGAGAATTCAGTTTAACGAATATCGTAAGCGAAAATTAGTAATGAAGCATCTAAGAAATATGGACTCCAATAGGTGGACCAATAGCAACAATAGAATTTGATAAGGGAAATTCTAACAATTTTATAGCAGAAGAAATAGCGAAAGATTGGTTGAAAGATTTTTTCTTCGTCTTGTCATATTATATGAGAGAGAAGTGATAGATACAATATATATCACTAATTTAGTTTCACTTAAATTTGATAATTAAACAAGCTTCGTTAAGTTCTTAGCTACTAAATCTAATTTTATCCTCAGTAAGATAAATAAGTTTATGAGCAATAAAAGGAAAAAAGTACCAATAAGCAAAATGATCTCTATAAAGTAGATAAATCAACAAGATTTTTCATTATTATCACTTACCAGCTACATGAAGAAAGTCATATTTGCCTTTAAATTAATTTTACAACGTAAAAGTGTGGTGGATGGTTTAAAGACATATAGCCATCATTCTTAATACTAAAATTATTTGAATTTCATTGATACTTTTACAAAAGATTTATTAAAAGCTAACGACTAATAATTCAATATCAACTGCCTATTTTAAGAACCAAGTTCTATCTTTTTTCATAGATATGATATAGTTATTGAGAAGAGAAAATATACTTAATTTTGTGATGCTCAATTCTTTTAATTATCAGATGAAAGAAGATAAAAAGAAATGGCTCAATGAATAAATAAGAAGCTTCGATAAAGGAAATTTATTTAAAGATGCCAGAGAAAAAATGGGAACATTAATCCAAAAGGTAGCTATGAAAAAGGCTAAAATCAATAAGATTTAAAATCTTGCTTTTTTTCGATTTTCTCTTACTTTACATGAACTTCATTTATATTAACTACTTGCTATAATGTAGGTTTCGTTAAGTCGCTTTCTCTAGCTTCGTTCTTCTATCTTTATTAATTATACTTCTCAAAGAAAAAAATGTAACTGGTGGCTAAAATTTAAAATAAAGCCTTCATTTATCAAGCAGAATAAAAATCTATAAAATATTAACTGAATAAAGAGACTGGAAGTGAACACATATTGTATTATATGGACTAAGCTTTTTAAAGCTACTTTAAACATAAAAAGAGATTAAAAAAATTTAAGTTTATCACTAATTCTAACCTTTCCCATAGTATGCTTGATTACAATCTCCATAGTGCCTGGGTTTTAAACATATCTAACAATAGCTTATCTTATGTACTGGACAAAGAGGTTCTTCATTAACAGATGCAGCATTGAAAAATTTTTTGCATATTGCACATAACTTTTGGATGGTTTCAGGTTTAAATAGCGGACTTTGATTTTATTGAAACGGGAGAGATTTGCTTTGACAGATATCAAAAGGGGGAGGCTGAAGAATTTTAAATTGAAATGTCTTTTATCTAAGTTAAGCAACATGCTATTACTATTATTGGGTAAAAAATTGAGATAGCTCTCTATCTTCAAAAACCTTTTAACAAATCTTACAAGAAAAGTCTTACAAAGATAAGTTTTTTCAATTGAAGAACTAAAAATTTAAACATGATTTGCAAAAAAAGTGGCCACATTTGAAGGACTTGATAAACTCCATAGGGATTTTCTTACAACAACTACAGCATTCTGCAAATGTAACAGTCTAGTTCATCAAATTTCTTGCTTATAAAGGATTTTTTTTAGATTCTAGTTCTTGATAGTAAGCTAGTAGTTTAATTTAGAATTTTTTTAACACTTACCCACACAAGCAATTCGTGCTATTTAAAAATATATATAATAATGAGCATTCTATGCATATCATTGTTTGACAATTACAATATAGTATGAGTCTAGATTTTTTAACGTTGTTACATACTTAACAAACTATTCCTTCTTGATCGTACCATATGAACTAACTTCTCAGTAAGGAAAATATCATTGCATTCTTGGCAACCTCTTATCCAAAGCATTAGATTATAACATTATAATTGATAATTTATTAGCAGCTGATGTTGCAGCATTTTAATTCTTAGTCCTATTCTTAAGGGAGTTATATGATAAATTAGTTTGTCTCTTTAAGAATGTGTTCTTTCAGATGGTCTTTACAAAAACTATGTTTGCACTCTTCTATTTATATGATATCTTATCAGTTCCTACACTAAGGTATACTACATATCTTAAGCATCTGAGATTTTTATTTCTTTTAATCTTCAAGTATTGCTTCATTCTTCTACTTTAGTTAGCTGTTTTACATTTCTAAGTCTTGAATCTGCGTTTTAAGTTATAATATAGTCTAATCTTGCTATGTCAAACTTTAAAATGAGTCAAGGCTTTATCCTAGCAAAGTATTAGATGAAGTACTTTGTTATTTGCTTGCTTGTTGGAGAAAACCAATTTATTTCTATTTTTCTTTAATTTGAATTTTATATTCTTGTATTTATTCCCAAAGCTGGGTCATTTGCTACTAATTTTATTGCTTATTTTGTACAAATTTATCTGCTTCTTACTAGTACTATTTTTAATTCTTTACAATTGTGTTTTTAGCGCTTTTTAAGGCTTCTTTAATCTCTTTATAACTAGAAGCCTGCTAGTCTATTGTGTCCTTTTTCTCCTATATTTCCTTCTTCAATAACTCCAATTCTTAGTCTTTATTCTAAATCTAATCCTAAAAGTTCTTTACTTTTTGTTCAAGATTCAATATTTTCTGATTATAACTAAAAATATCGTTATTGTATTATAAATCTTTCTTATCATTCTCTTTTTAAAGCTAGTCCACCTTACTTTTCAAATTTGTAATTTCCTGCTCTTGGTAATTTGCTAGAATCTTACTCTGTTAGGTGAAATCTATTTTCTGATTTAGCATCTAAGTCAATTACTCCTGTTACTTTGCTTTTAGTTTCCTTTCTGCATTTTCTCTTTTTAGCGTTTCATTTTCTTAGTTTAGACTGTTAATTTTTTAAGCCTTACTTGCATTGCTTTATTCTAACTCCTGTAACTAAGCGCTAAAACTCTCTTCTTATCTTTTGATCTATAACTGTAATTCCTTAATCTATTAATTTAGTTTCTCTTCTAATTAATTTTGAGGCTCTGGAGATTAGATTTAGTTTGGTATTTATTATTTTTACTTTATATTAATTGAATTTCTTCTGTGATCTAGAAAGTCGAAATCTGATTAGTTTTAATCCTCTTACATACCAAACTACCCTTCAATCTGCTCTGACTATTTTATAAATTGTTGCAAAAGCTACTAAGCTATCTTATCCAAGTTTTCCTTATAATTCATTTCATTCCAATTCAGTACATCTATACACTTTTTCCCTAGTTATGAGACCTCTTGTAGATTATTAGATAGTTCATACTTATTCTCCCTAATCAGATTCTACACCTCCTTTCAATTCTATATCTTTAATTTTAACTTATTGAAGATATTCTAGATTTATCTGAGATACTCCTTCCAGTATCTGTTCTTCTATTATACTAGCAATTTAATCCTTTTATCCAGTTCCTACTACACCTTTTGAATGAACTCATTATCATACATTTCTTTATTGATTTAAGATAAGATAACGAACTACTAGTTAATTTGTACCTAGTTAATCTATAGATTCTAGATTAGGCTCTGTATCTCTATTTTTATTTATTAGACTGTAATTTTCTAGAGGATATGGTTGCTTTGTTTGCACTGCTTAGTGCAATCTTCACATATCATTTATTTTTCATTCTAGCAATAATGCAAAGAATAGTTCTAATGCTTCTAGCATTTTATTTAAATGCTCTCTATTTGCTTTATCTCATCTAAAAGAATCAGGTTACAGTTAAAGCTTTAAGAGTCGGTAATAGATGAGCAAGTATTATAGGGACAAGTTATTTTTTCTTGGTTCTAAATACGTTGGAACCAGCATTTCTAGCATAAGGAATGCTAGCATGATAACTTAAAAGGCTGATAACTATGATGGCTAAACTACTCGAAGCACTCAGGACATAAAAAGTGCTAATCCATTTTATTATTATGGCTAAATGAAATCTTCTAAACTTAAATAAATGGGATAAGAAAGCTTTTACTGAAAATGTAAGTCTTTATTACTGATTTAAAGGGAGTACCTTGCTATAAGGGGTATTATAAAAATAAGAGTAGGCTTAAAGCATAGCTAGATATAGTCTAACTATTTAGTTTTTGATCTTTTTCAGTTTAAGCAAGATCTCTGGGATTTTAATATGATGCTTGATAGATAGAATAGAGGAAGGGGTAGTATTTTATATCTAATCAAGTGATAAGTAGTTAGATTAAATCCGTCTAATTGAGTTCTTAGGATGTCTTTTATAATTAAAGTTATAAAGATCAACAATAAAAATAGTTGTCTAGTTAATGAATTTCCATTCTTTAAACAAACTTAAGCTTAGATAAAAAGAAGCTTGTTAAATGTATAATCTAAATTATATAAAAAAGCTTATTAAAAAAAGGTAAAGAGTATAGTAAATTAGAGCTTAATTTATACTTCTAGCTTCCAAAAAGAAAATATATACTCATCTAGGGATTTAGGGTATTCGATATTCTTCTTTTGTTCTCTTATAAAGCAAAGCCAGCAAAAGAGTGAATGATTGAAGGGCTGAGTGGTCTTCATCTTAGTATTATTCTACTAAAGTATATTGAGATAAAGTTCCTTCCATGCTATTCTTTTCAGCTACCTTTCTAGATTTAAATATACTTGACATATTTAAATAAAAAATACGCTTTAATGTTTATTTTAAGAATATCCAAAGCGCTTTATAATATTTTTCCTTTAATTATTCTATTTCTTAATATATTTCATTTTATTACTATCCAACAATCTATTATTTTTTCAGTTAGCCTTATTGCTCTAACTCCTTAAATCAACTCATCATAATTAAGCTTATCTTACTTCTATCCTACTTTTCATTGCCTTTACTCATAAACTGGTATAAAAAAGCTTTTAATAGATTTAACGAATTTGGTTTGGTGTATTTAGACTGATTATCTTAAAGCATGAGTTTTGAATATCTATTAGTATACTTATTAAAAGCTATTGCATTATGATAATTCCTATCGCAGAAGCTTAAAAATAATAAAGGTAATATTAATGTTCTAATTAGCCTTTTAGAGTCTCCTAGGAGATACTCTTTCCACACTCTTTTTATATAGCCATGCAGTTACTTTCTGAATGCTCTTTTATTTTATATTATTATATAAGGATCATAACGAGTTATATGCTCTTCTACTTCAATGCTTTGATATTTTAAAGGTAAAACTAATTTGCTCCTTATAAAAATGAAGCCTCCATTTGATTATAGCCTATAAAAAAGCTTCTTTGGTATTTGCAATTACCAGATATTTCAATGTCTAAGCATGTCTTTTCTAATTTTCCTTTCAGTTCTCTACCTTTTTGTCAAACCTAGCTTCAGGTTTTTCTAGGACTCCTCGTAACTTCATTTTCGATCTAAAAAGCATTGCTAATCTAAAGATTCCTCCTTTAGCCTCATCACTTGTATAGCCCTTAAAAGCTCTAAAATAAATTGGATTACAAGGTATAATATACATGTAAGTAGACTTAGAATAGGCAATTGCCATTCATATTCAAACTGAAAATAACTGTATAGCTGATTCATTCCTCACCTCTATACTTAGCTTATGATACTCATAGTATATTTAGACTAATATAACTAGACTATCTTGTAACAAGCCTAGAGATTAGATTTCTAAGTGATAAGGGAAGTAGGTTAAGTATAATTAAACTAGCCAGTTAAAGAATAAGCAGCAAGATAAAAGGATTTTGTGTAAAGATAAGGAATTGAGATAACTTCAGAGCATCTGTAGTAGTATAAAAGTAAAGATAGAAATGAGAGCTAAATGAGAAAGAGAGTTTAATAAACTTAAACTAAAATTGAGAAAAATTAATTGATATGCATACTAGTTAGAATATACCTACAAAATTATTATCTCTAATTTTGGAAGAAAGCCTAGTACTGGCCAATGTAATAAAATCTCATTTAGAGCTGTAAACTAAATGAAAATCAAGGTTCTTTTTCACTTCAATGATATTGTTTTTTAACTAGATTGGATGAGTTTAGTTCAAACAGGCAGGCTATCATTACCATTAAATTTTCAAATAAGCTATCAGATTTTTAATTTACTTTGAGCTATTTTACTTGATTTAGGTCTAAAAGTTCTAGTCTAATGATGGTAGAACAATTATAAAAGCTCTTCTGCTATAAAATCTGTCTCTGTATATTTTCGTATAGTTACTATCTCATGAAGCAATTTTGATCGCCTTAAAACATACTTCTTGGTGATGAAAGGAAAATTAGAATAAAGCCACAGCAGAGCAACGCATATAATTAAAACGTAATAGAAACATCAGTATAAGCTTCTAAAAGCTCATCAAATATATTATAGTTAGTCTGCAAATCTTCTATAACCAAGGGGAATGAAAATATTATACTTTCTAAAGTTTCCCAGCGAAAAAAACTGATTTAGTAGCTCGAAATATTAAAGCATTGGAAACCTTTTGATTGAAAAAATTATATAGTGACACCTAATGGTAGAAAAGATAGAACGTTAAACGCTTTTCCTTTTATACATTAAAGCCATCTTTCTATAACATATAAAAAAAGGAATAAGATTAAAATCAGTGCTATGATTTAAATTGCTAGTAGCATTAGCTTATGTAAAGAAAATATAAGCACAGTTGCATTTTTAGAACTCTCATAAGTCAGAAAAATACAAGATAAGATCTCTAAATCACAGACATGAATATATTCGAATGGACATTTTGATTACCTTAATATATTTAGTAACTAGAAAAAGAGAAAAAAATATGAAGATAGTAAAAGTTTAATATATTATCTATATTACTCAGTTTCATTAACTTTTAACTTCCTAGTCACTTATTATTAATTTTAGATTACTAGGAGCTATCTATATTATTCTATCCACTATTTCTGGAATATGTTTAGGATGCATTCAATCAGGTCTATCATATACAGTTTTACAGTTATACATTATATTTACCTTTTCTTGAGAAATTTCTTTGAATCCTTTGTTAGCTCCTACTACGCCTCCTACTATTGCGCAGTTAGTATCAGTGTCTCCTGATATTGCTATTGTTTGCTCAATCGCTTCTAAGTAATCAGTATTCATTTTCAGATGTCTCATTGTATGTGTAAAACCAATTTTTAAAAAGCCCATATTTTAGCTTCCATTCATAGGCTATTCATTTTCTATCTCTTAAAATCATTCTTATAAAGTTGGATCCGTTAAGTTCTAAAAATTTTTAGCTGCATAATAAGCTCCTTAATAGTCATAAGGATTATTTATTAGATGACAGATTGAAGCAACGTAACAAACAGCTGCTTCTTGAGCTAGAACGTGTGAATGAGTTAAAGAAACTTCTTATACAACTGCTCTTTTCAAGTCTATCGGGTTTAGTTTATGGCATCATATTGCTAAAGGTGTAATTCGCATGAGAGATCCATTTGATAGTGAGTTTTAGTTTAATTTTTATGCCATATTTATTGCCTTTTATGCGTCTTAAACTCCTTAACTATTTCTCTTACTTAAGCAACCTAAAGCATTACGAGTTGTAGAACCAATATCAAAAGGAGGAGAATCAATTCATTAACCATAGTACTTAGCAATACTATCTAAATTTAGAGATCCATTTCCTTCTATCAAACCCCAAGCGAGAGACATTGCAAGCTCAGAATCATCAGTAGGCTATCCAGGAGGTAAATCAAAAGGACCTCCTCCACGCATTTCCATAGCCTCCTTAGCCAATTAAGGACTTACATTTCTCTCAAATTCACAATAAGTCCCAATAGCATCTCCAAGTACAGCTCCAACTACAGATCCTAAGCATAAGTCTTTAGTAAATTCACTTGATTCCTATTATCACTACTAAAAGGATTTATCAGCTTTATTCTATTCCTAGCTTTCCATTCTATTTAAAAATCTTTTATAATATTTAATAGTTCTTAATAAATATAGCTACAGCATCTTTCAAATAGCTCTCCTTAAGATATTTATATAATAATTTTTATATTCTGATTCTGCTTTTTAGCCTGGAAATCCTTATTCTAACTGATCTTACAGTATCTCTATGCTATATACTATATACTAATACTTTCTATGAGCAGTTGCTTTTATAAGAAGAGCTAGTAGATGTAGAATTATATGCATAAGCATTCTAATTAGTGTCTTTGGATTTAGCTATATTTTACTCTTTTTCTGATTAATAAAGAACATCAAAATTTATTGCTTTTCTACTCGTCTTCACTCATCTATTAGTTACTTAACTATCTTTCACCTTAATCCATTCAAAGTCATAAAGACCTTCTTCATATCAAAGTTAAGCTATCTAATGAAGTTAAATTTATAAGGTTCTGACTTTAAATCTCATTATATCAGCTTATGTACCTAAAATTTATTTTTAGCTCATTTCCTGAATGAGTTACCATCCTCTAGTTGTTTACTTTTTTGATCACCATTGCTAGAGAAAGTTTTCAATGCTTCTTCAAAAATTTTTTTGCTTCTAGAGAATAAATTATTTTTTCTCAGAAGATTCAAATAAAGGGAGAGAAGGAAAGCAAATGAGTTAAAAAGTTATAGACAAATAAAGATTACAAGAGGTAAAGTTTGAAGGCGGAGGATCGATTTAGTTTAAAAGAGAAATTCGTCTTTGATTAGAGTATTTGGCAACTAAACTAAAAGAGCTGGTAGAGACTTTATCTCTAAGAAAAAGCCTTAAATTCTTGCTAGAAAGTATAATCTATTAGTCAATCTACCTGACAAATAAATAGATATTGCTAAATTTTAAATTAAGACCATTCAATCAAATTTGAAGTTTCTACCTTTGTTGTTATCAAAGAGAATTAAGAGATAATGAAGAGCATAACCTATCTCATGCTTTGTATATATAAATGAAAATGAAATTGCTATTTTTTTTATATTCTCACTCATTTATAGAAACTAACTAATACTAAAGCTTACGAAAAAATGTTTATATTAGAAACTTCTTAATTGATGTTAAGGATTCTAAGAACTCTCAAATTAATAGGATAACTAAAGCTAAGGCAAGATGTGTATAATAGAGATAAAGGAAATGACTGATTTAGTTTGCTAGATAATATAACTTATTAATCTTGTAGCTTGACAGAGCTAGCATAGCTTTTTTATGCAAAAGGTGTGGAAATGACAAAGGATAATTAAAAAAATAATCTAGATATATCAAGAAAAGATTTACCCATATAATAGTTAGATCGTTTAAGACAATTATCAATCTTAAAGAAAATAAGTTTCTAATGACTTAAACATTAGCACTGGTAAAGTTTATAAAAAGTATTATTATCTCGAAAACTTATAGTACACTTATTTCGTACGTAATTAGTTTCAATCTTCTTAAAAATTAGTCTAATTAAGCTTAAATTCGTTTATATCTTCTATTAATCTAGCAATTCTACCAGTTTTTATTTGACCCAATTTAATCTTCTAGATTTTTTAACGAATTTGGTTACCTTAATATACGCTAAGAAGCTTTTGCCTCATTTTATAGATCTTTTTGATGAGTTTTCGTTAAAAAAGTGCTTGATTTATAGTAAGAGACTAGTTTTAAAGAAAATTCCTTTTATTTAAAATGAAAGTTAATCTCATTGAATGTTATTTTGAATTATCCTAAAATCAAAACCTACAGTGATTCGCTAGATTTATCACTATCTTTCTTCCTGCTTTTATGGCTTGATATGGCATTACTCTTTAACTTCTTACTCCAACCTATTTAACTCTTGATGCTGCTTTCATTCTTTTGCTTTACTCTCAAACTATCTATATCAAATTTAAAACTTTTATCGTTGGCATCACCTTAAATGAGCTTCTAGATGTTATCTCCATCAAATGATCTTGTTCTGTTCATCCCACTTTGCTTTATCTCTAACTTATCTCCATTATATGTAAATCCACTGTAGTATACTTCTGATTTTCTCTTCTTATAGCTAGCATTTTTTATCGTGCTGTCCACTCTTTCCTCTGTGAATTCCTAGTCAAAATGTCTCAGGTCTTTATCATCAGATAAAACAGGCTTATATGGGGGTATTAAGCTCTGACTCTCCACTTTTTTCCAGTCTATTGACCTAAAAAACGGATGCTTTTTAATTATTTTAGGATCCTTTAATCGATATTTTGGCTGCATAAAGTAAGCTTACGTTTTTATTGAGTAGCTATAGAAGGAGATCTGATGCTTCTTAGGAGAAATAATTTTATAATTATATGGGCTTTAGCATAATGTCCTGGAATAACTTCTTCCTGTTTCTCTAATAGTAAGGAGGCATGCCTGTAAGCATCTCATAAAGTATGGATCCCAAGCTTCACCAATCTATTGCTTTGTCATATCCTTATCTGCGAATAATTTCTGGTGCTAAATATTCAGGTGTTCCTGCAAAGGTATACGCTATATCATCTTCTGATTTATTTATCTTTGAAAGACCGAAATCTGCAAGTTTAATATGTCCACTTGCGTCTATTAGAACATTCTCAGGTTTTAGGTCTCTATATATAACTCCTCGATTATGAAGATATTCCAGGGCTAAAATAATTTCCGCTAAATAAAATCTTGCTTTCTCTTCTGAAAATCTGACTTAATTCCTCAAATGGAAAAATAGCTCGCCTCCTTAGCAGAAATCCATCACCATATACAGTTTTTCTGCAGTCTAGAACGCGTAATGCAACTTTATAACAAACGGCGACAAATTAGTCTCCAAAATCTTCCTCTCTCACTCAATATGCCTTTTCTAATTCTTCTTAGCGACTGCAGATTTCTTAATAATTTTCATCGCATACAGTTTTTTATCCTCCTTCTTAGTAACCAACTAAACCTTCCCAAACGCGCCTTTCCCAAGAATTTTTTCGACAATGAAATCCTTCTTTCCAATAAAGCTAGATTATTAGACAGGGCCATCAAACACACTATTTCTCTACGACTTCAGAAAACAATTACAAGTTCCCATCTTTACTTTACACTAAATTATAACAAATAAAAGATGCCTGGAAATTAATTGAAGTAGTCTACTTTTTATTTATTATCTTTCATGCAAATTCGTTGTTTAAGCACTCTATTTCATACTGGCTTTATGTGTAATTGTTATAACTTACCTTTTAAGTATATTTATCAGTACTATGCTTCTATATTAGTCTAGGTCTATTAGTAAGGGTATTTTAGTAGGATGATAGAGTATGTCGTATATTGTAAGTTGAAGAGGATGCTTTTTTAGGTCTAGAGATACAGCAAAATTAGAGTGGCAATTATTATATAAATCTGCTAGTTTGATTTGATCAAACCTGCTTACTTTAACTCACAAATTGCAAAATCTACAGAGCGAAAGTATAAAAAAAGTCATTCTAAGTGACATTAAAAGCAAATTTAACAACACGCTCCAAATGCATAAGCTACTAGCAAAATCTTTCAGCATATAAATAAGTTTAGCTAGAAAAGGCTTCAAAATACTTGATTTGGTATTATTTAATTATTTACTTAGTAAATAAAAGATATAAGACTATACCCTAAATAGCTTATAATAGGACTCTGCTGTCTAGTCTCTTAGTCTCAGTTTAATGTCTTCTATCTGTATCATTACTTTTACCAGGGAAGAAGTTATATTGGCTCTATTTAAAAATCTCTGATATTATATATAAGAGAGGTAAGGTTCATTTAACCACCTATTAAAAGAGAACTGTAAGAGTTGGTAAATAAAATACCTCATCAATATTAATTAAAATAGATGGTTATATTCTAATTAGGAGCTAAACAGTAAAATAGACAGTGATTTGATGATAATATTCATTCAAGCACTAAACCTAAACAAGCTTAAATATCCCCTAAAAATTAAAGGCGAAACCATCTATAGAAGTCAAAGCATTCAGCATGATAAATAAATAATAAAGTGTAAGTTGATTATATGACTAGCATTTTCTAATATTATTTGGTTCTGATATTGAAATTATATTTATTCAAATAATTCTCAGGTCATTAAAAAGACAAAATATAGGAGATCATTTAGTTAAGAATTGGATTCTAACTAATTCATACGAAATATTAGATTCATATAGAATTATAAGTAAAACATGCTTGATAGGTAGATTTAGTACTAGCCTTTCGCAGTTATTAAATAAGGGATAGCTATAATATTAGATATTATAGGGATGGGATATGTATAATGTTTAATTTAAAAGGTACTTCTTTAATTAAAAATAGCAAAAGTAACTTGAGTAGCTTGAATTTATGATAATTAGCACTCAAAAATAGGTAAAATAGAAAGCTAAGTAGTACTTATACATGATTCAATGAATCATGTATTTAAATAATTGTAACCTTTATAGCTTTAAAAATGTAAACAGACACAAACTTGGATTATTAAAAAGATTGATTAGAGTAAAATCATAAAAGTAAAAGCTAATTAAAGCAAAGAAATACATAAATAGGGAAAATAAGGTAGAGACTTAAAGTCTTAGCGATGTGCTATATCTACATAGTAATAATAATAGATATAAAAGTTTCAATATTTTGAATATTGGAACAAATTGCATAGTTACATTGAATGTAATATGCAAATTATGCTTAAATAAATTTCTGCTTTCACTAAACCTCCTCAAGCTTCTTACTTAAATTCCTCTTACAAACTTACTTGAATGTGCTCTTCTTAAATTTCATCTCTTCTATTTAAGTAATTTATTGATCTTTCATCTTTCAACTTGAACCTTTCAAATCTTCTCTTCTATAATTGCCTATGAAAGACTTTGCTAATTTATCTACTTTAGGAAGTTAAGTTTTTGAGAGATTCTAATTGATATAAGTCTAATTATATAAATTAGTTTCTTCTAATCTTTTCCCAAAAGTAACTAATGGTTAGAAAATTCCTTAAATAAATCTCTATAGTAAAGACAATTAAAAACGTGGTCAAGCTCACCAAAATCTTAGTCACATATACAAATTGTACCTTATAAGATACCAATGTGTCTTTATCAGGGTTGATATTAGAAATTATAAGAGTAAGTTCTCAGTTTATAGATAGAAATAATCTTTTGAGTAGATGTTTATTCAATTTCGAGTGCATAAATTAAGAAAGCACACTTTAGTTATTTTAACTTGATCTATTATTCTTTTTGCAGTAGTCTTAAGTGTGCTCCTTAGGAGATATTCTTAGAAGGATCTGCTTGGATTTTATGAGTAAGATGCTTATTAAATTCTTGAAAAGTACAAGTTTTTTAAGCATTAGGTTGATAAATTTAGATACCCTCACTTAAATATCTCTGATATGGTAATTATATCAAGAGCATTTAGACTATAAAAATGGAATATCTAAGTCTGGACTCTCTTAACTGATTTCGTTTAACTTAAAGTAAAAGCACACGAACTTCATTGTTCCTAAGTGGACAAATGGAAGTCAATTTAATTCAAGAAAGCAAGAAACATTAAAGGTAGATTAAGAAGATCTAAAGCCATTGTTGGTATTAGTCTTTAAGGTTTAGATATTTTATTAATAATTGCTTTATGTACTGATTAAAGTAGCCCAAGCTGTAATATCACTACCCTATTCTGCTTTAGGTAAAATAAAAGTTCTACAAAGTGTTTTAAAATTACGTGGCTAAATAACTCCAAAATTAGAAGTATTACAATAGCTTTAGAGATTGCTATTCTGAAATCAGAGACTCCAGCTAGATAGTGGAGTTTATAATTTCTCTTTCTCCTAATAAATATCCTGTATCTACAATAAAAAAAGGAAATTAACACTTTTCTAAACTTTAAAAAAGGAAGCAAATAATAACTTGGAAAAGGTAAATCAAAGGCTAATGAAGTTCATTCTTGATAGCCAAGATCAGATTACTATTTGAGTATATAAGTATCATTAGCAAGCTAAATAATCTTGCTAATTTAGGCAATAAAATTTAAATCTGATGGAAACTAAGCATCTTATGCAGTGATAAAAACTTCATACTAGTTCTTGGAACTAAATATTTTTTAAATGAAAAAGTAACCCCAAAAGCGTAAATCTATTTCATATCATACTGAAATATAAAAGTGAAAAGATAATATAAGAGATGAAACTACCTTGATTTAGTTTCCCAATGGTACTAGCATTTTTGTCTTATATATAGAACATAAAAACTTGCTTATTTATTGCATTTACCCTTAAATTACTTTCTCATAAGCTTTCAGCTTTAAGAAGATTCTTAATCGATCTTAATAAAGCTATTCATATATCTGCAGCTAACTAAGCAGATCAACCTTATTTAAAGCTAAAAATCATATAAATTTGTCTTGATCTTCTTTAGACTGAGTGAAAATGCTTTTTTACCTTGTTAGTATATCAATATATCAGATTAGGTTATCAAATTGATATCTTTAAGTTAATTAATTAGGGATCAAATTAAAAATCGTATAGAGAGCAAATTGAAAATTCCTGGGTATAGAAGATGTTCATTGGAGCAAATAGATTGAAGAAGATTCTTAAGGTTCTATCGAAAACCTATGGAAGCATTAGTTGAAAGATGTTAGATTGCTTTTTTATATAACTTGATGATTATTTCTTAACTAGGGTTCTAAAGGGAATTGTAAAGGAAAATTAGAAGTGAAATCCGAATTTATTCCCTATTAAGAGAGGTAAGAATAAAGCAAGTAGTTTATCTCTAAATTATTAATCAATTTGGTTGCGTAATTCAAGCTTGACTATATATAAAACTAAGAATTTATCTAGAAATACATGCTACATAAAAGAGAGCAATTACACTCCAAAAATGATAAAGGAAAAGCTATTGACTCTCTTACTCTGGAATAAGACTAACAACTGCTGACTTAAAATAAAGGCAAATAAGTATAATTTGAAGTTCTTCCTAGTTTTAAGTTGTAAAAGTAAGTAAAAAAAGGAAGAACAAAAAAGTATTTTAATACTCAACATAAGTTTCTATACTTTAAGATGAATAGTTATCTTTAATCTTCACACTATTTATTTAAGTAGCCCTTATAAAATAATCCCTGCTTGTCTAACCTCTAAAACCTGTTACTGATTTAGTAGCATGAAGCTAATAAGCTAAATTCAGATTAAATAGTCAGAAACGTTTCACAAAAAAAATCTGTATTAAAGTGTTTAAAAAAGTCTAATTTGACTAACTAATCAAAAGAGAGGATTTTTACAAGCTAAACTGGGTGTATTTTTTTATAAATTCCAATTAAATAATCAATATTCATATAAAAGTTATACTTCTTAGCACTTAAACTATTATTTAGAAATAAAAAAAGAGTAAAAGCTTTATTTTAATAGTTAAAAGCTTATTAAATTATTTAAAAGAAGTTAGAGTTATATTAAAGAAAAGCTATATAAATAACTATGTTCTTTTAAAATTTTATCTCTTAATTAAAAACTTAAAGTATGGCTTTGTAATATGTCAACCTTTTTGGATTTTAGAGTTTAATGGTTCAAGAGTTTAAGAAAGTTTACCGGTCTTCTAGAACTGACTTTTTAATAATAATTTAATTGAAAGATAAAATGAAAGGTATTCTCTCCATCACATTTTGCTTTTATTCTATTTTAGCTATCAAAGCTGCAGTTTAATACTCTGTATCATCCTTCTTCGCTTTCAAAAGTTTAGCTTTCCCTTTTCCTTTGCAATTTTTTGATAATATCTCCTTTTTTAGCTTTTATAGTGAATGAGACTAGTTTTCATAAAACTAGTTGCGTAATTCAATACAATTAAGTGATACTATGTACATGAACCTTTTTGTAATGAACTAAGCTTCAAAACAAAAAGCAAGCCTAAATTGAAGCTATCAGTGATTGTTATTCTTTGCATTAGATTACATCCTTACTTTTTTTTCTTTAGCTTGCTAAGTTTTTAACAAAAATAAGCAAATCTAATCTAATAAAAGAAGGGGATTTAAAGCATAGCTTAATAGGAAGAGTATAAAAAGAAATTCAAGCCATTGAAGCAATTATATAAAGCACTGATCTTCCTTCAGCAGAAATATTAAAGAAGTATTCAATTTTTTAGTCCTTTATCAAGCCACTAAATACAAGGCTAAGAGCCCTAGAAGTTAAAATGAGTGTAATTAGTATTAGTCAATAATAAAGGGAAAGTATATAAGGAGTAGTATTTACAAGTCATTATATCTAAATACTAGCTTGCTAGTATTAATTATGATGAGTATATATAATATAATAGATTGGAGGTATGAGAGCTAGGATGTGAAAATTTGCAACTGGATTGGAAAGAGAATATTTAAGTGGTGTAAGATAAGTGAATTTTAAATTGAATTAGAGATTATTTGTACATAGATCCAAAAGTATTAAGCTTAATTAAAAATATAACTCAATGACTAAAAGAGAGACTTTGAATATTAAATATATCCAACTTTATAATTCAAATATCTAATGAAGCCTAGCATAATACAACCCTTATATAGCACAAAAGAAAAGAGAGTTATTTAGATTTACTATAAAGGAGCAAATAAAGCAGAAAGCTACATAGAGCAAATATATAAAATTAGAATAGCTAATCGTAGAACTAAATATGAAAATATATCAGCAGCTTATGAAGTGAAAAGCAGAAGTTATTCTTTTTTACACTTAAAGTACCACATTTTAAAAGAAATTCAATAATCTAATATCCTTTATTAGATATGATTAATGAAGAATATACCCATATTTATATAATAATTTGAAGTAAAAGGCTTTAGTTCAATTTTTATTATAAATATGCTATACTAAGCAGAGCGATCTCCAAAATTTAGTTTTGCTGAAACTTAAACTTATCAAGTAATTATGGAAGTAACCTTGGATACATTATTAGATCTTACCGATATGGAAAAATAGTAGTAGATTGGATAGTAAAACTAGTAGAGTGAGATGGTTATTGATACTTTGAGTGAAGGGAATGAAGAAATAGATGAAACGATGATTTAAATATAAAGCCATGAATCTTACGAAAACGAATCCAATAAAAGTCAAGAACAGCAAGAAAATTTAGTAGAATTGGCTCTTTAAGTAATCTAGCGAAAAATAGAAGAGATAGAATTAAAAAAGTTAAATAACTCAACTAAGAAAATAAGTTAAGATTAGAAATTAAAAATTATCTGGTAAAAGATTACAAGGGAAGTAGATGAAATCTTATGGAGCAAGCTTCAGGTTACTTAATAATGACTTAATAACCAAAATAGAATTAAAATTTTTAAAGCTGTATAGCAAAAAGTTATTAGATTTCGCAATCAAAATTAGTATATAGATTTCTAAAAATTACGTAAAGATATAAATCACCGTTTAAGTTTTAAATTAAAGTAGGTTATGAAATAAAATTAAGTTTGGCTGGAATGACAAAATTAAAAATTGGATACACTCGGAAGCTAGTTTAGATAAATAATTCCAGTTATAAAATATTAAGAATTTTATGGTGAATCAACTACTTAAAACGAACAAAAATGAGAAAACAGACTAAATCTTTTATTGGAATAAGAAGGAAAATCCTAAAGGTTTTGTACTAGGAAGTTTAAAGAAAATGATTTATACAATAATGCTCACGAAGCAATATCAAGAGAAAGCATCTGCTGACGCCAAGACAAAATATAAACCAAGCATTTGCTAATTTCTTCTAATTTTCTTAAAATAAAAAGCGTATAAAGGAGTAAATTAATATAATCCATTTAGCTAAGAATTATAAAAGTAATCATATCTATACTTAAATTAATAAATCTCTTTACAAGTACAATCATACCTTTTTAATATACGTATTCAAATAGTGATTAAAGGGGTATGGGAGAAAATTAAATCTAGAGACAAAAGTTATAAAAGCAGGAAGACATTTTTATCAAAAGTATTTAGACTCTTTTTCATTTAGAAGTTCTTTCGAAGAATTTAGAAAGTTATACTTATTATATTCAAAAAGCTTGATATTTAGTCTTAGAATAAAATTGCTTAAGCTCCATTTTTTATTGGTAAATGAACTTAATTATGATAACAAAGAGAGATAAAACTCTTTATCAAAAAGAATGTATAAAAATATAAAGTTTAAGATATCCAAAATTAAAAGAAGCAAATAAAGAATTAATTTTACTGGATTGGAAGAAAGTAAGAAAGAAAGTAAGGCGATCAAACGAGAAAAAAAAGAAGCATTTCTGATAGAAGATGATTATTATTAAATCTAAAGACTAATAAAATTGGCAATGAATGGAGATATGAGATGAACCGTTAGTATAATTCAAAATTAACAGCAAAAGGAAAATAAAGGTAAAATTAGAAAAATGACAATCAATAAAATAAGCCAAGAGTATAAAATGTAGTTTTGCTCTTATGATGAAAATAAAGATTTAGTTATCTACCCAGCAGAAACCTAATAATAAATAGTCAGAAAAATTACTTTAAGATACATCTCTGAAGAGTAAAAGCAATTGTATAGTCTCAGTAATTAGCAACTTAGACAAAAAAAGGATTTCAGATATCATTAAAGGAGCATGTACTTTGATTAAAGAAAATGATGATTATGTGATTTTATAAGGTAAAATATAGTGTAAGTTGTATACAAGCAGAAGTCCAAAACTCCAAATTTAGTAACTAATTAAAACTTATTAAAGCTTCTAATATTAAGCAGCAATAAAAAGAAAAATCTCTAAAATTTCCAGTAGTTAAATGATGCAAAAAAGATTTCGGTTGTCAATTCTAAAAAACTTAGAAGATAATATCAAATGGAGATCTGGAAAGAAGATCTATGTTCATTAGTGTTAATATTAATAAGGAATAGAAAAATCAGCTAAGAATAAAAGAACTAAATAAAATGAAGAATTAATATCCAACTTTTGGGTTTTAAGCATGCTAAACTAAAAATAATCATACACAGAAGTTTTGGAAGATTATAAAGAAGTTTAAATTAATCTATCATTGATTATTGAGCTATTGAATAAAACATGCATGCAACAAAAATTGATGATAAGGGTAAAAATAAAATGATGATTGCTTATAAAACGGAGACTGAAACATTTCTAGCATGATTCTACAAGATAATTATATATCAGTAAAAAATAGAAAATTTACTGTTAATAAGATAAGGATAAAATAAGAATAAATAAATAGTTGGAAAAGATAGTTAAATCGAAGAGATAAAATCCAGCAATATAAATTAGCTAAGACTAACAATTAGATTACTACAATTAAAAACATAATTTAAGTTCTTTGTTAGCAATACAGGAAAAAATGACAAAGGATATCTAAAAAATCTAAACTGATTTTAAATTTTGATAAAAGAAAAGACTAATTAAATAAAATAATTAAAGGGAATTAACTAATATTCAGTTCTTTCACTTTTTATCAGATTAAGATTATATAATAAAAGGGAATAAAGTTTACTCATCTGAAACCAAATAAAGCTTTAGAAATCATTTAGAAATTGAAGTTCTATCATACCAGCTCATTTATTATTTAAAGATAGGTGAGATATAAATAAAGCATTCCTTTAAAAGCTCTTTTTAGTTCTTAAAATATTAAGAATTTCTAAGATAAAAAAGGATAATCAAGGTAGAAGATAATTATCTTGGTATTTTCTTAGTACATTTTAAGAAGTTAGCATAGCCAAATAAATAAAACTCTTCATTGACTAAATAAAAATAAAATGATAGTTGCTATATAAATTGAAATGATTTCTATTAATTTAGATTTATTATAAATAGATAAGATTAAATAATGATTCCAGTAAATAAAAATACTCTGGTTTCTCTTAGAATAAGTTACTAGCCTCTACTATATGAAAATATTTGTAAAGGGTGTAACTTACTAGTAGATAGTTATGCTTTATTAAAGAAGAAAATTGTAATAAAAGAATGATGTTATTATCATATCAAACTATTGACAGACTTAAGAATTTAAGTTAAAAAGGCTTAAATATTGGTAGTATCAGATTAAGAGCTTGCAATCATATCTCAATTTAACTTTTAAATAAGTTTGCTTAATGAACCGAATTTATAGATTTGGCTTTATTTCTTAAAAGTTTACGTTTAAAATAATTATAAATGGCTTAAATATAAATCATTTTAGCACACCTTCATAAATTTTAACATGCTATTTGAATGTTAAATTATAAAATTCCTTTAAATGCTAGTTGACTTAACACATATAATTATGATTACCTTTATTTAATAAAGTAATCTACAAAAATTAATAATAAATGTAATCTAATTTATATGTCAAACCACGTTTGTTTTTCGATATATTTCAATTAGTAAGATACTATGAGAGGAATTTTAGCGAAATATCAAGGTTTGGATTGAATAAAATTTACCTGTCCTAGGCTGAGAGTATATTGATTAAAGACAATGCTTATAATAATGGGAATAAATTATTTTGCTATATATAATTAAAGTATGGATTTCGGCAGGTCGGAATAACTGATTGGTAATTTGGTGCAGTGTATACTGCATTGAAATAATCCCACACTAGATGCCACTACAGAGAAGGGCAGATAGTCTTGGAAGAGACAAGCATAAATTGCTCAAAAATTCTCGCTAGCATATGAAATCTGACTGACTGGCTATCTAATATCCTTAATTACTAATTCTTATTTAAATCTCATTCACGGAGACTGGAGCATTTAGTTCAAGACTCAAGAAAATATTTAAAAAGTAGATTCCCATTTGCTGAAGCAAACATGACTATTAGACGACTAGAATGATAACATGAAATAAGAGAAAATTTTTTAATTCTAAATATTAATATAAATATTGAAAGAGCTGTGCACCAGCAAGATGCTATGCTCTTCAATCAAACTTATTTATTTATCAACGGTATGACAACCTTATATCCTTAACCCTCTTTAAAGAGACTCTTAGGACAAAAGAAAATAGGAGCAACTCCCTAAAATTAAAAACTAAACATTAGTGAAACAAATATCCTCATTTAATATTATATTTTAATTGCATACTTATCTATTGCTAAATATCAAATCTCAACCTATAATATCTAAATAGTTCTATTTATATATTCTATTTTATTATAATAACTAGAATAAATAAGCTTAATGAAATCTTATGCTTATCTATCTAAATATTGTTATTTATATCCACTAGATTATTTATAAATATTATTTCATGTAAAGAGCGTTTATTTATCATTGGTAGCTATTTGGATAATTAAACTTATTATAAAAATTAATTAATATCATTGCTTATATATCGTAGAATAATAGCATGCTTTTATACTTGTAGGTTATTGAACACATACCATTCTTTCTAAAGTTTGTATGCTAGTAAGTTGTAATTTTTATCTCTTCTTTAGGAAATTCTTTCCACCCAAGAAACCTAATTATAGTAATATACCATTAAGGATTAGCTAGCTATGATGGTTTCTTTCTAATTATAAAACGGCAGCTTTATGACTGTCTTGCTTTTAAATTTTCAAATCTTTTAACCTTTTAAACTACTTTCAAAGGAATTGCTAATTCACTTTTTCAGATATGCATTTAATAACTCCTGGATAGATTTTGAAATGATAAGGTCTTCATTTGGCAAATGTAAATGGAAAGAAGAAATTAGAAAAAGATAATTCTCAAAGTGTTTTCGCCAAAAAAAATGAAAAGGGATATATTTAAATTCTATAAGAAGAAGAGCAAATTAATCTATCTAGGTTACTATTGAGTAAATCACTGGTATTTTAAAGCAATAAGCTAAATTAAATATCTTACTATCCAAAATGTGCAAAGATAAGAATACTCTAGAGACATATAGCAAGTACAAAATTAGAGGGGTTTATATAACTTTATTCAATAGTAACTTAAACATTTCTAAATTCCTTTTTTATAATTTAAATTTAAAGTTTATTAAATATAGCAAATAGAAGAATTCAAGCAAGAAATGTAATATTTAAGTATTATAAGATATGTATTAAATGAGGTATAGAAAGAGACTTAGAAAATAATAATTTGCAGAATTAGATATATCAACTCATTTGACAAACTAAATTAGTTAATTTGATTCATCATTGCTTATAACTGTTGACTTAAAGAGGTTGCTTTATGTTCTCAAATTAATTAATTAGCTGAGTGTTCATTTTTTTAATTAAAAAAAAGGAAAATTTTAGGTTTTATTTTTGCTTTTTAGCTGATTTTTGTCAGATAATTTTCAGTAATTTTTGCCTAAAATTATATTATAATTAAATGGAAAATTTCTCGCAAAAAGTATCTTCTAAACAGGATCCATCCCAATCAAACTATGATTATCAAAGCATACTCTAAGTACTCAAAGCTATGCAATAGGAGAATTTTAAACTTTTAAGAAAGTATAAGAGCATGAAGGAAAAATCGTATACCTAACTTCTAACAAACAAATACTAAAAAAAGAAAATTTCCAATTAGTATTCTGAGAATTGAAAAAATAGAATCCAAATTCAAGAAATTGGCGGAATTGGCTGAAAGCTTATTTCTAAAATATACAAAAACAAATGACTCCATGAATGTGGAACCGAATCCTCAACCAGCAAAAATTCCTATAGTAAAGAATAGAAAGAATGCTGGTATTGCAAGAAGTATAGTCACATTTTAAGATATTGCTGAAAATTTTTATAGCACTAAAAACTTGAAAACTTTAAGTCATGGAGATACATAAATAATATATACTGCCTTCTAAAAGGTTTACTCTACAGAAAAAGATGTACATAGGGAATGAAATCTTAAAGTACATCGCATTTGCTTAATAAAGAAGAATTTGAATATGTTTGGAATCGAACTCGATTGAAGCATGATACCTTTTATTAAAAGGGTGAACGGAGTGCAGGAAGATATGTATTCTAAGAAGAAGACTCAGAAGAAGATTGGAAATGGAATAATACTTAAGTAAAATTTAAGCTTTAAAACAGTATCAAGCCTTGATGATAGGTAAAATCATTATAATTAATTATTATTTCATTTATTATTTTTATTATAAAAACTCTTTCAATTTTTTATTGAAATGTTAATAAAAGGTATTTATTTTTTCCTTTTTCGTGATATACACACTATAAAAAGTAAAATTAGTATCATCAAGAGAACTAAAAAAGTTACTAAATATACTAAATTTCTATTTTTGTTATTTCAAAGAACTGATAACTTATAATTAGTCTTTGTTATATGTTTTATATAGATGTTCAATAAAGATAATACCAAAGATTTAATCATATGAAATATATCAAATTTCTATTAATATAACTTTTATATCTTTTATATCCTTAAGTATATATAAGCTTCAGAGCGAAATTTTTAATTATGCATTGCTCCTAAAAAATATCTCTATTTCTCTCTTAATAGGTAGACTTAAGAATTTGTTAGAATAGTCTCCTTACTATTTCTAGCTATTTACTATTTTCTAAATATAAGGTAGAAATATCTACGTCGAATAAAAGATTCAATCTTTATTATTTTTTATGATAGCAAGCTTATATAAACTAACTAGGTATTTACTAATTAATATTAGCTATAAACTTTTTTTTATTCTAATGTATTAAAAACCATTTCTAATACATTTAGAAGCTGATATTAATGCTATTTATTGATATTTTCAATCCTTAGATTTATCAAAACTGTTCTCTTTATCCTTTTTACTGAGTTAGAAGTTTCGCTTATCAAGATTATTCTATTTTTGTTTTATTTATTACATTTATTCAAGTGATGTGAAGTAACTATATAAAGACATTCTATCTAATAGCTTCCATCTAATTTTTGCTATGGTTAAGGAAAGTACTATATCAGAGGATTCTAAGGAAATCTACTTCAAATTACTTAAAAGTGATGCAATAATGAAAACTCTAGTTTCACTATTAAATATAGTAGCAAATCTTATAAGCAAGCTAGTACTATTTCTTTAAGCCATTAAATGAACTTAAAAGCTATTTAAAAAGTAACTTATTTGTATTAGATCAATTTCATAGAATAAATGCATTACTACCAAGTTTGTTATTTCTCTACTAATGCTAAAGTAGAAGAAAGAAATTCTAGATATCATTAAAGATCTTTTTATAAGCAAATAGACTTCGGTATCACTTTTTGGATTAAAAATTGGTTTTATATAAAAGTAGAATATAAAAGAGAAAGAACGTGTTAAGAGGATATCTTTGGTAATTTTTTAAAAGTTGCCTTTAAGTTTTAATTAGTGTAATTAGAAAAAAGTAAGAAATCATAGTTAATTACAATACATTCTAGCATATTAACATTGCTAAGAATCATATTATATTAAGGTGGCTTTATTTATACTAGTGTATAGTGTTTAATTACGTGTATATAAGCTAAGAAAAATTAAGGTTGAAAAGCTGTTTAATACTAACCAATTAAGTAAATGTAATCTAAATAATCTTATTTATGATAAAAAGTCTGAGCTAAAATAAGGAAATCTGAAAGGCTAGCTATTTAAAAGAAATACAATGGTTCATTTAATAACTTTATTTACATAGTTTGCATTTCTTTAATACCATATTTTTTATTTATTACCTTTTAGATTAATAGAATTTCTACTTCTGATATCATATTTATATGTTTATTTTAATTAATTGCATTTTTTATATTTCATATATCAACTCTTATATTAATTTTAATACTTAAAACTAAGTATTGCTAAATGAAAGAAAGGCCTTTCCTAGAAAATATATATAATTATTTCTATATTCATAGTTTTGGAAATTAAGAGATAAAGTGTATATATGAAACACTTTCTTAATACGGATAAAAAACTTAGGATTTCAGACGGACTACGGGTATCATCTTTACAGTTAATTTTATGTTTATTTGTAATAATATCTTTTCACCTTGTATTCTTTGAACTATCTTAACAAATAGTTTTTACTCCTTTGCTAATCCTAAAGAAAATCAAATAATATCTATTTTAGAGATTAGTTAAGCAGGAAATTTTAGATTTAGTAGCTAAATAGTTTTTATAAAAATGCCTTACTGAAGTAAATTCTGAAAAAAGTATTTAGAGATAATATAACTAGTCTCTTCTTCGACGTCTATTGAAATACTACATTATAAATTTCCTTGAATATTATAAGATATTTTAGTATCTTTAATTCATCAATTCGATAATGGCTTAATCTATGTAATAGAATTTCTATATAGCTATTGTTCTTTCTATGATATCTATTACTATGCTATGGTTCTCCATTATATTATGTAGTCCTGAATCTTATCAAAACTTTGCTTCTTGAAGTGTTAGTATTAATGGCTAGAGAAGTTTACATTTTTTCTAATGATATAACTTTCAGGTTATTCTTATAAACTATGAGTATTAGCTAAGCATAATACATTCAACTTATAAAATCAAATCTAAATCCATTTCCGTTAATTAGCATGCCAATTTTAATTAAGTTCTTTAATCTATAATGCTGACTAAATCGTTCGAGTAACTGATAATAGTAAAAATATTTTAATGTGGTGTTACCTTTATTTGGTTTGCTACAAATCAAAGAGTTTTAATCTTTCACTGAAATTATTGGAAATATGCCATTCTTGCTACCATAACTTCCAATTCTTCTGCTGTATCAGCTTATTCCCACTTCTTCTGATCTTGTAACTCTTGATCCACATTCAGCTTATTATTACTAAACTGCCTTGATGGGCTACTCCTGTCTGCTCATATCCTTCTATAAATACTTTCAAAGTAAAGTTCGAATCTTGGGTTAGACCTCCGTAAGAGAAAGGATTAGCCTTAAGTAATTAATTTCTAAGTAACCTTTTATCTTTATTTATGTAATCAATAATACACGGGATATGAAGAGGTGGTAATATGATGGGAAGTCAAGGAGCTTTTCCATTAGGCTCGCTATTATTTGTAGAGTAAGATATTTCTATAATGAGACTTTTGGAGAAGGTTGGTCCAGGATAAACTATTGATTAAATTGGAAAGAAGGTAGAATTGATAATTTAGGATACCTCTATTGGCCTATTATTCTTACTATTATAAATCGAAAATTTAGGTATTATTTAGCCATTAGCTTAGAACATTTTACTTCTTTAAAGCTCAAATTGGTTTTTAAAGGTATGATCTATAAAACTATCTATGAAGTCTAGAACATTTTGGATATAATAAAAAGTGAATTAAAAGTAATTTTGAGAAATAAATCTCATAGGAGCTAGAGCTATCATTCCATTATCTAAAATGCTAATATGGACTTGAGATTTATTCATTATTATCCCTGTTATTTCTTCATCTATTAAATAAGAAGATTCTAGTCCAATTATCTAACTGTACTATAGTCCAGACATCTCTTTAAAAGTTGCTAAATTCAGAATAAAACCCTACCAACATAAATCAGCCTGCATAAGAATTACTAAAGAACCATATAATCTTATAGTTTTAGGAATTTCAACTATTAGCCTGTTTTTAATATAATCGTTGCTACATTCATTTTAGTTCAAGCCAGACTTCAACAGAATATTTATCGAAGCAGTCACTTCTATTTTCCTTAAAGTAATGGACTTGAAAAATCTAGCTTCTTGCTAACTAATGACTGAAATTTTTTTAAAGTCTAAGCTTCTGAATAGTAGCTAAAGAGCTTATCCTTCTTATTTATAGCTAGGCATGATTCAGAAGACATTTTCACTATAGAAGTATTAATCAGTCCTGTAAGCTACTAAATAATTAGACTTATACTTTACTAAGCGTAGCTTCTAAGTTAATTAAGTGTTAAAACTATCTACTAATATTTCTATTTATCAATCTCTTATCTTTTACTCTATCTCATCACTCTTAAAATTCTCATTTCCCAATCTTAAGTCAAACACCTAAAAACTAGTTCTATTAAACTTAGCCACACTAACTTAATAAGAGATATATTGTACTAACTAAGGAAGTGTCCATTGTGAGGATATGGTAAGTATATTAAGTGATAAGATTCTAGCTAGCATAGTAAATAGAAGAACTAAGAATTTCATTTTCATTTAAATTCAAATACTTCATTTAACATATCCACTTCTATTTCTTATTACCACTATATAACCTTCTCTTATATCTTCATTACCTTTCTAATTTAGCTTCGAATATGATAGAAATTATACAATACCACTATCCATAATTATACACAACCAACTAGTTATCAAGCTTAAGAGATAAGAGCTAGCCTTATCTTAACTCCTAAAATACTAAAATAGAAGCAACTAAGTATGTATTTTCATAAATAGAAAATACCTTTAATATGCATTAGATTGCTTAAATGTATAGCTTTGAGCTAATAGTTATATTTGTCTCTTTTAGTATTCTTTATTTAGCTTCTTCCTAACCTTTATTCATTATTATTCCACTTTTTTAAACAAGCAAAACTCTACATTAAGCTTAGGCTAGAAGTTCTTATTCATCCTACACAAAAATAGTTTGCCGCTAATTAATAAGCTAATCTATTTAAAAAAGTGACTATAATTTCAAAAGCTTAGAACACTAAACTTATCTAAAGCAGGTTATTAAATTATTAACTAAAATAAAGATAAAAAATAGCTTAAAACAAATAAACAGAAGAGAGTAGAAAACTATACTATAAAGTAAAGCTAAGTAATTAAATAAAAATACTTGTAACCTGATTTATGATATTGTCTACTTTTAAACGTTCTAGTACTTCTATATCAGTTTCCTTGTTTTGAAAATAGTTTGATTGCGTTTTTATAACTCAAACGATTTAATCTATCTAAACTCTGGATTTTATACAAAAGTATTTTCTTAAAAAGGATGAGTAAACATATAAGGAATAAAATAAACTAAAGGATATATGAATTAGTTATTTAAGTCATTAGTTACTATTTAATTTAAACATTCTCAACTTCACTAAGCTAATTATCAATAGCCTTTAAATTATATTTCAAGATATGTTATTTCTTTCTTATAATATTATATAGTAATAGCTTGGCTTTTTATTATTGTTGCTATAAATATTTTCCTTCAAACTAATAAGTTAAATCCAATCTTTGTTACTATAATCAATTTTAACTTTAACCATCACTCTTTATAGCAATTTTTTTACTTAGTTTAAGCTAGCTTTATTAGTTAAATTTCTTAGGCTAGTTTTATACTTAATATCCTTTTACTTTAGTAGAATATAAAAGTCTATTGATTATAAAATGATAACATAAGCCAATTTAAATTTAATTATACTAAATAAAAAGAAAAACAATCAATTTTCTAAAATAATAGCCAATTAGATTATAAACCAAAGGTATGTAATTTAGGAGATAAAGAATTAGGTATAATAGAGGCTTTTGATAGTTATTACTTTTTCCTAGTTTATTTAAATAAAACATAGTTTATTATAAATTTCTTCCACTATACTTTTTAGAAAATTTATAAAGTCTACATGAGTCCTGAGAAGTTAAATGTAGCGTATTTCATTCCTTTATAGATTTAAATGTTTGCATTATTTAAGATCTGCTTCTTAGAAATTTCTTTTTAAAAGATCTGGATCTTTGAGTAAATGTTCCAGAAGAGGATTTATCTTTTAATTATAAAGTTAATTATAAAAAAGGAAAGTATCTCAATGATTATTTAGTCGTTTGCTTTCTTTAAAGAGTATTAGTAAGTATAGGATATATTTTATTGCTGTTAATATAGCTAAACTTAAATCATTTCTATCTATACTTAGAACTTCGTTTTTAATGCTATAAAAGAGATCAAAATTAGTTTCTACAATTCGCTAGCAAAATAGTAGAGGGAACAAAACAAAGAAGGAGTTCCTCAAGACTTGGAAAAACTAAAAGTATTCTTAATATAGTAGAAAAGAAAATGAAGCTTAATAGTTATGAGTTAAAATAAAGAAAGCTACTAGAGTAATTAAATTGAAATTGTATAAAGAATCAGACAATTAATAATAAATAATCAAATTTAGATAAAATGAAGAATAAAAGTATAAAAATAGACTATTCTTTTATAATTTACTTTATGCTCCTTTTCTTAAAATCTTGGCATTTTTCAGCTAAAGATATTAATCAGTGAGATGCTAGACTAGATGATTAATAAATAAGAGGAATAAAGGATATAATCATTTGTTACCTAGTTCTCCAGTTTTTAGTATTGACTGTTAATGGCAAATCCTTCAAATTTGTATTTTTTAAAGAGGATTTAAATATTAGAAAATTTAACTTAATGGTTAAAGAGTAAAAAGCGAAGAGTAATTACAGAGAGTTTTATTTGGTAAGTTTGGTAGAATAATACAGTAGAAAATGATAAGAACATAAAGAAGAAGAATATAATCATTTAGCATTATCTTATTTATGTATTTACAGAGCTAGTCAATCTTAAAATATCTCTTTATATAAAATGAGATATCATCTATATTTTCAATAAAAGCTTAGTAATCGATAAGTCAATTTATATTAATTTAGTAATACATCATGATGGAGAGGAATGGAACTATTTAAAGTTGTTTCCTGGATATAAAAGTTCATTAGGAGTTTATAAATCTTTCATTTTATTTGGAAGAATAATAATAATAAGTTTATGTGTTAAGGTTTGCTTAGCAGAACATCTAACTTAAAATAAATTTCTTAATTCTTAGCATGGAGATTTTCAAACGTAATAAGAAAAAGTGAACAAAAATTAAATTAGGAAGAATAATTTAAGACATTTAGTTTGATGTATGGAAATAGTTACTTAATTGAAAGTAAAAAATGTATATTTTACAATACGTTTTGGTTACTAAAATCTACTCAATTAAATCACTTTTTTCAAAGGATCGAAATTGAATAGAAAGACTTGAGTTAATTAAAGTGAAACTACTAATTTATCTAAGTTTAAAAAGAATTTAATCTTTATATAACTAGCTTTGATTATATATTTATATTTAGGAAGAATAAATCAACACTATTATAAAATTCTGATACTTAGAAAGATTATAAAGAAAACTTAGTAATTTAAAGGAAGGAGATTATGAGGAAAATTTTGAACAGGAAATGCTAAAATAAAATTTATCCTAACTTACTGACTCCCCAATTGCTCTTAATAGCTTAAACTTTTCTATAAAACTCTTATTTAAAAAGAGATTACAATATACAAGAAAATTTAGTGGATAAATATGAAGCATAAATTATATAAACTGATTGAAGTCATACTTAAATAGAATAGATCGAAAATCAAAATTTAGTTGTTTCTGGAGCTTAAAAGGCTGAAAGAAAAAGATTTTACTTAATTAGGAAGAAAATATATAGTAATATTAAATGATTTCAGAAAGATTTGCTCATATAGCATTTTTTATTCAAAAAGCATATTTACCTTTTATCAGAAATCAAAATTAACAAATGTGAAACAACTAATATTAAAAAAGGGGTTCTAAATAATAGCTGAGATACTAACTTTAACTTGCTGCTTCGGAACTATTTAAACTCATAAATAGTTTAAATTATAGGATGATATGAAAAAAGAATTAAAGAGATATAAGTTTACAATAAGCATTTTAATTAATGGAATAATACTAACATTCAACTTCCCTATGCTACTAGATTGCAGTTGCTTATATATAAAAATAAAAAGTTTATCTTCTTAATTACAATAGTTATCCAAAGTTAGATATTTTGCTGCTTGATTTTAAATTATTTGCAAAATAAAGAGGTTAATAATAAACTCCCATACATGTTCTAACATACTTGCTGTAATATGATAGAAATTATATAAGTATAACTATAAAAATATTCTAGTCTTTTATAATCTTAGATGGAAGAGATAAGGATGATTTAAGATAAATTAAGGCATTTAAAATAATTTCTCTTAAGTAAATCTTTAAGTAAATATATAATAAATTTAATTTAATATAGAATAAACTGCTTTTTAATATAAACATTTTCCAAATATATAAGCAGAAAAACTTTAAATTATGTCTAGTAATAAAATAAATTTGAAGGTAAGCTTTAAATAAAATATTTTATGGAAATAATTTGCTAAGAAATTCATAATTAAACGAAAGAATTTTTAAAAGAAATAAATTTAAAGCATTTTTAAGTTTAGATATACCATTTAAATCATATTGCTTTTTTCTCGAATTTCATCATTATTCTTATACTATTGATTA
Source organism: Loxodes magnus (assembly GCA_946699065.1). Lineage (NCBI taxonomy): Eukaryota > Ciliophora > Karyorelictea > Loxodida > Loxodidae > Loxodes > Loxodes magnus. The sequence goes on from CAMPDV010000243.1 coordinate 355,708, forward strand.
TTATTTTACTCTCTCATTTGTTTTAATTATATCTTAGACTTAGTAATTTGATAGATGTTTATTAAAAGAGATATTTTCTTTTATATCAATTTTAAATAATATGCTAAATCCTTTACTATATTGTATAATTTATCTTATTAAAGATCAATATTCTATATAAGATTATTCTATATGACCTAATATTATTTTTTTATTATTACCTCTTTTATTGATCCTTAGTAAACATTCATGTATGATATTTAATATTTAGTAACTTGAATATTCCAAATATTTTCCCTTTTTTAAGTTTTTGCTATTCTTGATTTTAATTCCTATATAACACTTATTAGCTACTAGAGACTTCATTTTACTTTCTTATGCTTTTTTAATTTTAAAAGAACTAAAGGCTTAAAAGCTGAACTAGTTATTTATATAAGGAGCTCATCAAACTAAACTACATAGTATAGATATAATTTTCTTTATTTAGAGCTTGTGATTGTTAATTAAACATTTGATGTAAATTCACTGTTTATTTTATAAATTTTTTCTTTAATACGAAAACTGTAAGTTTAGAATGAACATAATAAGCGCTATTTATTATTGATATATACGCAATCTTGCCAATATAATCACATATATTTGAATAATTTTGACAAGCTAGATATTAACTGATTAAGCAAAGGCTAAAAATATAAGATTAAAATTAATAAATATTTCATTATTCCAAGCCTTTTATATACCTCTCTTTATCTCATAAACAAATAATTGAGTATCACTGTTATATTAATAAATATTCTGAATTATTACAATGGGCTAAGCATAAACTCACTAAAATGTTTCTAACTCATCTCCATGATTTACAGAGAATTTAAAATAAAATATCATGGTATCTAATTTGATCTACTATTTTAATAATTAAAGAAGACTAATTCCTAAATAAATAAGCAGCTGTTGTTTTTACAGCTATAGGAAGATGAACATCATTTATATTCATTCGTTAATATCCTTTTATAAACTTATATCGTTTAAATACTAACATATCCTCCTACTATATATTCTTTCTTATTTGTATAAATTTTTCCAAAACATCAAGTTATAACTTGAATATCGGCTATGATATTGAAATATTTGTTTTTTAAATTAAAATCTTCACATACTTTTGTGTTATAAACTGATAGAACATAAATATTGCTTTTGAGATCAAATGATGTTCTATGCGCGAATCTTCATTAGTTCATCTTTCACTGTTCTATTTAATCTTCTTTATAAAATATAAATCTTTATTTTTCATAACTTAATACTCCTGATACAACTAATTATTTATTTAAAGTTATTCTATTTAAGTATCATTTCCTGAAATTTACATCATTTATGTATCTATCTTATTTATTTTATTTGTCCTTATATCATAGATTTTTAGTTGCTAAGTTTTCCTAAAAATATTAAAACTAGGTAATTTTTTTTAAGTTTGAGCAAACTTCTTATTTACCATTTCTTATTAAAACCTTAGCAAATAATCTACAGCCTTAAAAGGATTGAGTATCTCTAATAATTTTTCTAAGAAGCATAATTTTAGTAGAAGTATTGAGCTATTATTCCTACATTTATAAACTAAAATATTTAAAGTTAACAGTAAAGAATATCATATTAAATAAGTTATATAAATAAATAAATTTGATTATAGAGCGCGTAGCACTCTTATTGGTGCGCAGCTCTTTAAAAAATGTTTCATACTGACAAGAATGTTTGTTACTGATAAAATTATCAGATACTGATAAATCTTGTTCAATACTGGTATAATTATTCAGTACTGATAAAAATGTTCAATACTGATATAATTTCAGAATACTCGTATCTTTAATACTTGTTGGAGGTCCAAGGACATGGCAGGATTGTGTCTCATTGCATTACCAAAGCAGAGGACGACATGTGTCAATTATGAGTACTTAAATTCCCCACCTCTGATGAAGCTCGCAATATTATTTCTTTTTCGTTCCAGAATTAAAAATTATAATAAGTCAGTGCCGAAGATCTAAGAATCTTATGTCTCGAGGCCAAACCAAAGCAGAGGAAGACATAAAGTCGATTATGGGTACTTAACTTCCCCAACCTCTGATGAAGATGACCTTGTTGTTCACCTTCGAACAATGGGCAAAGCAATTTATAATATAATATAATATAATAATATTATTATTTATACACTTTAATTTAGATTATCTAAATTTAATTATAATTTACTTATCTTCATTAGTTTAAATCTTAAATTTATATTTATCTTAAACTAAATTAGTTTATTATTTAGTTTAAATAGGGAGGAGTAATCCTTCAAATGAGATTGACTAAAATTCTGCTACTAGGAAGTACCCCGTGTGAAAAACCTAGCAAGAATTTTGGTAAGCCAAGAGAAATAAAACTGGAGGCATCGAGTATTTTTTATGTTGTAGAATGTCAGATACTAAGTATCTTAGGGTTGCATTACAGTATGAATCTAAAGAAGACAATACTTTAAGAGAATACTAATATTAGGGAAAACTTCAATGAAGAGCCTTTTTAAACTTTAAAGAAGCTGTATTAAAAGAACTGAGCACAATTTAGGTACTACGTGCTCTGTAATAATAATTTTTTTTCTTATCTAAAGATTGGAATTTTAATGAAATAAACACTTTAAATTTAGAAGAAATAGACTAAAGTTTAAATAAATGCTTATATTTTATTATTTTCATAAGTAAAAGCTTAATTTTTTATTTTTCTTTCTTAATCTCTCAAACAAGTCAATCAAAATCATAATTAAGCTACATAATTTTTAGGCTAATAGTATATTATAAGCATTTATAATGAATCATTTATAAATACTTAATTTATTAGATTTTAAAGTAAAAACTAAATAATCTAATTAAATTTTAATAATTTAGAGAAGTTTATATAAATATTACAAGCAAGTAGATGTTAATCTTGCAACAATAGTTAATTTACTATTACTAATAATTTATTATTTCATTTCTTCGTTATAAATTACATTTTGTTCATCAAATTATAGCTTTCTCTTATTCTATAATCTAACTATTATTTAAAGAGTTCCAAATTGTTAAGTTGTAAGTAGAATATCATCTGTATTATAGGGAATTTTTTATATATGCAATATATATGTTAAAAATATAATATTAATTAGCCTTTAAATTATAAATATAAATATTGCTATTATAATAAATTTAGTTTTATAAGCATATTATTATTATTATTATTATTAATAAAAGTGTTTGACCTTCTTGTAGGTTTTTCAACCTATTTCTAGCCTGCCTCCAGATTGTTACGGAAGTTAAAATTAAAGGTTCGCACTCCACATGCTTTCCTTTCTTGCTTGTTCTTAAAGTCTCTAGTTCCTCTTCCATTACTAGTTGCCTTTTTTTCTTGTATATGCTTCCAAGAGCATTCATTCATAACTGTTCTCTATTCCTTTGCAGTTTGAGCTGTTGCTACCTCTTCCTTTTTCCTATTGTTATATTTGCAAGTAACTCTGCTTGAAATTTAGGAATTTTTTACACTTCAAGTGTTCTCTTGAGCCACAATAATAGTAGGATTTACCTTCTAGCTTGTATAAAGGCTTATCAACTTTAATTTATTCGATCTCCATCTTGTCTCATTTTTAATCCCTTGATTCAATTTACTTTTGCAATGTTTGCTGGTTTTCTACTAGCTGTGCTAATTTACCGTCAATTTATTTGTATTTTTAATCTTGATTCTGGGATTAGTTGTTCTGACCCTGAGATATATTCCAGAAAGCGCTTAGAACTCTATCCTGAGACGTGAGTCTTAATTCGATTTCATCTTGCTTGTTCAGATTCTCCATTAATTTTTCGTTGTCCTCTTTAAGCTTCCTAACCTCTTCCTGTAGGTTAAGTACCACTTTGAAGAGTTATTCCATACTCATCGGTCTAGAAAGATTGAGCTCTGAGACCTCCTCTTAGTGAAGAGCAGACTTTGCCAGCTTCCTTGTTTTCTCTTATGAGGTTTGAGTTGTTGTATATGCTGTCTTCTGATTTTGTTTCTTTTCCTCTCCAAGATATTAGGATTAAGAAAAAGGTTAGGATTGAGGGAAAGAAGACTATCTAAGATTGGATTAATATTTCCACTCCAATATTTTGGAGGTGGTGTAAAAACCTCTTTTGAATCCTTCCATTTTATATTTTTGAGCATATTTTTATTATAATATTTTATATTATTCTATATTTATCTTAAATCAAGAAAAATCTAAAAAAAAAAAGATGTAAAGTTCCGGATTAAGAAAAGGCTTTTATCCTGCTCCCGCCAAGAAGGAGGAGTAGAAGAGTGGCTAGTAAAATGTACAAATTTAACCAAGCAAAAGAATCTAGCACTTACCTAGTACCTCAGTGGTCTAAGAGCAACCTAAGGAATAATAAGAAACGTAAGTTCGCTCCTTTGCCATTGACTAACTCCTTCTTGAAGAAGAGGAAGAAATAAACTGCAAATAGTTGGCTTTGAACTTAGTCAAGGAGGTTGCCAAACTTAAATAGGAGCTGCAATAGCTCAGAGTTTATGCTGAGACGGAGGCTCAACTTTCTGATCAACGACCTATCAACTCTGAACGGGAGCTTCAGGTTATGTGAAATATGACTGAAGAGTAGTCCCGTTAATAAAAAATAACAAATGGCAGGATCGACGACATTTAGAAAACGGTCTCAGTACTGAAGATTTAAAATGATCCAGTGCCAGCCATGAGGTAAGTTATGATGGAAATTGAACCGGTGCAGCCTCTCAGCCACAATGTTCAGAACTAGGCTTCAAAAAGACCTGTTAAGAAATGTTTCCAATGCGGCAGCATCTGACATTTGCTTCGCCAGTGCAAAAAATTCAGGTAGATTCAACAGCAATATTGAAATAAGTAATATCGAATATAGCAGAACTACCTAGCAGCACAAAGGGCTAGAGCAAGACTTTAATAAGAAAGGTTAGACAAAATGTATTGCAGCCCTAACGGATATATTTATAAAATTAAAACTTAGAATGCATTAAGCTACCCTCAAGGCAACTAAAGACCTGTGCTGCAAAGCTGGAAGGAAAACCAGTTTAATAAACCCATCTACAAGTAGATAAGATGTAAAAAAATCAGTTCATGATAGAATTGAAAACTTTTCTAACATTAACAACTTATACTTATACTTATACTTATACTTATACTTATACTTATACTTATACTTATAAAGAAAAATCTATTTTAGCCTTTTTTAATGCTTCTTAAACTCTTTTAAATTGCCAAATTGGTTTCGTTATTTAAATTTTCTTAATTAAAAATAGTTGATAAATTGCTTATATTTATATATTATTTATATATAAATTGTTAATCCTATATAATTATTATATTTTTTAATTTAGGAATAAATAAAATTCTTTCTTTCTTTCTCTTGTACGATCCTTCAAAAATATTCTTCATTTTAATATTGTTTGCTTCTGTTATTCCTTCTATATATTTGTCCTTATTATGTGCAGTATAATTAATCCATTCCATTTCATAGATTTGCTTCTTCTATCTTTTACTTTTTAGCGTAATGCCAATATTAACCAACTAAGTGTCCTCTTATCTTATTAAACCAGTATCTTGGAATTTTTCTCTATTTATAGACTATTTCTTGATCTGTCTCAATGTTGACTCCATTTGATTAATGTTTAAAAAATTGATATCTTATGAGTTGCAATCTTGCTAATTTTTTCTTATATCTATATTAATCGCAAATTTACTTCTAAAGATTCAGGTTTACTGTTGATTTATTTTTTAATTAACTATTATCTTACTGAATGCTCACAATATTTGCTAGGAGAGTCTTAATTTTTGTTTAGTTGCATGAATTATCTTTATAAATCCTTATTTTCTGTAAATAATTTTTCAATTACTTTAGTAATAAGATTGAGGGTTATCTATATCTTTTGTTTATTCTAAGTCTAAATAATTTAGTTTAATATATAATAATAATTTTCTAAGAAAGATACTTAAATACTAAAATATAAATTCTTGCTACCATTTTATAAATAAAGGAATTAAATTATTTTAATGTTTATTTAATCTATTTATATATCTTAAGTATCCCTTTATTATTTAAAGCTTATTTTTCCTTCTAAACCTATATCTATAAAACTATTTTTTAATTACATTTTAGTAAGATAGTAATAAAATATTAAAAAAGCTTTAAAGATTCATGCTTTCAGTATTAGAATCATTTTGCTTGGCTTTCTAGATAACTTTTATCTTAAATAAGATTATGCTTGGAAATTATAAGTAAATATAATAAAATTTAGTATCTATGAAATAAGAATAAATCAAATTAAATCTTAAATTTAACTATTTAATAGACTAGTAAATCTATTTAAGCTAAAAAGATAATCATAAATATACCAATATTTTATAATTAAACAAACAGTTAAAGTAGGTTTAAATAAATAAGAGATTCTTAAGGCTAATTATTTATAAGAGAGATTAACTAAAGTTAACTTAAATTTTTATTTAAAATGATTTTTTTAAATAAAATCACAAGGAAAATGATTGAAGTAGAAAATCTTGTTGATTTAATTAGAAATAAATATTTAATTATAATAAATAGAGTTAATTATAAAATTTATTTGTGAACTTAAGAAGATTAAAAATTATTAAAGCTTATCAAGGAATAATTTTTATGAATTTCTTCATAAGTTAAAGTTAAATTTATTGTATCTTTAAATTATAAATTTTTTATGTTTTATAAATAAAAATAATATTCTCCCATATTTTAAATAAAAAATTTTAATCTTAATAGAAATTTTACCATTTTCTGGATTAATTTATCTTTTTATTTTTTTTAATTTATATTGGTATAAATTCAAATTTTTCAAAATTTTTTTATAATAAAAATGAGTAAATTTTATAACTAATAGAGAGAATCTTTTAAAAATAAATGTATAAGATAGCTTAATCAGATTTAAGAAATTATTATTTATTTAATTTTTATACTTCTTAATTTTTTATTTATAGAGAAAATTAGTTCTAGTTCCTTTATAATTTATTTATTATCATTTTATCGTAAATTATACATTTTTTTTATTTTTATAATTTATCTTCAAATAACATTCATATAATAATACTTTAAGAAAAGATGTCAGGAATCAAACCAGGATTTTTCACGGCTCCAAAATGGCAGAGTTAGCGACATACTAGAAAGGCTAGGACAAAAGAAAAGAATACCAAAAAGATCACCCATCATGATGAGTCTCCCACTCTGAAGATAAGCCTAGGAAAATGGCTAAAAATATAAGGCGCTCGGAATTCTCGAATCTCATCACATAGAGATAAATAAACTATGATTAACTGATTAAAGTGGTGCTTAACCTCCAGAAAGAGGTCAAAAATAATGAAGAAAATAATAAGAAGTTAATGGAAAAACTTGAACTTGCTGAGAAAATAGTATCGAGATTCATGAACTAAGAAAGAGACCTTAATGCATTTTGAAACATTTCACAAGACTAAAACAACTAATCTCAAAACTAAAAAAGAAGAGGAAAGAATTGATCAACAAATTGAAAAAAAAAAAAAAATCAGTATAAATTTCAGCGTTAAATGGAACTGAAAGCATAAAGGAATTTCCAATGATAATTGAAGGTGAAAATAACTCAAAGATTTCAACCTAAACGAAAAACAAGAAGTTGCTATTATTGTAACTCTCAAAAGCATCTGCGGAAAAAGTGCTAGAAATTTCTCAATTTCAAGTAAGAATATTGAAACTAGTAGATGTAGTTGGAAAGCAAAAAGAAGAAATAATAACAACTGAAACTATTTAGAGAAAGGGAAAGATTAAATTTTAACAAATTTGGGAAATTTACAAGAAAAAAGACATCTAGCATCTAATTAAAAAAAATTAAAGGACAACATGCATGGCAAGGAGAAAAGTTGTTGAGATTTTCAGATTATTATATTAAGCCTCTAGAGTAATCTAGTGCTGGCGGGAAAGAGGTTGAAATACCTTCAAGAAGGCCAAATGTTTAATTTTGTATTTGTAAGCTGATATAATATTTATTTTTTGCAACCCGAATCCAAATATAATAATTGAATTTAATTAAATTTTATTTAGTGACTGTTTTTAAATGAATTAAAAAAATGTATAAAAGTAAATGTTACTGTCTCCATCTATTTGTTTTAATTAAATTTAATAGGTTTATAAATGTTAATTATTTTTATTAGTATTCACCCTATAAATTAATTCTTAAAATAGTAATTTTTGATACTTTTATGTATAGGATAAATTGATTAAGACTTTGGTATTTAAATTAATGAAATTTTAATTATAAAAGAAGGAATATGATTATTAAGACATATCTCTAGACATTTTATTTTAAATATTTATGTACATGTTTTATACTTAATTTAATATATTTAAATTATTAAATTTTAATTTAATATTTAACAAATTATCAATTTTATTAAAAAGAGATGCGCAAAAACGTGATACTAGGCGCTCTATAATAAAATTGATTTATAATTTAAATTTTTGAAAACTAATTTAATGGAAATAATTTACTAATAATAATAATAATAATATACTTAAAGTTATTAAGGTTTTGCATTTCCTGGAATTTCGACCAGTTCCTGCGGACATTTTTTTAAACGTGGGTGTGTTCCACGACCTTTTTTGAAAGTGGGAGGTTACCACTATAGACTTCCAAGTGGTCTTGCAAAAAGCTTTTATTTGTAGATCCCTGTTGGAGTTATTCATAGTTTATTGAGTTGTCTCCATGTTCTTTTCTGCTCTTATTCGTTTATTCTCTTTCATTATCAGCAGTTTCTTAATAAATGATTATTTTATTTGCAATATCAGCACAGTTTATTTTCTCATTTTTATTTCGTTCTTTTTATCGATAGTTTATTTTCTATTTTTTCTAGTCTTTAAATGAAGTTCATATCGATCATTTCTTTTCCTGGATTTTATTCTACTTTTGAGTATATTGGTGTCTTTTCTATTTCCATTTTCGTATCATATTTAAAGTTTTATTGTGGCTAAGTTCAGAGTTATTCCTCCGTTATCAAATTACTTTGAATGAGCTGTCTTCTGAGTATTAATAATTCGTTATTTTAATCCTCTATGCTATTCATTAATTCCCTTATTTTTTCGCCTAAGTTGTAAGTTGTTTCTTCATAATTTGAGATTACTTTTTACATTTGGTCTAATTAAATTTAAAGTTTTTGATTAGTTTCGTTTTTAGGTTAACTTATCTCTATTTATCCTACCATAACTTTACCTGCTGAAGAAGAGCTTGGCTCCTCCTATTGTTATTATTTTTTCTAAATTTCTTTTGCCGCTTTTCTCTTTAGGTTTCTAAGTTAATTTTTTGAGAGTCGAAGAGATTAATCCATTTTATTAAATTTAAATTTGATAGTATTTTAAAAATTAAAAGTTAAAATATATTTATAAATAAATTAAACACATAAAGTATTATTTTTATATATCATATACTTAATTCATTATATATATTATTAGTCAAAACTTATATCTTTATTATAAAAAATACATCAAACTCGACAAAACTCGAAAGATCGATGCTTTCAAATTTAAATTTTTATTTCAATTAAAAAAATGAAAACCAAGTAGGTTTGCTTAGGCTGCTAGAACTAATTCAACTAAAAGGCAAATTATCCTTAAATTCTTCCCTGCAAACATGACTTATGTAAAAAGTGCTGTTTTGATTAATATAGAAATAACTAGAAAATAGTATGTTAAGTTTTAACTTGCTAATAAGAAGCAGTTTAAGATCCTTTAGAGTTTGAAATGAATGCTTTCTTACTAAGTTAAATCTAATAAGAAGAGAGTAAAGATAATGAAATATCAAATGATTAAGAAAGAATCTGTAGAAAACATTCCAAGCAACTTATCTTTTACTGTTTTTAAGACTAAAAGCTATTATGCAATAAATGCATAGACTCTTAAACTCATAAAAGCCATGTAGTTAAAGAAGTTTGCGAGGCTTAACAAGAGTTGAAATAAGAACTCGCTTAGATTGCTGATTCTATGATTTAAAATATGAACTTAATACAAGAAAACTGCAAAAGAACTTAAAAAATAAAAGAAGCATTTATAATTAAAGAAAAAGAGTTCTAGAAATACATTCAATAGCAAGCACAATAGTATTGCTCATATATTAATAGCAAAATGAAAATTTACATCTAAGAAAGTAAAGAACAAACTGAAGATTTAATTTAAGAGATTGACTAGAGAACATAAAACTGGAACTAAATTTATTAAATGCTACAAGAGTAGAACTTCAGTGTACCAAACGATCCTTTAGAAGCAATGGAACTAAAAAAGAAAGTTTAAGATGTTTAGTAATGGACAGAAGGAGAAATAAATGAATAAAGTGTGAACTTAGTAATCTAAACAGATTTTGATTAATATGATCATAGTAAAGTTTCGTTTTAAACTGATGTTCTTGGATTTATAACTGATGTTAAAAGTAAACTTAAAAACAGTATGATTAGTCATTTATTATTCGCAGTAAAAGATAGTTAAAGTATAATTAAATACAATACGTAAAATGGATAAATTGAGAAAAATATTTTAAACATTTAGAAAATGAATGGAGAATTCAGAGCAATATAAATAAATTAAAACACTCTTGTAGTTACAGGAGGAAATGAAGGAAAATAAATTTATGATAGAATAAGTATAATAAAAAGCTATTAAGTATAAGATTACTAAATGATTTAAGCTAGATATGGACATAGTATTGCTTTTCATAATATAAGAAATTCCATTTTTCTAATATCTGGTTGCAATAATACATATACCAAAAATAATGAGACCTTTAGTTTAAGTACATTTTAGTCACATTAGATAAGTGATATTATAGAAGCTTCGTATTTTGGAAGTGCTGCAATATTAGGGGATATTCTTTATAATTTTGGAGGATATAACGAATAAAAATATTCCTAAAGCATTTAAAAATACGAAATTTCATAAGATAGATGAACAAAACTATTATTACAACTTCCTTAAGCTTCTTATACTCTTGCAAGTTTAGTGAAAAATAAAATATATGTATTTAATGATGGAAGTAATACTTTAGAAAAAGTATTTTCATTTGAGCAAGAAATTTTATAAGAAATCGAAAAAACAAAGTCTAGAGGTTACGTTTACAATATGCCAATGTTGGTCAAAGATAAGATTTATTTCTATGAGGGTTCGAAACTCACTACTTTTGATTTAAACAATTTACAGTGGGAAAGCAAAAATATATGATCTACAAATATTAAAGAATATTAATTTGATTAAGAATTAATAATTTTCTTTTTTTAAGTTATAACTTAAGCTAGATTAAGCTTAAAAATCTTTTAAATATAGTTTTTTGTAACTTATTCATTATCATTTTTCTTGCTGTCATTTGTATAACCAGACTACTTCTGCCTTTTTAGAACTTAGAAAATATTATTTCTTTTTTCTTATTTATTTTTTAATAAAAATTAACATTTTTAATAAAATTATCTTGTAAATAAAAGGAAAGCTTAAAGATCTTAGGAAATGATTGATAAATAAAATTAGAAATTTAATTAAATGTTTAATTAAAGTTTATATATTAAAACTATTAAAATTAAATTAAAAATAGCATTTTATATTTATCATTGTATGCTAAATTTATAGTTATCTTTCTAATTATTTTCAATATTAATAACAATAAATAGAAAATATAAACAATTAAATTAAAAAAGGAGACTTTAGAATAATTTTATCTTTTTGTGAAAATAAATAAAATAAAAAGCTTACTAAGTAATTATATATGATAACCTTAAAAATTAAGTTAAATGCTTTCATAACTTTATCTAGTAAATCTACTGATGAAAATAATATTAATTAAAATAAATATTAAATTAATTTTATATTAAAAATATTAATAAATAAGTAAATTTTATTTGTTTTTACTATATTTCATATAGAAATTAATTTATTTCTAACTCTATTTCATCATCTTGAAGTATTTCTCGTTTGTCTATTCTATTTACTTCTCTCTTCTGCTTACTCTTTCTTTTATTGTCATTGTCATCTACTCATTTTCATTTCTTCTGCCTCTCTGTTAAAGTAATCTAAATAAAGCTGTATTCCCTATAAAATTTAGTCATTTTTATCAAGAATATAAATTATTTTTTAAGTAATTTGTTTAAATATTTTTAATTTTAAGTCATCTTGCTAAATTTATTTTTTTTACTTTTAAAATATAACTGAGATAGCTTGATTATAGAATAAGAGTTTAATTATATCATAATTTTTTAATTCTATAAATTCTTAAATATTTTTTTTCAGAGCTTCACATTACTATATATGGGTAAAAGAATACATACTCCCAAAATACATATTTCAGAGTGCATAATTTATAGTACCTTTATTGTAAGTCGTATTGGAAATTTTAGAAAATGCTCGCAACTTAGTAATGAAAACTATTTCTTTAATCATTTTTTTATTTAAAGTAGTATATGTATAAAATTAAAATTACTACATTCTAGTATATTTGACTCCTTAATAAAGGCTTGCAGTTGGTACTGCACTCATTCTGCTTACTATCTCTAGGTAAAATTTTATAAAAATTCATTTTTTATAAAATTAAAAGACTCTCTAGATGTTTTTTCTCCTTCATTTTCTATTCAAGTAAATTAGGAATCGTAAATTCAAACAAAATTCATTATTTATTTCTCTTTTAGAAATTCTTTTTATGATGGATGAATGATTTTCGCTCATAAATATATTCTTAAAGTCTTTAAATAAACAATTTATTATAAATTTTTAAGAAATATTTATGATAGCAGATGATCTTCAGTTCTTTCAACCTCTTTTAGTCCCTTTTTTAATATGGATGATTCTTATTTATTTTAATATGCTAGGAATATTTTATATCCTTAGCATATTATTCATCAATTTTAGATTTACTAAATGAAACTCATGATTAGCGTATTTTATTTATTCTACTTTAATTCCATATGCTCCAGATGATTTGTTATTCTTCAATTTTTTTATAATTTTTTATATTACATTTAAGCTAACAAGATTTAATCCTTACAGATATGATGCTTAATATTAAAAAATTTGTAATAAATAAATAAATAAAAATGATTATAGAGCGGATAGCACTTCATTGGCGCGAAATTACTCGCAATGCAGTATACACTGCACCAGATTACCTACTAATTTGTCTGACGTGGCCGACATCCATTTTATATATAATAAAGATAAATTAAAGTATTTTCTTATATTTCATATTATTTTCTAACAATCTCAATCTCTAGAGATTTAAATGGTTACATATAGTAGTGTAATTTAATTTGGTAATTGCTATCAGCTTTTTCTTATTTATTTTATTTGCATATCCTATTTGCTAGTATTTTATATTTTTACCCAAACTAACTTTCCTTTAAACATATTATGGCTCGAAGACTTTTCAATTTTTTTACAAAATTAGAAAAAAAGTTTATAAAAAGTAATTAGAAAATAGAAATAATATATGAAAATAACTTAAAAGAAGGGTACTAATACTATAACGAAATGATGAAGATGGCTCAATTTTATAAAATTAGATTAAGTGACAAAAATAAATATAAATCTAAAAATATTTGGTAAGCATTTTAATAATTAAATAACCTAGATTTTATATAAATTCAAAGAATTAACAAAAGTTACTACAGCTAATAATTTGCTTAATAATTCAAAATTTGTCTTAATTTCCGGAAATAACATATTTAAAACTTAATAAACATTACGCAAGAGAAATTAATAGCTATATAAAATGAGAGCCTAATCTTAATTTTCGGAACCAATTATAAAACTGCTATTTCCCTATTGCTAATCCAAATGTAAATGTGGAAAATACGACACATTTGAACATACTGTGATATGTATGTTTTATTAACAATTAAGAGAATGATTTTATAATAGATTAGGAATCATGATATTATTAGGCAGTTCTTTATGACCAGGCATATATCAATTAATTACCTAAAAAGTAATTAGAATATTAGATCTTTAGATAAAGAATTTTAAGAAAGCTTCTATCTTTTAGAGTTTAATTCTTTGATGTATTAGATGAAGTCGGAAGAGCAATAGTCAAATCAAATGAACAAAAGAAGAGAGATTGCTGATTTGTTTTTTTTAATAGACTTTAGAAATGTCTTTGGTTGAAAGAAGTAATTCTTACAATTAAAGATATCTATATACTCTTAAAGTTTAAATTAATGAATTAATCTTAATGTATTCTTTCAGTATTGTTTATTTAATTTTTTCTATTTCTCCTATCCTTTTATCAGTAATTTATTTGAAGATCAGACATTTAATTTTTTGAAGAATTACTTCTTTGAATTACAGAATATCTTCTGTTCTTCTTTTTTTTAATATTTTTTCATCCTATCATTTCTTTAATCTCTCAAAACGATTTAATTTTACAATTCTTGCTATTTAATTACTTTTTAATATATTTTTAATCTATTTATTTATTTAGTATAGGTAAAAATTAATTATTAAAACTTTATTAACTAAAATAAAACGCCTTATAAAGAAGGGCTTTTAGGCCACTTCCTCAGAGAAGAAGAGAAAGCAAGAAGCATTTTCTCTTACCGCATCATAACTTCAATAAGTCCAACCTTTACAGATAAACATTAAAAAATTATGAAGATAAAAAGAAAAATTCAGAACAGAAGAATTACCAACTCTCAACATCTTCATTGGAAACTGAAAAATAGATTACTCAATTTAATCTCTGAAATTAATAACAAATATATAAATGAACAAGGAAAAGTAGGATAAATCAATATAGACTCTGATACCTTTAATCTAGATAATATTTAAATAGAATAAATGGACTCTTAATAGATGAAACAACTAATTTTCACACTAATAGAAAACTAAAAAACTCGAAGAGGATTTAATCTCATAAAAAGAAGAAAAATCGAAATAAGTAAAGATTTAATAAATTATGAAGATTATGATGAAGTCTATATGGTAAACCGAAGAGCTAAAGCCGGGATCTATGAATGAATGACAGGATTAGAAAAATATATTTGAATATTGAGAGAGTAAGACGAGAATAACTGAGTTTAATTAGATTCAAAATCCATTAAATCGAAGAAATTTTGCAGAAGACTTCAAAAGAAACCTCCATGGAAATAGAAAGACAAGAAAGAACAATTCATAGACAAAGAAAAAGATGCTAAATTTTAAAAAGTATGTGGCACTTTTGATGGAAATGTACAAGACAAAAAAGAATAAAAAGTACCATCTGAAGAAATATTAACTTCTAGGAACTGAAAAAAGAACTACTGAATTTTAATTGCACTTAGTTGAACAAATAGCTTAGACAAGAATATATCAGTATATATAAACTTAATACACAATCCAATAATTTTCGAAAAAATATTTAAGATCGTCATTATCATATTGATAATCCCTATTATAAATGGAGAGTATGATACGTTCGAGTACATTTTAAATGCATAAACTATTCTAATATAAGGGATTGACTATCGTAAAAGAATGGGAATTATGACTCAAGACGTCTATATTATGTGATTAAGGATTTATAAACTTACTTTTAAGGTTTAAATTTGAGTATTTAGATTTATAAATAAAAATATTTCATAAGAAACTAATATCAAGAAGACTAGAATTATTAAAAATGTCAAAATCAAAAAAGGAAAAAATAAATTATGAAACTATAGCAAGATTAATTAAAAATTGATGGGATAAAGAATACATTTAAAAAACATTAAAAACATTTACTAACGTCTATAATTGAAGGAAGCTATTTTTACAGTTATAGATTTATAAAAACTCTTTTAGTTTACAAATTTTAATTTAATAAATAAAATTTATGTTTTAAAATTAATTAAAATTTCTTAATTTTAAAAAATAAAGAAGAGTTTGTTCTATTTATATGCATTTTAGTAATAAATATTTAAAATTTAATTTTTAATTTAGATTATTAATATTATTACGAGAAATCTTATATTCTCAAAAATATTTCCATATCTCATCTATCTCAAATGTTTTCCATTTATTAAATTAAAAGATTTAATCCTTAAATATCTTAATTTTTTTCAATATAGTTCTTTATTTATTTTGACTATGTCTTTTGTCTAAATAATATCTTTTACTACGTAGCTGTCATTACATTACAATTATCTTTCTTGTATCTTAAATAAAATTTTAAAGGTTTGATTTTTAGCTTTTTATTTCACTATATTTTTTTGAACTGTAGAAATTTAATGTTTTCTGTATAGATTGTTTCTGCGATCCACACCAATAAAACTTTTTATTTTCGAAAGTTTTATTCGATTTACAACCTCAATCTGCATTCTATAAACCCGCTATATAACCCAAGATTGTGTTTTTTGCTATTTTTATATTATTTACTCATGATGTTGATATTATTTCTTTATTATCATATAAATAAATAGGGTAGAGCAATCCTCCGATTGAAACTGACTTAAACTCTGGTACCAGGAAGTAACACATAGATGAAGAACCAAACAAAAATCTTGGTAGGAGCCAAGAGAAGAGAAATGAAGACAAATTGAAGAGGCTTCAAGTAACATTAATGTTGAAATATACCAGATACTAAGGTCTCTTAGGGTAGTATTCCGATCGAGACCTATAGAAGACAAAATTCGCAAGGTAATGCTGGTACTGTATAAGACTTCAGCAAGGAATTTTTTTATTTTAAAAATCTTTATTAAAGAGCTGCTCACTATTGGAGTGTTACGCGCTCTATAATCTCATTTATTTATTAATTATTGTTATCTAGTTTTAAATTAATTTAGTTTTTTGGTGTTAATAAATAAAATGCTACATAAGAAATCTCTCTTACAGCCTTATGGAATAAAAAATATGTTCTACTAGTTTACACTTATTATAAATTGCTATATATAGATTCACTTCTTCTTTATATTTTAAAAATATGCTTCTGAATCTTACTAAATAAGATATAAAACACTCATGTAGTTTGACTTTTAATAGCAAGCTATTTTTATTTAATTAGTTTTTAAGATTTGACTAAAAGTTTAGTAGAAATAAAATTAATAAAGAATTACTTAAAAATTTAATTTTATTAGTTTAAATTCTAAAATTATGCAACTACTATAGTTAGTTTATTGTTTAAACCTTTTATTACATCTTATTCATTTAATAAAGTATAAACTCCTAAAACTCGAAAAAGCTCAATGCAATTGCTCGAAATTATAATTTTAAATTGAAACTTATAAATGAAAATTATGTAGACCTGCTTAGGCTGTTAGATGTGTTTTAACTAAAAGGAGAACTAGCCTTATATTCTCTCTTGCAACCATGACTTATGTAAAAAATGTTGTTATGACTAATTCGTAAGCAAATAGAAGATAATTTGCTAAGTATTATCCTGCTAGTAGGAAACTATTTAAAATATCTTAGAATTACAGATAAATATTGCCTTACTTAATTAGATAAACCAAGAAGAAGAAAATAGAGAAACTAAAACATCTAAAGGTTAGTTATAGAAATGCGCGGAGCATTCCAAGCAATTTATGTTTTACTGTTTTAGTGACTAGCAATTGATATGTAAAGCATGTACCAAGTCATAAGCACATTGCAATCATGAAATAAAAGAAATTTGTGAATTTTAACAAGAGTTTAAAAAAGAACTCGCTTAGATTACTGACACTTTGAGTTAAAATATGAACTTAATATAATAAAATAGTGAAAGAAGCTAATAAATAAAGGAATAATTTTTAACTAAAGAAAAGGAGTTCTAGAAATATATCCAATAGCAAGCTCAACAATATGGGCATTTTATTAATAATAAAATGAAAATTTACTGTTAAGAAATTTAAGAATAAGCTGAAGATCTATCATGAGAAATAGATTAGAGAACTAAAAACTGGAATGAAATAAGTTAAATGCTCCTTAAGTAAATTTTTAATGTACCTAACGATCCTTTAGAAGCAATTGAACTTAAAAATAAAATTAAAGATGTTTCATAATGATTAGGAGGTGAAATATAAGAGCAAAGCATAAACTTAGTTAATAAAATAAATTTCTAGTAATTTGAAAAAAGTGTCATCTTATTTTAAATCGATGTCCAAGAATTTTTAAGCAATATTAGAAATAAATTTTTAAGCAATTAATTTATTCATCTGTTATTTGCAGTAAAAGATAGCTAAATCATAATTAAGTATAATACACAAAATGGACAAATTGAGAAAAAAATTTTAAATATATAAAAATTTAACGAAGAATTCCGAGCAATATAAATAGATTCAAATACCCTTATAGTTACAGGAGGATATGATGAAAAATGTATTTATAATAGAATAAGTATTATAAAAAACTATTAAGTTTAAAACTATTAAATGATTCAGGCTAGATTTGGGCATAGTATTGCTTTTCATAGTAAAAGAAACTCTGTTTTTCTAATTTCTGGAGCGAATAACTTATTTCTCAAAGATAATGAAGTATTTAATCTGAATTCTTTCTAATCTCAGAAGTTAAGTGATATTTTGGAAGCATCCTATTTTGGAAGCGCAGCAATATTAGGGGATATTCTTTATAATTTTGGAGGATATAATGACTAATAACATTCCTAAAGCATTTAAAAATACGAAATTTCATAAGATAAATGAACAAAACTATGATTACAACTTCCTTAAGCTTCTTATACACTTGCAAGTGTAGTAAATAGCAAAATATACATTTTCGAGGATGGAGATAGTAATTTAGAAAAAGTATACTTCTTTGAGGAAGATTCTTTATAAGAAGTAGGAAGGAAAAAGAAAAAAGATAACGTGTTCAATATGCCAATTTAAGTGAATAATAAGATTTGATTCTTCGACAATTCATAGCTCATTACTTTTGATCTAAAAACTGTATAGTGGGAAAATAATATAATCTGATATAAAAATAGTTTTAAACTTTAATTTGATTGAAGATTAAATAAACAATTAAAAATTTAAATTTAAGCATATTAAGTATATAAACATTCTAAATAACATTTTCTAGTCTATATTTCTACTATTTTCATTAAATGTATAAATATGCATTTATTAACTTACTAGATATCAATCACTTTAGATTTTTCTAACTGATATAAAAACAAACTAAGCTAGTCATAGTAAATTTATTTTAATTATATTAATTTTAAGAAATAACTAATCAAATTATCAATGAGCAAGCAGAATTTAGTTCTTATTAATAAAGCTAGCAATATTCCTATTACACCTTCTAAATTAAACTTAAAGCTAAAACTTAATTGATACTTTTAAGCACTATTTCTAGAGCTATAACTTCATGTTTATTTACTATCTAAGTAAAAATTGGATAAATAAGATTTAAATATTAGAAATTAATTCTATTATTGTAACTTACTAGAACAGTATATCTTTAAATATATATTCAAATACCAACTCTTCTTGCAAAAACCATCAAATAGAAATCATTCCAATCAAATTATCATTACCTAACCATACTCTTAGAATTCAAACTTATGCAATAGGATCATTTTAAATAAGAAACATAAGAGTTAGAAGCAAAAATCGCATAACTAATGTCTAACTCATAAATACTAAAATATTAAAATTAACAATCAGTCAATCTGAGAATTGAACAAATAGAATCCTAATTCAGTCAATTAGCGGAATTTACTAAAAGCTTATTTCTAAAATATACAAAAACAAATGACTTCATAGATATGGAGCCGAATCCTCAACCAGCAAAAATTCCGATAGAAAAAAATAGAAAGTAGTACTGGTATTGCAGGAAATATGGTCACATTTTAAGATATTGCTGGAAATTCTAAAAAATATTAAAACTTGAAAAATTTAAGTCTTGGGATCCATAAATAGTTTATACTGCACTCCAGAAGGTTTACTATACAGAAAAAGATGTAAATAGGGAATTAAATCTTGAAGGTCATCATATTTGCTTAATAAAAAAGAATTTGAATGTATTTAGAATCGAACTCGATTGAAGCAAGATATCTTTTATTAACAGAGCATTGGAAAATATGTATTCAAAGAAGAAGACTGAAAATGGGTTAATATTTAGCACAATTAAACTTTAAAAAAATGTCGAATTTTATTGATAGGTGTAATCACTATTATTCACTATTATTATTATAAATATATTTCAGCTAAAAAAAGATGAAAAAGATAATATATTTTAAGAATATAAATAAATTAAATAAATAAGCATTTAAATAAATTTAGTAGTACTGCATAGAAATGAAAAAGAAGAATAAAAATAATTTTAGTTGCTTCTTCTATATAAACATTCATAGGAGCTTTTATATCCTCTCATTTTTATTTAAAAAATAAAAAATAATAAATTTATAGGTTAAGTATCTTTAACAGAATATCTAAATTTAAATATTTTTCTTAAAATGGATGATATATTCATTATTTAGCATAGAATTATTTATTAGAAAATTGAAATTTTCAATTTGTTATAAAAAGAGTGAAGAATATAATTTAATAGGGAGAAAATATGGTATTAGTTTGATGAAAGTAAAAATAAATGGAAATAATTATTTGACTATAAAGAAATAATTTATTTTATAATGCATACTTATTTTATAATATTTTTATAATTAAATATATATATTTTAAAGGATTTAAACTATATAGAAATATTTTAGCTTATTTAAATAAAAATTTAAATTATTTAAATTTAGATTTACAAATATATTAAGTATGATATAAGGTTCAGTGTTTTGGAATTCCAGAAGCCAATAAGTACAAGCTATAATTTCCTCACAAGAAGCTATGTTTGAGGATTAATCTACATCTCCTAGATTTTAAGTTGTGTAAAGTCGCCAATGACCGAATATAGACATTGTGAAAGAATTGATTCCAACCGACCTTATCGCATCCCGATTTTCCCGAATAATTAAATAGGCACATCATCATACGAAATAATCATAAGGGCGCAATAACCTAAATAATAACTTGGGGCTTGGCTCCTTATACCGTTCCCCTTCTGTTCCATATTTAACTATCTTAATTAAGTAATTTTAAATTTTAGATAATAAACTTAGATTTTATTTAAATACTTTAGCTTATATCTATTTAATCTATTTATCTTTAATTATATAATTTATAGTTTAATATTTAATACTTTATAAAATCTAGGAAGAACAAATCAACACTATTACTAAAATAATGTTTCTAAGGAAATTTATATGAAAGACAAAATCATTTTAAGGAAGTAGATAATTTAGAAAATTTGGAATAGGAAATGTTAAATACCAAATATATCCTAACTTACTGACTATTCAACTTCCTATTGCTACTAGAACAACAGCTGCTTATATATAAAATCAAAAAGCTTCACTTGTTTATTACAATAGTTGTCCAAAGTTAGATACTTTACTATTTTATTTCAAATTCTCTGTAGTACATGGAGATTAATATTAAACTCCCGCATATGTTTTCACATAGCCTGTTGTTGTAAGATAGACAAAATATTAATTTAACTATGATAATAATCTATTCTCTTATGACCTTAGAAAAGCATAGTGGGAGAGAAAAGGATGACTAAGATGAATTCAAAATATTTAAATTTATTTCTTTAAATCTATTTTTTTAATTTTATGCATATTTCATGTATACTGATGGAGTTTTGCTTTAGTACATTTTTTTGTATAAATATGAAACATTTTAATTGTGTTCGATAAAAATTGAAATTTAAATCATTAAATTATTAAAATAATTGTTCGCCTTTCGGCTTAATTGAAGTTTTAAATGTAAAAATTCTCCGTTTCTGCATATTCTATCCTAGCAAGGCCCTTTTTCCTTAATTTCTCTGTTTCATATAATTCTAGTTAATAATTTATTTTTTCTTTCAAATTTTACCTTTTACCGATGTGAAAAATTCTGTCGCTCGTTACTTCAGTTGCTATTAGTTAGCCCTTTTCCAAATATTTATTCTTATTTATTTCTATTGGAGCATTTCCATCATAAATGTCAAGTGCTGTTGCAAATGTAATACTTTTTATTACTCTAGATAAGTTATTTTCTTGGTTCTCTATTTAAAAGATTAAAAATAATTAGATTAAATAAAGTATTTTAAGAAAATAATTTAAGCTTTAAATAATAATTTAATAAAAGTATTTTCTAAAAGAATATCAATCAATAATTAGTTTTTAAGCTTATGTTTACAATTTTATATTTTTTATTACTTTTTTAATTAATTATTACTCTTATTAAATTGCTTATCATTTGCTTTCTCATTAAATTTATAAAATACCTTAGATTTAAAAATAAGAAAGATATTCATTAAAGAGATATTTTATTCTATTCAAATTTATAATGGAATGTATAATAATAATGCTTACTTTCTGTATTATTTTAAGTTATAATAATCTTTATTTAGTTATTTTATATATAAGACACATTATTTTATTATTTTATTATATTATATATATTTTTTAAAACCGCCATAGTTGTTCGAAGGTGAACAACAAGGTCATCTTCATCAGAGGTTGGGGAAGTTAAGTACCCATAATCGACTTTATGTCTTCCTCTGCTTTGGTGATGCAATGAGACACAATCCTGCCATGTCCTTGGACCTCCAGCAAGTATTAAAGATTACGAGTATTCTAAAATTATATCAGTATTGAACATTTTTATCAGTACTGAATAATTATACAAGTATTGAACAAGGTTTATCAGTATCTGATAATTTTATCAGTAACAAGCATTCTTGCCAGTATGAAACATTTTTTTAAAGAGCTGCGCACCAACGAGAGTGCTACACACTCCATAATAAAATTTATCTATTCCTTTATTATTTATGATCTTTTTATCATAAAAAATGCATTTATGTTTAAATAGTAAAAAATTTAAGTTTCAGTAGTTAGTTAGTAAATTCCAATAGTTTCCATCTCTATTTAAATTATTTTATTTATAATTTTACTCTAAATATTCTTTAGTACCATTTGGTTACTTTAAGTTTCATTTACTTTTTTGTAGAATTTTTATTTTATAAATATCAAGAAATGCTAACTCTTTTATTTAAGATTCTAACTTTATTACTTTCATTAGAATCTAATAATAATTATTTTTATTGCAGTTACTAGTTTAGTAAATAAAGAATAGTTGCATCTATATTATTTACTTTGATGTAAGCAAATATTAAAGTTATAAAATAAAGTACTGATAATTGGTAGCATTTAATCTACAATTAAGCTAATTAAATTAACTTATTTATTTAACTTCTGTATCTTTAATTTTAGCTTCTATTTTCATAACTAAACTATAAAGAGATCTTTTATTTGCTTTATTTATTTTAAATCTACTGAAATAACTTAGTCCAAAATTTAGAATATTTATAAATATATTTTAGAAATAAATGGAATTATTTTGCTTATTTAATGCTAGTATATTATAATTTAAATAAGGAGGAGCAGTCCTACAACTAAGAAAAAAAAAAATTTTCGTTTCAGGAAGTACCTATGGTGTGAAGAAACAAGCAATGATCTTGGTAGGAGTCAAGACAGAGCTCAGTCTTTGAGGCATCAAGTAGCAACAGGTTGAAAGACGCTAAGACTCTAAGGTCTCTTAGGGAAACATTTTATCCTCAGCCCTATTGAGACAAAGTTGATACAGGGGAATTCTAGCACATGAAGAGACTTCCTAAAGACCTTTATAATAACTAATAAAATTTTTTTAAAGAGCTGCGCGCCAGTATGGTGTAACGCATTCTATAATCTAAGTTTTTTTTATCTATTAAATATTTTGTCTACCTTGCATCAAACAATTTTTTAGTTATACAGACATTTAAAAAAACATAAATATCCATTTTAACTATATAATTTTTATCGTACTTCGGTTATTAAATTTTAAAGCTTGAATATCAATTAAAAGGAAATCTTTAAAGATGCTCAAATTAAAATTTAGTAGATTCTAATTTTTTAAATTTAAGCTTATATTAAAATAAATTTGATAATAGTGTCAGTTAAACTTTTCTATTTAAACCTACGTAACTAAAGAATAATTTCTTCTTCCTTTAATATTTGAGTATTATACTTTAATTAAAAAACTAAATGTTTATTATTAAATAAGTTATAATATTTATTATAAAGTCTAATCAATTGAAGAAGCTAGTTATATTAGTAGTCAGAAAACCTAACCTAAATTACATATTACCTTAATAAAATTCCTTAATCTTGGAATTAAGTTTATAATTTAAAGGTTTCATATAAATAGACTGCTTATTTAATTATTAGTTTTATCCTTAAATAATAAATAGATAAAATTAGATTGTTTATAAATACCACTTATATATTAAAAAATGGTTACCTTCAAGAAGGGCTTTTATACCACTTCCTCAGAGTAGGAGAGAAAACCTGAAGCACTTTCTTTTACCACGTCTTAGCTTCAATTATTCCAACCTTCTTTATTATGCATAGAAACCAGACTAATAATGCAAGACATCAGACTACACAGGACCAAACTAACTGACCGAACGAACACGAAATAATAGAAAAAAAATAGCAATATACCCATGATTGGTCGGACTTTACTAAAAGGAGGAGCACAAAATAAGAAAGGAATACGGCAAAAAAAGTAAACAACCTAAATAATAATTTAACAAAATAATGAACAATTCATTTCAGCCAACGTCCCTGAAAATAAATGTAAAGGGTCTACTAAAATGCCTATGATGATTTATCAGAAATGGTGGCCGCAATTTACTTTAACCATTACTTGGAAAACACTTATTTAGTAGAAAAAAAGGCCATAGACTAAGAAGTTATACAAGTGTTTAGAAATCAAATATGGAAGGATTACGGACAAGCAGTGGCGAAGTTCATAGTGAAATAAAACGGAATTGTATACTTGGTATTTAACAATGAAGAAAGATACTAACATTTCACTTAATTCAGGGAATGAACATTCAAAGGAGTTAGAATTCCTATCTAAGCTAGAAACTAATTGGAATATTTTGACATTCATAACTACCCAATTTACTTCATAATTAACGAATACTCAAATATGAAGGAAGTAATGGAAATAATAAGATAATATGGAAAATCAAGAGGAGAGATATAGCATACATATCCAAACACAACAATGCTAACAGGGAGCAGTGTAGTCTACCTAGATTTAAAGGATGCAGACGAAGCAAAGAGGATACCAGAAATAATAGATTTGAATGGAAACAAAATGAGAATATAAAACCCAGTAAATTTTATCTGCTGCCTATGTAAAGTGAAAGGGTACACAGACCAGCAATGCAGAAGGATAGAAGCAGCAAAAAGGAAAAAGCTACATACAAGAGAATTAGAGATGCTTGAAGGAGAAGTTATTTTAACAATAAACAAACCAGATTTTGAAGCAAATCAAGCAAATAAGAGGACAATTGGAGAAGAATAATAAATGATTATAGAGGAATCAAGAGAAGAAGAGAAGGAAATAAAATGAGGAGAAAAGAAAAATAATTAAAACAACTAAACAATTAAATAATAAAAAGTTTTTTATGCTAAAAGAATAAATAAAAATTATTTTTCATCAAAATGGAATTGGACATATGTAAGACAGAAGGATAGAGAAATGTTCAAATAATTAAATAAAATAGAAAACAATCAACTAAATAATAAGATATACCATAAAGCAAATTAGAGAAAAGGATAGGATAGGTGATGATAAAAACGCTAAACCCTAACAAAAGAAATAAGAAATAAACAAAATAGTATAATGGAGTATATCAGGAAAAACGTAAATAAAGAGAAAAAGCAAAAAGAAATAGAACAAATTCAAGAAGAAAAAGAATAAGATGCAAGATAAAAGTGAGAAGAAAGAAGTAAATTGAAGCAAATTTCAATGAGAATGTACTATGCTAAGAAACCGAAAAACAAAAATGAACAATTATCCGACTTCAACTAATAGGAAAAGGAAAAAGAAGAAGAAGAAGATTAGAATAGATAAGAAGAAGGAAAAGGTAGATAATAAGATGAAAAAGATAAAAAAGGGGAAAGAACTAATAAAGAAAATAATATGGAAGCATAGAATGATAGATAAGAAGAAGAAAAGGTGGAGAAGGAAGATGAATAAAAAGAAGAATAAGGTGAAGAGGAAGTAGAGGGAATGAGTGTTAAAAAAGATTAAGAATAAGTCATAAAAATAGGGACAGCAAATGTTAGGGGAGTAAGAAGTGCAAAAGAGGTACTAGCCAAATTAATGACTCAAAAATGTATCCACATAATGACAATATAAGAGATTTAGATTGAAGACTAAAAAAATATGTGTAATATAGCAGGATATAAAAACTTAATAAATGTGGGATCAAAAAAGGAAAAAGAGTAACATTCTATATTAGAAACGACATATGTAAGGAGATCAGAGAGATAAAGAATGAAGTAAACCAAATGACGCTTTTTGGAGGAGCGAGAGTAATGGCAATAGAAATAATGAAATAATTAGCAGTAATAAATGTTTACGCTCCTGTTGCAAATAACAACGAACATTATGAGCCTTTCTATAATTTAGTGAATGAATTTAAACTATAAGCAATAGAAAAAGGACTTAATATAATGATAATAGGAGACTGAAATGCGCACATAGAAAAATGACTGCCAAAGAAAACAAACTCAGCAGGAAAGAGAATGGCACAGTTTATGGAACAGAATAATTTAATATGCCTTGATTCAATTGAAATATTTACTTTTGTTCACTAAAATATTTAATATAAAATAGATTACTTTTTAATTGAAGAGATAATGAGAGAAAAGATGATAAAAGTATTTTTATTGCTCATACGTAATAGGAGACCATAGGCCTGGTATTATATAGGTAAAGATGGGTAAAGAAATAAGAAAGCCATAAAAGATAGCAAAAATAAACTACCTACTATTAAAGAAAAAAGAGATATAAGAAAAATTTGAAAGATTTATACGAGAAAATCTCTAAGAAGAAGAAATTGATAACCTAAACGACACATAGACTTATAAATGATGAAAAAAAAGATATAAGAAGGAGTTTAAATGGTATGTGGAAAATTTAAAACATAAAACTCTAAGATATATAAATATTCAGAAACAACAAAATAGTGTAATAAAATTTACAGAAAATGCAGCAAACAATTAAAATAAAGGGTAAAGAACAGAGAACAAATAAATGAAAATCAATAAATTGAGAATCAAAGAGAATACCAAAGAGTAAGATAAGAATACATTTAATCAAGAAAAAAAGATAAAAGAAACTAACTAAACCTATTTATGGACAATGTAAATAAAGGAAATCAAACAGATATGTGGAAGAAACTAAAAAGCTTACTTAATAGAAAAAATAATTAGTGATTACCCTTTCCAAAAGAAGATGTTAAGACTTTTAGGGACGAATGATAGTAGTTATATGAAGATGGCGATAAAACATTACCAAATAAATACTTAAACAAGAGACAAATAGTAGTAAACTAAAATGAAATTTGAGAAAACATTAAATAATTGGCGAAATAGGAAGCAACAGGACATGGTGAAATATAAGTAGGTACAATATTAGCAGATGGGAAAAAATTAATAGAAGTAACTTGCAAAATGATAGTTAAGATGATTTAAGAAGGAGTATACATTAGGAGATGAAATAATAATACATAATATTAATATACAAAAAAGGAGGATAGGTGAATCCAATTAACTATAAACAATCTCTTTATTGAATCATGCTTTAAAAATAGTAGACTCATGAATTTTCTAGCGACTATAAGGATATCTGCATAATGATGAAAGCAAACATTAATATGGTTTCAAAAAAGGAAAATCATGCTCACTATAAATCTTCAACCTAAGAACAGTATAGAAATGATGATGTGGAACAAAAAAGATGTTTTTGTAATATTTGCTGATATTAAGAAAGCTTATGACTCGATGCAAAAAAAAGATATATGATAAATCCTAAACGATCTAAAAGTATCGGAATAGATATTTAAATTATTAGCAAACTTTTACTGTGAAGAAGAAATTAAACTTAAAATCAATGAATAAATAGTATAGATATTTCGCGACAAATAAAGGTTAAAACAGAGAAAAATAAAGTCACCGAGACTATTTAACCTAATAATGGCAAGAATTCTTCATAACTTGAAAGATTAAAAGCTAGGAATTATGATAAACTATAAAAACGAAGAGATATGAACATAAGAAATATATTCAGGATGCTTTGCATATGCAGATGACTTAGCCTTAATAAGTGAATGAGAATAACTAGAGGAGGTAATCAAAAATTTAACCTCATGGGCAGAAAAATACAAACTGGAAATTGCAGATAAAACAAAATGAATGATATGAAAAGCAGGAGAAAATAGTAACTGAGAAAATTTTGGAAATACTATCGAGGTGGGAAATGTAAGGATCGAAAGATTAACGACCTTTTAGTACTCTGGTCATATAATAGAAGATAACATAATTTTGAAAAACATATAGAGAATAGACTAGAAGCAGCATAAAAGATGTAAACATGAATGCTGGGAAAAATAACAATAAATAAGAGATTAACACCATATAATGCAGGATTAATGATAAAAACGTTCGTAAGCTCATTTTTCAGTTATGGAACAGAAGTGATTCCATATTGCGAATAATTTGTAGCAAAATAAGTGAGGGAACAATTAGAAATATTATAGAGAAAATCGTAAGGAACAGTCATAGATGCTCCTTTCTAAGTGTAAAATGAGATGCTAGAATACGAGTTACAGTTTATGAAATTTAAACATTACCTATGGCAGAAAACGCTGAGATTAAGAGGCAGACTAATAGGAACTAAGGAAAAACAGTAGATGGATTAATGTTCGACCTAAGTAAAGAAGAGAACTTTATTTTTGAACAATACTGCACGATAATAAAATTGGGATTAAAAATTGAAGGCAAAAATATATTTATAGATGATGGTAATAATAATCAAAAAGGGAAGAAAAACATTAATCGTGCAATTTGAGAACATAGAGTATACGTAGAAGATAGAGAAAGAATGGAGTAAATGATAACAACTCTACAGTATAGAAAAACATGATTTGATGAATATGTAGTAGGACCACCAAACTACCTGAGATACAATAAAAATAGAAAGGAAGAAATATGCTACATATTTAGAATAAGAACGAGATATAATGGGAGCCAGGATTGTTTAAAAGAAAGACACCTAGTTGCGACAAGCAAATGACCTTTCTGTAATGACGCAAGAGAAAACGAAAGGCATATCATAGAAAAATGCTCAGAATACAAAGAAAGTAGATAAATATGTATTAGAAAGTTAAGAACAATAGGAGTAGAAAGACAAGGAATGGAACTATTTGATATAATATGAGGTACGTCAAAATTCTAAAAATTCATTAGAACCTAAGAAGAGTAAAAAAGAGCTAAAACTGACTTGATAATAAAAGATTATATCAAAAACATATTAGAAAAAAGAAAAAAAGGATAATTAGAAAAGAAAATTGAATGAAAAAATGAAATAGGAAAATATTATAGAGCAGGAAAAGGATAATTTTTATGAGTTTATAAAAGCTTGATTAAAAAGAAAAGAATTAGAAACGAAAATTAGCAAAGTATGTAAAAAAAATAATGAACGCTTGTAACAAAGAATCAATAAAACGTAGATAGATAGAAGATAGAAGAACAAGAGATAATGAAGAAGAAAATGATGAAGATATGGAACTAATAAGAGAAAATTTTTTAATACCTGAAGGCTTACTTGAAGAAATAGACATGTATTGAAACATTTATTAAAGAGCTGCGCACCAACGAGGCGTTACGCGCTCTATAATCAAATTGATTTATTAATTATTTATTTATAAATATATTTCCATTATAATCAAATATTTTGATAAGTTAGATTATATTAGTTTAATTAATACTAAAAGTTAAAACTGAAAATTATAAGTATATCACTTTTCCAAGCTTTCCCATTTTGCTTTCTTTATCTCATAAGTAAATAAATGGGCATCACAGTTATATTAATATATATTCTATCTCATAACGATGGGTTAAGTAAAAACTCAATAAGAAGTTTCAAACTCGGCTCCATGCTTTAAAAAGGATTTAAAATCAAATAACAAAGTATCTATTTTAGGCTTGCTGTTATAGTAAACAAAAGAGGCATTTTTATTCTGTAAATATGCAGCTGTTGTTCTAGCAGCAGTGGGAAGACAAACATCATTTAAAGTTCATTCGTTAATATCCTTATCATAAACTTATATCGTTTAAATAGTATCATTTCCTCCTACTACATATATTTACTTGCTTGTTTAAATAGTTCCAAAGCATCAAGTTATAACTGGAATATCAGCTATAATATTGAACTACTTGCTTTTTAAATTAAAAACTTCACATACTTTTGTATTATAGCCTGATAGAACATAAATGTTACTTTTGAGATCAAACGAGGTTCTATGTGCGAATCTTTATTAATTCATCTTTCACTTTTCCATCTCATCTTCTTTATAAATTATAAATCTTTCTTTTTCTTAACTTATTGCTCCTGATACAACTAATCTTTTATTATCTAGTTATTCTATTTAAGTATCATTTCCTGAAGTTTCCATCATTTATGTTTCTAATTTATTTATTTTTTTTGTTCTTATATCATATTCTTTTTTAGTTGCTGAACCTTATATGAATGTCGAAACTAGATAATTTTTCTATAAGTTTGAGCAAACTTCATATTTAACATTTCCTATTCCAAACTTAGCAAACAATCTACTGCCTTAAAAGGATTGAGTATCTCTAATAATTTTCCTAAGAAGCATAATTTTAGTAGAAGTGTTGAACTATTCTTCCTACATTTATAAACTAAAATATTTAAAGTTAACAGTAAAGAATATCATATTAAGTTTACAATTATACTTTAATCTTTATTATTTACTTAAATTAGATAACTTAACTTAAATTAAATTTTACTTAGTTTTTCATTAGTTTAAAATAATAATTAAACTTTTATAATTATCTTAAAATTAAATTATTTATTATTTTTCTACTAAAGATAGCTTCATTATAATATTTTATTTGTTATTATTTAAGTTTTAATGTTTCTTAATTAATAAAGAATAATATGAAATTAATTATTTAATATTATATTTAATTAGAATCTTGTAATTTAAACATTTTATTTACTACAATATTTAATATTATTTTTCCTTCTATTATTCAGTTGCTTAGTTATTATATGTAAAAATTTTGCTCATTTTCTGGGATTTTAACCCATTTACTACCTGCCAATTTTCTGCGTGGTAGGGATAACCCTATTTTACACTCTACTCTTCTCTGCTTTTTTAATTGATGATCCAGAATTCATTTCTTATTGTAGATAATCCCTTAGCAGAAAAGAGTATTTTCCCCTAATATAGGAATATTTTATTTTCTATTTAGTCTTTTCTCTTTTCAATAAACTTAATAGCTTTTCTATTATTTTATTAAATAAAGGCATTAATTGCTTTAATGCTTATTTAATCTATTTTATATCCTTAAAAGCGTTATCTAATTATTTTAAGATCCTTTTTCTTTGTAATGCTATATCTAAAAAGATTAGTAGAGATGAAAATGGATATATTTATCTTTATAAGAAATAACTTAAAAACTTAAGGAGAAAAACAGTAAAAGAAATATAGAAAAAATAGTTAAAAGAGTCAAGCTCTTCATCAGAAGGTATAATTATGATCAGGCTTGTTGAGATAAGATAATTTAAGAATGAAATTGATAAAAATATTAAAATCTAAAAGACTAAATTTAAAGGTTAATCTAAAAATATTTTACAACAAATTTAGATCAAAGGGAAAAATAAGAGAAATCATAAACAAAAAACCAAAATAATGAGTTTTAAATACTACGTCCCCAGCTAATCTAAAATAACTAAGTAATAGATAGTAAATTTATCTGAAATCATATTGAAATATAGCTAGATCAAATCATGATTGTAGGAAAGGACTAAGTTAAATTAATTTATCATGGCATGAAATAAATTGAAAAGAAAACTTATATAAATTATATTATTCCTGCAGATTGAAGTTTCTAATTTATGATAAAATACTTTGCTATTTTTATTTGATTATTGTCTAAACTCAACCCTTTTTAGAATACCCAGCAATATAATTTCGATAACTTACATATTTGCTCTTTCTTAAGGATTCTATTAAAACAATTTTAAAGTATTTACTGATATATTTAAGGACAATCCTCATGTATTTTTCTCTATTCTATTAGAACATGATCTTTTATACTAATTCTAATTCGAACTGCTATTTCCCAAAATATTACTCCCTTTGGTAATATGTAGGACCGTTTGCTTATTTAGGCTTTGAGTTCATAGTTCAGGAGTTATTCGAAGAATGTCGCTACTTATCTCTTAGATTCTAATGATTATGATTAGATTCTTACTCTTGATAGTAAAATCAGTAATTTTAGCTCTTAATCTTTTAACTAACAAAATGTTGTTGCTTTTAAATTTCTGTGAATGATGCTTATCTCTTACATATATTCTAGACCTAAAGCTGCATCTAAACTTGCTTATAATGCGACTGTCATGGTAACTCTTTCTTATTTTGCAGTAAATCAAATAAATTTTATACTAAATATTTCATTACTAAACATAATGGTTAAAGACAATGTTCATTCACTTTTATTATGTTCGGATATCTTATTTTTTAAATCTTCGCCATCTCCTGCTCTAATCATTTTATGCTGCTTTAGATATTCTTTAGCTGTATAACTCTTTGATTGGTATCGTGCATACCTTACATTCTCCTCTTGTACACTACTCCAAAGCCTCTCTAAGCTATGTTTTCTATTTTTAAAATCTTTGATCTTAAATAACGTAATCTTGATTTCTTATCGAGACTATTTATAGTTATTTCCTTAAAATATAAAATTAAAGATTACAAAGAATTTAAATGATAAATAAGAAAAGAAATTAACTTTAACTCACAATTATTTTAGATATTTATTGTAATTTCTTGGTATAAAAATATTAAACTAATTAATTAATTTTAATAAAATAAATAGCAATAAATATTTTAAATTTAAAGTAAAGCAAACTAATTTAAATTAAAAACTATTTTATTACTATCCTTTAAAAATGCAACCATTATTACATCATTTAAATCATCTAGCTAGTGTTCTAGTACCAAATTAAATACATTTTATCTATTTTTAAATTTATAAATCTGAAAAAGATTTAAGTAATTATCAAATATAGTATCCCTTATTTTATATTAACAAATTTATATCAAAATTAATTTTTATTTGTAGATTTAAATATATAAGATTAGAGAACACGTAACACCTCAATGGCAGGCAGGTATTTAATAAAGACTTTTAAAGTTAAATATTTTTTAAGTATTCTATAGAACTAGCATTCCTTTGTGAGTTTTGTCTTCTTTAGGACCTTTATTGGAATGCTCCTTTAAGAGATCCTAGTATCTGACTTCTTTCATCATTAACGTTACTTGAAGCCTTTTCAGTCTTATTTTTTCTTGGCTTCTACCAAGATTCTTGTTCGGTTCTTACCCATGGGTATTTCCTGTTATCAGATCTTAAGTGAATCTCAGTTAGAGGATTGGTCCTCCCTATTTAAGATATTTGTTTTTATATTATTAATTTTATTTTACAAATAGA
Source organism: Loxodes magnus (assembly GCA_946699065.1). Taxonomy (NCBI): domain Eukaryota; phylum Ciliophora; class Karyorelictea; order Loxodida; family Loxodidae; genus Loxodes; species Loxodes magnus. Next base: position 389,320 of record CAMPDV010000243.1, read on the forward strand.
AATATGAAATAATTGTAATACTCAAAATTAACTTTTTTTAATTTATTAAAATATTAAACTTTTGAAACTTATTTTAATATATACACACTTTACTCAGATAAAATAATGTAAATAAAATTTGCTTTGATACATGTTATTAATAATTAAAAAGCTCTATAATTATAAATATAAATAATGATATAACTTTAATTATTAAATTAAAATATTTCCATAACTTAGAGACAACTTATTAGCCTTATTCTATTATTTTCCTTTTTCTTCCTTACATTTATTCGAAAGTTTCAAATAAATTAGCTTTTAATTAAATATTTAATATAATATTTATTTTATAAAGGAAATTCCAAATAATTCAGAATATAATATGAATAATAATTTTACCTAGATTTGCTTACTTTATTCATCAGATTTTTTTATTTTTCTAGTTTTTTTGTAAGTCTTGACTCGAACTATCGCCAGTAATTTATAGCTTAAAACTTGATATAAAATAAACATTTCAAAGTTAGAGTTATTTTTTAAGTTTCTCATTCTCGCGTTTCTGTAATTTTTAAATTAAAGTGCATAATAATATTTACCTCTTTGTATGATTTGCTTTTAAGCTTTATAATCTCTATTAGAGCAATTTATGAACTAATAGTAATTTTAATACTCTTATAAGTATCTTCTTTTTTCTAATTTACTAGCTATTCATGTTCAAATAACTAACATTTCATAAGCTTGTATCTCCAATACTTTCTATTCTTCAAAATTCTATTATTATTATATATTCAAAATAATTAGCTTCAAAAAGGCTTTTTATACCACCTTCTATAAGTAGGAAACAAAACCTCAAGTACTTTCTTCTACCATGTCTTCGCTTTAATTAGTCCAAACTTCTTTATTACAAATGGAAATCAGACTAATAACGCAAGCACTTAAACTGAATAGAACCAATCTCACTATCGTACAAACAAGATATAATAATACACTCAACGGAAAAAGGATATCAATATATCTATGATTGGACAGACTTTATTAAAAGGAGAAGCATAAAATAAGAAAGGAATTAAGTGCTAAAAAAGTCACAACCTAGGCAATAATTAAATAAAAGAATAAACTACTTATTTCAGCTAACGTCCCTGAAGATTAAATGGTAAGAGTCTACAAAAATGCCTATGATGATCTATCAGATATGGTGGTTCAGTTTATTTTAACCACTAACTGGAAAATACTGATTTAGTAGAGAAAAAGGCCATAGACTAAGAAGTGATACTAGTGTTTAGGAATCAAATATGGACAAGCAATGGCTAAATTCATTGTTAAGCAAAACGGAATGGTATATTTTGACTTCTAAAATGAAGAAAGATTCTAACAATTCACATAATTCAGGGAATGAGCATTCAAAGGCGTTATAATTCCTATCTAAGCAAGAAATTAATTAGAATACTTTTACATTCATAACTACCCATTTACTTCATAATGAACGAATATTTAAACATGAAGAAAGTAATGGACAAAATGAGGTAATAAGGAAAATCTAGAGGAGAGGTATAGCATATATACCCAAACACTATAATGCTAACAGGTAGCAGTGTAGTTTACCTAGATTTAAAGGTATAGGCGAAACAAAGATATTATTAGAAGTAATAAACCTGAGCGGAAACAAAATGAGAATACAGCACCCAGTAAATTTTATTTGCTGCCTATGCAAATTGAAAGGGCACACAGACCCACAATGAAGAAGAGTGGAAGCAGCAAAAAAGAAAAAACTCCATACAAGAGAATTAGAGATGCTTGAAGAAAGAAGCTAAATTAACAATAAGCAAACCAGAATTAAAAGCAAATCAAGCAATTGAGATGATTATTAAATAAGGAGTATAAATGATTATAGAGAAAACAAGGAAAGAAGAGGAGAAAATAAAACGAGGAGAATAGAAAAATAATTAAAACAACTAAATAATTAAATAAAATAAAAAGTTTTTTATGCTAAAAGAACAAATAAGAATATTTTTCATCAAAATGGATTTGGTCATATGTAAGGCATTTAGAAATGTTCAAATAATTAAATAAAATAGAAAACAATCAACTATATAATAAGATATAATATAAAGCAAATCAGAGAAAGGGATAGGATAAGTGATGGTAAAAGCGATAAACCCTAACAGAAGAAATAAGAAACAAACAAAATAGCATAATGGAGTATGTAAGGAAAAACGTAAATAAAGAGAAAAACAAAAGAGATAGAACAAACTCAAGAAGAAAAAGAATAAAATTTAAGTTAAAAATGAGAAATATGAAGCAAACTGAAACAAGCTTTAATTAGAATTTACTAGGCTAACATACCAAAAACAAAAAGGAATAATCACCCAACAAAAACCGATATGAAAAGGCAAAAAAGAAGAATAGAATAGATAAGTAGAAGGAAAAGATAGATAATAAGTGAAAAAAGATATAAAAGAAAAAAAAATTAATAATGAAGAGAATACGGAAGCTAAGAATGATAGATAAGAAGAAGAAAAGGTGGAGAAGGAAGATGAATAAAAAGAAGAATAAGGTGAAGAGGAAGTAGAGGGAATGAGTGTTAAAAAAGATTAAGAATAAGTCATAAAAATAGGAACAGCAAATGTTAGGAAAATTATAAGTGCAAAAGAGGCATTAGCCAAATTTATGACTCAAAAATGTATCCACATAATGGCAATATAAGAGATTTAGATTGAAGACTAAAAAATTAATGTGTAATATAGCAGGATATAAAAACTTAATAAATGTGGAGTCAAAAAAGGGAAAGGAGTAATATTATATATTAGAAACGACATATGTAAGGAGATTAGAGAAATATAGAATGAAGTGAACCAAATGACACGTTTTGGAGGAGCGAGAGTGATGACCATTGAAATAAGGAGAAAATTGGCTGTAATAATTATTTATGCACATGTTGCAAATTACAACGAATAGAATGAGTTATTCTATAATTTAGTAAATAGATTTAAACTATAAAAGGTAGAATAAGGACTTTATGTAATGATTATAAACAAATGAAATGCACACATAAAGAAATGATTACAAAAGAAAACTAAATCAGCTGGAAAAAGAATGCTAAAGATCATGGAACATAATAATTTAATATGCCTTGATTCAATTGAAATATTTACTCTTGTTCACTAAAATATTTAATATAAAATAGATTACTTTTTAATTGAAGAGATATTGAGAGAAAAGGTGATAAAAGTATTTTTATTGCTCGTACGTAATAGGAGACCATAGACCTGGTATTATATAGGTAAAGATGGGTAAAGAAATAAGAAAGCCATAAAAGATAGCAAAAATAAATTACCTACTATTAAAGAAAAAAGAGATATAAGAAAAATTTGAAAGATTTATACAAGAAAATCTCTAAGAAGAAGAAATTGATAACCTAAATGGTACATAGGCTTATAAATGATAAAAGAAAAAGATATAAGAAGAGATTCAAATGGTATTGGAACAGTTAAAACATAAAATTTTAAGACATATAAACACTCAGAAACTAAAAAACCTTCTTAATAGAAAAAATAATTAGTGATTACCCTTTCCAAAAGAAGATGTTAAGACTTTTAGGGACGAATGATAGTAGTTATATGAAGATGGCGATAATAAGTTATCAAATAAATACTTAAATAAGAGACAAATAGTAGTAAACTAATATGAAATTTGAGAAAACATTAAATAATTGGCGAAATAGGAAGCAACAGGACATGGTGAAATATAAGTAGGAACTATTTTAGCAGATGGGAAAAAATTAATAGAAGTAACTTGCAAAATGATAACTAAGATGATTTAAGAAGGAGTATACATTAGGAGATGAAATAATAATACATAATATTAATACACAAAAAAGGAGCATAGATGAATCCGATGAACTATAAACCAATCTCTTTATTGAATCGTACTTTAAAAATTGTAGACTCATGAATTTTCTAGCGACTATAAGGATATCTGCATAATGATAAAAGCAAATATTAATATGGCTTTAAAAAAGGAAAATCATGCGCGCTATAAATCTTCAACCTAAGAACAGTATAGAAATGATGATGCGGAACAAAAAAAATGTTTTTGTAATATTTGTTGATATTAAAAAAGCATACGACTCGACTGCAAAGAAAAGATATATGATAAATCCTAAACGATCTAAAAGTATCGGAATAGATATTTAAATTATTAGCAAACTTTTACTGTGAAGAAGAAATTAAACTGAAAGTCAATGAATAAATAGTATAGATATTTCGCGACAAATAAAGGTTAAAACAGAGAAAAATAAAGTCACCGAGACAATTTAACCACATAATGGCAAGAATTCTTCATAACTTGAAAGATTAAAAGCTAGGAATTAAGTTAAACTATAAAAACGAAGAGATATGAACATAAGAAATATATCAGGATGCTTTGCATATGCAGATGAATTAGCCTTAATAAGTGAATAAGAATAGTTATAGGAAATAATCCAAAATTTATCCTAATGGGTAGAAAAGTTCAAATTGGAAATTGCAGATAAAACAAAATGAATGATATGAAAAGCAGGAGAAAATAGTAACTGAGAAAAGATTGGAAATACTATCGAGGTGGGAAATTTAAAGATCGAAAGAGTAACGACCTTTTAGTACTCTGGTCATATAATAGAAGAGAACATCAGTTTTGAAAAACATATAGAGAATAGACTAGAAGCAGCATAAAAGATGTAAACATGAATGCAGGGAAAAATAACAATGAATAAGGGATTAACACCATATAATGCAGGAATAATGATAAACCCTTCGTAAGCTCAGTTTTCAGTTATGGAACAGAAGTGATTCCATATTGCGAATAATTTATAGCAAAATAAGTGAGGGAACAATTAGAAATATTATAGAGAAGATGGTAAGGAGCAGTCATAGATGTCTTTTTTTAAGTGCAAAATGAGATGTTTTAACATGAGCTGTAGTTTATAAAATTTAAACATTACCTTTAACAGGAAACGTTGAGATTAAGATGCAGATTAATAGGAACTAAGGAAAAACAGTAAAAGAATTAATGTTCGTAAATAATATGAGGTACGGCCAAATTCGAGAAATTCATTAGAACATAAGAAGATTAAAAATTAGCTAAAGCTGATTTGATAATAAAATATTATATCAAAGATATACTAGAAAAAAGGAAAAAAGAATATTGAATGAAAAAAATAGGAAAATACTATAGAGCAAGAAAAGGATAATTTTTATTAGTTCATAAGCTTGATTAAGAAGAAAAGAGTAAAAACGAAAATTAGTAAAATATGTAAGAAAAAAAAAGGAATCTTGTAATAAAGATCTTATAAAGCGTAAATAGGAAAAAGACAGAAGAACAAAAGAACAAAAGATAATGTAGAGGAAAATGACGAAGATATGTAATTAATAAGAGAAGAATTTCTATTACCTGAAGGCTCATTTGAAGAAGCGGATATATATTGAGATATGGAAAGATATGGAAAGTTATGGAAAAAGCTGCGCATTAACAAAGGGCTAAGCGCTCTATAATAGAATTTTTTTATTTAGTTATTATTTTAAATCTTTCTAAATCTTCTATGTTTTTCAGAATTAGTTGAAAGTATTTAAATTTGTATTATTTTAATAATTAGAAAAAATAGTTTCTTATTAAATTATTAGTATAATACCGAATTTCTTTCTAACTTTATATAAATAATTATTTATATTGGGAATACCAAGCAATGCTTAAATTAATTTTATTGGTTTATGATTATTGCTGTAAAAGAATTTATTAAGGATTTTTATGACTAAGAATTGAATTTAATTGAATATTTAAATTATTATATTTTTATAGTTTATAGATTGAATAACTATTTTAATTGTTTATAATTCAAATTACTAGATTCTTTTTTCTTACTTAGACTTTTATTTCATTATCTACATAAAGCATTTATATCATTTTTCTATTTATCTATTTAATTATAAACTTAAAAAGTTTCTCTTATGAGGGACTAGAAACCCTTTTCCAGCTAAATATACAAGAGCACTCTCTTGACGCACATAACGTAGTATCCTGGTACTTAATTCAATAAGCTTCAACCGAGAAGTTCTAAAACTATTGGTAGATAGATTTCAAGCCGCTAGCAAGAGAGAATAGCCAGAAAAATTTGCCTCACTTGCTGAGATTGACTCTAATTAGATACCTTCTAAGCGACAGGATAGGAACTTGATCTTATCCTAAAAGTAGAAGGTTTGATCAGAAAATAAACCTCAACTCTGGCCATTTTTAATTATTAAATTTTTTATTTTAGCAAAATATTTATAAAAGAATAGAATTGCCAATCTTCCTTTAAGTTTAATAATTACAAGTAAAGCTATAATTATTAAATAAGTTATATTATTAATTATAAAGTAAATTATTTAAAAATTGTTTATATTAGCAATTCATAAAGCCAAATTTAAATAATATAGTAATTTATTTAATTTCTTTATCTAGATATTAAGGACTCTATTTATATGTTCCTTATAAATAAACTGCTTACTCTATTTATAACTGTTTTCTTTTATATGAGTAGGTCAAGTTTAGAATGCTTGTAAATAAACACTTTTATTATTTATAAATATACAGTCTAATCAATATAATCACATATACTTTAGTAAGTTTTGACAAATTAGATAATAATTAAATAATTTAAGACTAAAAAGTTAATTTTAATTCGAAAATATTCCCTTAACAAGCTTTCCCATTTTGCTTTCTTTATCTCATAAGTAAATAAATAAGCATCACAGTTATATTAATATATATTCTATCTCATAACGATGGGTTAAGTAAAAACTCAATAAGAAGTTTCAAACTCGGCTCCATGCTTTAAAAAGGATTTAAAATCAAATAACAAAGTATCTATTTTAGGCTTGCTGTTATAGTAAACAAAAGAGGCATTTTTATTCTGTAAATATGCAGCTGTTGTTCTCGCAGCAGTGGGAAGACAAACATCATTTAAAGTTCATTCGTTAATATCCTTATTATAAACTTATATCGTTTAAATAGTATCATTTCCTCCTACTACATATATTTACTTGCTTGTTTAAATAGTTCCAAAGCATCAAGTTATAACTGGAATATCAGCTATAATATTGAACTATTTGTTTTATAAATTAAAAACTTCACATACTTTTGTGTTATAGCCTGATAGAACATAAATGTCTGAGATATGTTCCAGAAAGCGCTTACCACTCTATCGTGAGACGTAAGTCTTAATTCGATTTCATCTTGCTTGTTCAGATTCTCCATTAATTTGTCGTTGTTCTTTTTAAGCTTCCTGACCTCTTCCTGGAGATTAAGTACCACTTTGATAAGCTATTCCATACTCATCGATCTAGAAAGATTGAGCTCTGAGATCTCCTCTTAGTGAAGAGCAGACTCTGTCTGCTTCCTTGGTTTCTCTTATGAGGTTGGATTTGTTGTATATGCAGTCTTCTGAGTTTGTTTATTTTCCTCTCCAAGATATTAGGATTAAGAAAAAGGTGAGGATTGAGGGAAAGAAGACTATCCAAGATTGGATTCATATTTTCACTCCAATATTTTGGAGGTGGTATAAAAACCTCTTTTGAATTCTTGCATTTTATACTTATAAGCATATTTTTATTATAATATTTTATATTATTCTATATTTATCTTAAATCAAGAAAAAATCTATTTTAGTCTTTTCTAATGCTTCTTAAATTCTTTTATATTGTCAAATTGATTTCGTTATTTAAATTTTCTTAATTAAAAATAGTTGATAAATTGCTTATATTTATATATTATTTATATATAAATTGTTAATCCTATATAATTATTATTTTTTTTAATTTAGGAATAAATAAAATTCTTTCTTTCTCTTGTACGATCCTTCAAAAATATTCTTCATTTTAATATTGCTTGCTTCTGTTATTCCTTCTATATATTTGTCCTTATTATGTGCAGTATAATTAATTCATTCTATTTCATAGATTTGCTTCTTCATTCTTTTGCTTTTTAACGTAATGCCAATATTAACCAACTAAGTGTCCTTTTATCTTATTAAACCAGTATCTTGGAATTTTTCTCTATTTATAGACTATTTCTTGATCTGTCTCAATGTTGACTCCATTCGATTAATGTTTTAAAAATTGATATCTTATGAGTTGCAGTCTTGCTAATTTTTTCTTATATCTATATTAATCCCAAATTTACTTCTAAAGATTCAGGTTTACTGTTGATTTATTTTTTAATTAACTATTATCTTACTGAATGCTCACAATATTTGCTAGGAGAGTCTTAATTTTTGTTTAGTTGCATGAATTATCTTTATAAATCCTTATTTTCTGTAAATAATATTTCAATTACTTTAGTAATAAGATTGAGGGTTATCTATATCTTTTGTTTATTCTAAGTCTAAATAATTTAGTTTAATATATAATAATAATTTTCTAAGAAAGATACTTAAATACTAAAATATAAATTCTTGCTACCATTTTATAAATAAAGGAATTAAATTATTTTAATGTTTATTTAATCTATTTATATATCTTAAGTATCCCTTTATTATTTAAAGCTTATTTTTCCTTCTAAACCTATATCTATAAAACTATTTTTTAATTACATTTTAGTAAGATAGTAATAAAATATTAAAAAAGCTTTAAAGATTCATGCTTTCAGTATTAGAATCATTTTGCTTGGCTTTCTAGATAACTTTTATCTTAAATAAGATTATGCTTGGAAATTATAAGTAAATATAATAAAATTTAGTATCTATGAAATAAGAATAAATCAAATTAAATCTTAAATTTAACTATTTAATAGACTAGTAAATCTATTTAAGCTAAAAAGATAATCATAAATATACCAATATTTTATAATTAAACAAACAGTTAAAGTAGGTTTAAATAAATAAGAGATTCTTAAGGCTAATTATTTATAAGAGAGATTAACTAAAGTTAACTTAAATTTTTATTTAAAATGATTTTTTTAAATAAAATCACAAGGAAAATGATTGAAGTAGAAAAGGCTTGTTGATTTAATTAGAAATAAATATTTAGTTATAATAAATAGAGTTAATTATAAAATTTATTTGTGAACTTAAAAAATTTAAAAATTATTTAAGCTTATCAAGAAATAACTTTTATGAATTTCTTCATAAGTTAAAGTTAAACTTATTGTATCTTTAAATTATAAATTTTTTATGTTTTATAAATAAAAATAATATTCTCCCATATTTTAAATAAAAAATTTTAATCTTAATAGAAATTTTACCATTTTCTGGATTAATTTATCTTTTTATTTTTTTTGAATTTATATTGGTATAGATTCAAATTTTTCTAAATTTTTTTATAATAAAAATGAGTAAATTTTATAACTAATAGAGAGAATCTTTTAAAAATAAATTTATAAGATAGCTTAATCAGATTTAAGAAATTATTATTTATTTAATTTTTATACTTCTTAATTTTTTATTTATAGAGAAAATTAGTTCTAGTTCCTTTATAATTTATTTATTATCATTTTATCGTAAATTATACATTTTTTTTATTTTTATAATTTAATTTCAAATAACATTCATATAATAATACTTTAAGAAAAGATGTCAGGAATCAAACCAGGATTTTTCACGGCTCCAAAATGGCAGAGTTAGCGACATACTAGAAAGGCTAGGACAAAAGAAAAGAATACCAAAAAGATCACCCATCATGATGAGTCTCCCACTCTGAAGATAAGCCTAGGAAAATGGCTAAAAATATAAGGCGCTCGAAATTCTCGAATCTCATCAAATAGAGATAAATAAATTATGATTAGCTGATTAAAGTGGTGCTTGACCTCCAGGAAGAGGTTAAAAATAATGAAGAAAAATAATAAGAAGTTAATGGAAAAACTTGAACTTGCTGAGAAAATAGTATCGAGATTCATGAACTAAGTAAGAGACCTTAATGCATTTTGAAACATTTCACAAGACTAAAACAACTAATCTCAAAACTAAAAAAGAAGAGGAAAGAATTTATCAACAAATTGAAGAAAAAAAAATCAGTATAAATTGCAGCGTTAAATGGAACTGAAAGCATAAAGGAATTTCCAATGATAATTGAAGGTGAAAATAACTCAAAGATTTCAACCTAAACGAAAAACAAGAAGTTGCTATTATTGTAACTCTCAAAAGCATCTGTGGAAAAAGTGCTAGAAATTTCTCAATTTCAAGTAAGAATATTGAAACTAGTAGATGTAGTTGGAAAGCAAAAAGAAGAAATAATAACAACTGAAACTATTTAGAGAAAGGGAAAGATTAAATTTTAACAAATTTGGGAAATTTACAAGAAAAAAGACATCTAACATCTAATTAAAAAAAATTAAAGGACAACATGCATGGCAAGGAGAAAAGTTTTTAAGATTTTCAGATTATTATATTAAGCCTCTAGAGTAATCTAGAGCTGGCGGGAAAGAGGTTGAAATACCTTCAAGAAGGCCAAATGTTTAATTTTGTATTTGTAAGCTGATATAATCTTTATTTTTTGCAACCCGAATCCAAATATAATAATTTAAGTTAATTAAATTTTATTTAGTGACTGTTTTAATTAATTTAAAAAATGTATAAAAGTAAATGTTACTGTCTCCATCTATTTGTTTTAATTAAATTTAATAGGTTTATAAATGTTAATTATTTTTATTAGTATTCACCCTATAAATTAATTCTTAAAATAGTAATTTTTTATACTTTTATGTATAGGATAAATTGATTAAGACTTTGGTATTTAAATTAATGAAATTTTAATTATAAAAGAAGGAATATGATTATTAAGACATATCTCTAGACATTTTATTTTAAATATTTATGTACATGTTTTATACTTAATTTAATATATTTAAATTATTAAATTTTAATTTAATATTTAACAAATTATCAATTTTATTAAAAAGAGATGCGCAAAAACGTGATACTAGGCGCTCTATAATAAAATTGATTTATTATTTAAATTTTTGAAAACTAATTTAATGGAAATAATTTACTAATAATAATAATAATAATATACTTAAAGTTATTAAGGTTTTGCATTTCCTGGAATTTCGACCAGTTCCTGCGGACATTTTTTTAAACGTGGGTGTGTTCCACGACCTTTTTTGAAAGTGGGAGGTTACCACTATAGACTTCCAAGTGGTCTTGCAAAAAGCTTTTATTTGTAGATCCCTGTTGGAGTTATTCATAGTTTATTGAGTTGTCTCCATGTTCTTTTCTGCTCTTATTCGTTTATTCTCTTTCATTATCAGCAGTTTCTTAATAAATGATTATTTTATTTGCAATATCAGCACAGTTTATTTTCTCATTTTTATTTCGTTCTTTTAATCGATAGTTTATTTTCTATTTTTTCTAGTCTTTAAATGAAGTTCATATCGATCATTTCTTTTCCTGGATTTTATTCTACTTTTGAGTATATTGGTGTCTTTTCTATTTCCATTTTCGTATCATATTTAAAGTTTTATTGTGGCTAAGTTCAGAGTTATTCCTCCGTTATCAAATTACTTTGAATGAGCTGTCTTCTGAGTATTAATAATTCGTTATTTTAATCCTCTATGCTATTCATTAATTCCCTTATTTTTTCGCCTAAGTTGTAAGTTGTTTCTTCATAATTTGAGATTACTTTTTACATTTGGTCTAATTAAATTTAAAGTTTTTGATTAGTTTCGTTTTTAGGTTAACTTATCTCTATTTATCCTACCATAACTTTACCTGCTGAAGAAGAGCTTGGCTCCTCCTATTGTTATTATTTTTTCTAAATTTCTTTTGCCGCTTTTCTCTTTAGGTTTCTAAGTTAATTTTTTGAGAGTCGAAGAGATTAATCCATTTTATTAAATTTAAATTTGATAGTATTTTAAAAATTAAAAGTTAAAATATATTTATAAATAAATTAAACACATAAAGTATTATTTTTATATATCATATACTTAATTCATTATATATATTATTAGTCAAAACTTATATCTTTATTATAAAAAATACATCAAACTCGACAAAACTCGAAAGATCGATGGTTTAAATTTTAAATTTTTATTTTAATTAAAAAAATGAAAATCAAGTAGGTTTGCTTAGGCTGCTAGAACTAATTCAACTAAAAGGCAAATTATCCTTAAATTCTTCCCTGCAAACATGACTTATGTAAAAAGTGCTGTTTTGATTAATATAGAAATAACTAGAAAATAGTATGTTAAGTTTTAACTTGCTAATAAGAAGCAGTTTAAGATCCTTTAGAGTTTGAAATGAATGCTTTCTTACTAAGTTAAATCTAATAAGAAGAGAGTAAAGATAATGAAATATCAAATGATTAAGAAAGAATCTGTAGAAAACATTCCAAGCAACTTATCTTTTACTGTTTTTAAGACTAAAAGCTATTATGCAATAAATGCATAGACTCTTAAACTCATAAAAGCCATGTAGTTAAAGAAGTTTGCGAGGCTTAACAAGAGTTGAAATAAGAACTCGCTTAGATTGCTGATTCTATGATTTAAAATATGAACTTAATACAAGAAAACTGCAAAAGAACTTAAAAAATAAAAGAAGCATTTATAATTAAAGAAAAAGAGTTCTAGAAATACATTCAATAGCAAGCACAATAGTATTGCTCATATATTAATAGCAAAATGAAAATTTACATCTAAGAAAGTAAAGAAAAAACTGAAGATTTAATTTAAGAGATTGACTAGAGAACATAAAACTGGAACTCAATTTATCAAATGCTACAAGAGTAGAACTTCAGTGTACCAAACGATCCTTTAGAAGCAATGGAACTAAAAAAGAAAGTTTAAGATGTTTAGTAATGGACAGAAGGAGAAATAAATGAATAAAGTGTGAACTTAGTAATCTAAACAGATTTTGATTAATATGATCATAGTAAAGTTTCGTTTTAAACTGATGTTCTTGGATTTATAACTGATGTTAAAAGTAAACTTAAAAACAGTATGATTAGTCATTTATTATTCGCAGTAAAAGATAGTTAAAGTATAATTAAATACAATACGTAAAATGGATAAATTGAGAAAAATATTTTAAACATTTAGAAAATGAATGGAGAATTCAGAGCAATATAAATAAATTAAAACACTCTTGTAGTTACAGGAGGAAATGAAGGAAAATAAATTTATGATAGAATAAGTATAATAAAAAGCTATTAAGTATAAGATTACTAAATGATTTAAGCTAGATATGGACATAGTATTGCTTTTCATAATATAAGAAATTCCATTTTTCTAATATCTGGTTGCAATAATACATATACCAAAAATAATGAGACCTTTAGTTTAAGTACATTTTAGTCACATTAGATAAGTGATATTATAGAAGCTTCGTATTTTGGAAGTGCTGCAATATTAGGGGATATTCTTTATAATTTTGGAGGATATAATGAATAAAAATATTCCTAAAGCATTTAAAAATACGAAATTTCATAAGATAGATGAACAAAACTATTATTACAACTTCCTTAAGCTTCTTATACTCTTGCAAGTTTAGTGAAAAATAAAATATATGTATTTAATGATGGAAGTAATACTTTAGAAAAAGTATTTTCATTTGAGCAAGAAATTTTATAAGAAATCGAAAAAACAAAGTCTAGAGGTTACGTTTACAATATGCCAATGTTGGTCAAAGATAAGATTTATTTCTATGAGGGTTCGAAACTCACTACTTTTGATTTAAACAATTTACAGTGGGAAAGCAAAAATATATGATCTACAAATATTAAAGAATATTAATTTGATTAAGAATTAATAATTTTCTTTTTTTAAGTTATAACTTAAGCTAGATTAAGCTTAAAAATCTTTTAAATATAATTTTTTGTAACTTATTCATTATCATTTTTCTTGCTGTCATTTGTATAACCAGACTACTTCTGCCTTTTTAGAACTTAGAAAATATTATTTCTTTTTTCTTTTTTATTTTTTAATAAAAATTAACATTTTTAATAAAATTATCTTGTAAATAAAAGGAAAGCTTAAAGATCTTAGGAAATGATTGATAAATAAAATTAGAAATTTAATTAAATGTTTAATTAAAGTTTATATATTAAAACTATTAAAATTAAATTAATAATAGCATTTTATATTTATCATTGTATGCTAAATTTATAACTATATTTCTAATTATTTTCAATATTAATAACAATAAATAGAAAATATAAACAATTAAATTAAAAAAGGAGACTTTAGAATAATTTTATCTTTTTGTGAAAATAAATAAAATAAAAAGCTTACTAAGTAATTATATATGATAACCTTAAAAATTAAGTTAAATGCTTTCATAACTTTATCTACAATCTACTGATGAAAATAATATTAATTAAAATAAATATTAAATTAATTTTATATTAAAAATATTAATAAATAAGTAAATTTAATTTGTTTTTACTATATTTCATATAGAAATTAATTTATTTCTAACTCTATTTCATCATCTTGAAGTATTTCTCGTTTATCTATTCTATTTACTTCTCTCTTCTGCTTGCTCTTTCTTTCATTGTAATTATCATCCTCTCACTTTCATTTCTTCTGCCTCTCTGTTAAAGTAATCTAAATAAAGTTACATTCCCTATAAAATTTAGTCATTTTATCAAGAATATAAATTATTTTTTAAAGTAATTTGTTTAAATATTTTTAATTTTAAATAAACTTGCTAAATGTGATTTTTGACTTTTAAAATATAACTGAGATAGCTTGATTATAGAATAAGAGTTTAATTATATCATAATTTTTTAATTATATAAATTCTTAAATATTTTCTTTCAGAACTTCACATTACTATATATGAGTAAAAGAATACATGTTCCCAAAATACATATTTCAGAGTGCATAATTTATAGTACCTTTATTGTAATTCGTATTGGAAATTTTAGAAAATGTTCTAAACTTATTAATGAAAACTATTTCTTTAATCATTTTTTTATTTAAAGTAGTATATTTATAAAATTAAAATTACTACATTCTAGTATATTTGACTCCTTAATAAAGGCTTGCAGTTGGTACTGCACTCATTCTGCTTACTGTCTCTAGGTAAAATTTTGTAAAAATTCATTTTTTATAAAATTCAAAGACTCTCTAGATGTTTTTTCTCCTTCATTTTCTATTCAAGTAAATTAGGAATCGTAAATTCAAACAAAATTCATTATTTATTTCTCTTTTAGAAATTCTTTTTATGATGGATGAATGATTTTCGCTCATAAATATATCCTTAAAGCCTTTAAATAAGCAATTTATTATAAATTTTTAAGAAATATTTATGATAGCAGATGATCTTCAGTTCTTTCAACCTCTTTTAGTCCCTTTTTTTAATATGGATGATTCTTATTTATTTTAGTATGCTAGGAATATTTTATATCCTTAGCATATTATTCATCAATTTTAGATTTACTAAATGAAACTCATGATTAGCGTATTTTATTTATTCTACTTTAATTCCATCTGCTCCAGATGATTTGTTGTTCTCCAATTTTTTAATAATTTTTTATATACATTTAAGCTAACAAGATTTAATCCTTACAGATATGATGCTTAATATTAAAAAATTTGTAATAAATAAATAAAAATGATTATAGAGCGGATAGCACTTCATTGGCGCGAGATTACTCGCAATGCAGTATACACTGCACCAGATTACCTACTAATTTGTCTGACGTGGCCGACATCCATTTTATATATAATAAAGATAAATTAAAGTATTTTCTTATATTTCATATTATTTTCTAACAATCTCAATCTCTAGAGATTTAAATGGTTACATATAGTAGTGTAATTTAATTTGGTAATTGCTATCAGCTTTTTCTTATTTATTTTATTTGCATATCCTATTTGCTAGTATTTTATATTTTTACCCAAACTAACTTTCCTTTAAACATATTATGGCTCTAAGCTTTTCAATTTTTTTACAAAATTAGAAAAAAAGTTTATAAAAAGTAATTAGAAAATAGAAATAATATATGAAAATAACTTAAAAGAAGGGTACTAATACTATAACGAAATGATGAAGATGGCTCAATTTTATAAAATTAGATTAAGTGACAAAAATAAATATAAATCTAAAAATATTTGGTAAGCATTTTAATAATTAAATAAGCTAGATTTTATATAAATTCAAAGAATTAACAAAAGTGACTACAGCTAATAATTTGCTTAATAATTCAAAATTTGTCTTAATTTCCGGAAATAACATATTTAAAACTTAATAAACATTACGCAAGAGAAATTAATAGCTATATAAAATGAGAGCCTAATCTTAATTTTCGGAACCAATTATAAAACTGCCATTTCCCTATTGCTAATCCGAATGTAAATGTGGAGAATACGACACATTTGAACATACTGTGATATGTATGTTTTATTAACAATTAAGAGAATGATTTTATAATAGATTAGGAATCATGATATTATTAGGCAGTTCTTTATGACCAGGCATATATCAATTAATTACCTAAAAAGTAATTAGAATATTAGATCTTTAGATAAAGAATTTTAAGAAAGCTTCTATCTTTTAGAGTTTAATTCTTTGATGTATTAGATGAAGTCGGAAGAGCAATAGTCAAATCAAATGAACAAAAGAAGAGAGATTGCTGATTTGTTTTTTTTAATAGACTTTAGAAATGTCTTTGATTGAAAGAAGTAATTCTTACAATTAAAGATATCTATATACTCTTAAAGTTTAAATTAATGAATTAATCTTAATGTATTCTTTCAGTATTGTTTATTTAATTTTATCTATTTCTCCTATCCTTTTATCAGTAATTTATTTGAAGATCAGACATTTAATTTTTTGAAGAATTACTTCTTTGAATTACAGAATATCTTCTGTTCTCCTTTTTTTTAATATTTTTTCATCCTATCATTTCTTTAATCTCTCAAAACGATTTAATTTTACAATTCTTGCTATTTAATTACTTTTTAATATATTTTTAATCTATTTATTTATTTAGTATAGGTAAAAAATTAATTATTAAAACTTTATTAACTAAAATAAAACGCCTTATAAAGAAGGGCTTTTAGGCCACTTCCTCAGAGCAGAAGAGAAAGCAAGAAGCATTTTCTCTTACCGCATCATAACTTCAATAAGTCCAACCTTTACAGATAAACATTAAAAAATTATGAAGATAAAAAGAAAAATTCAGAACAGAAGAATTACCAACTCTCAACATCTTCATTGGAAACTGAAAAATAGATTACTCAATTTAATCTCTGAAATTAATAACAAATATATAAATGAACAAGGAAAAGTAGGATAAATCAATATAGACTCTGATACCTTTAATCTAGATAATATTGAAATAGAATAAATGGACTCTTAATAGATGAAACAACTAATTTTCACACTAATAGAAAACTAAAAAACTCGAAGAGGATTTAATCTCATAAAAAGAAGAAAAATCGAAATAAGTAAAGATTTAATAAACTATGAAGATTATGATGAAGTCTATATGGTAAACCGAAGAGCTAAAGCCGGGATCTATGAATGAATGACAGGATTAGAAAAATATATTTGAATATTGAGAGAGTAAGACGAGAATAACTGAGTTTAATTAGATTCAAAATCCATTAAATCGAAGAAATTTTGCAGAAGACTTCAAAAGAAACCTCCATGGAAATAGAAAGACAAGAAAGAACAATTCATAGACAAAGAAAAAGATGCTAAATTTTAAAAAGTATGTGACACTTTTGATGGAAATGTACAAGACAAAAAAGAATAAAAATTACCATCTAAGAAATATTAACTTGTAGGAACTGAAAAAAGAACTACTGAATTTTAATTGCACTTAGTTGAACAAATAGCTTAGACAAGAATATATCAGTATATATAAACTTAATACACAATCCTATAATTTTCGAAAAAATATTTAAGATCGTCATTATCATATTGATAATCCCTATTATAAATGGAGAGTATGATACGTTCGAGTACATTTTAAATGCATAAACTATTCTAATATAAGGGATTGACTATCGTAAAAGAATGGGAATTATGACTCAAGATGTCTATATTATGTGATTAAGGACTTATAAACTCACTTTTAAGGTTTAAATTTGAGTATTTAGATTTATAAATAAAAATATTTCATAAGAAACTAATATCAAGAAGACTAGAATTATTAAAAATGTCAAAATCAAAAAAGGAAAAAATAAATTATGAAACTATAGCAAGATTAATTAAAAATTGATGGGATAAAGAATATATTTAAAAAACATTAAAAACATTTACTAACGTCTATAATTGAAGGAAGCTATTTTTACAGTTATAGATTTATAAAAACTCTTTTAGTTTACAAATTTTAATTTAATAAATAAAATTTATGTTTTAAAATTAATTAAAATTTCTTAATTATAAAAAAATAAAGAAGAGTTTGTTCTATTTATATGCATTTTAGTAATAAATATTTAAAATTTAATTTTTAATTTAGATTATTAATATTATTACGAGAAATCTTATATTCTCAAAAATATTTCCATATCTCATCTATCTCAAATGTTTTCCATTTATTAAATTAAAAGATTTAATCCTTAAATATCTTAATTTTTTTCAATATAGTTCTTTATTTATTTTGACTATGTCTTTTGTCTAAATAATATCTTTTACTATGTAGTTGTCATTACATTACAATTATCTTTCTTGTATCTTAAATAAAATTTTAAGGTTTGATTTTTGGCTTTTTATTTCACTATATTTTTTTGAACTGTAGAAATTTAATGTTTTCTGTATAGATTGTTTCTGCGATCCACACCAATAAAACTTTTTATTTTCGAAAGTTTTATTCGATTTACAACCCCAATCTGCATTCTAAAACCCGCTATATAACCCAAGATTGTGTTTTTTGCTATTTTTATATTATTTACTCATGCTGTTGATATTATTTCTTCATTATCATATAAATAAATAGGGTAGAGCAATCCTCCAACTGAAACTGACTTAAACTCTGGTACCAGGAAGTAGCACATAGATGAAGAACCAAACAAAAATCTTGGTAGGAGCCAAGAGAAGAGAAATGAAGACAAATTGAAGAGGCTTCAAGTAACATTAATGTTGAAAGATACCAGATACTAAGGTCTCTTAGGGTAATATTCCGATCGAGACCTATAGAAGACAAAATTCGCAAGGTAATGCTGGTACTGTATAAGACTTCAGCAAGGAATTTTTTTATTTTAAAAATCTTTATTAAAGAGCTGCTCACTATTGGAGTGTTACGCGCTCTATAATCTCATTTATTTATTAATTATTGTTATCTAGTTTTAAATTAATTTAGTTTTTTGGTGTTAATAAATAAAATGCTACATAAGAAATCTCTCTTACAGCCTTATGGAATAAAAAATATGTTCTACTAGTTTACACTTATTATAAATTGCTATATATAGATTCACTTCTTCTTTATATTTTAAAAATATCCTTCTGAATCTTACTAAATAAGATATAAAACACTCATGTAGTTTGACTTTTAATAGCAAGCTATTTTTATTTAATTAGTTTTTAAGATTTGACTAAAAGTTTAGTAGAAATAAAATTAATAAAGAATTACTTAAAAATTTAATTTTATTAGTTTAAATTCTAAAATTATGCAACTACTATAGTTAGTTTATTGTTTAAACCTTTTATTACATCTTATTCATTTAATAAAGTATAAACTCCTAAAACTCGAAAAAACTCGAAAAAGCTCAATGCAATTGCTCGAAATTATAATTTTAAATTGAAACTTATAAATGAAAATTATGTAGACCTGCTTAGGCTGTTAGATGTGTTTTAACTAAAAGGAGAACTAGCCTTATATTCTCTCTTGCAACCATGACTTATGTAAAAAATGTTGTTATGACTAATTCGTAAGCAAATAGAAGATAATTTGCTAAGTATTATCCTGCTAGTAGGAAACTATTTAAAATATCTTAGAATTACAGATAAATATTGCCTTACTTAATTAGATAAACCAAGAAGAAGAAAATAGAGAAACTAAAACATCTAAAGGTTAGTTATAGAAATGCGCGGAGCATTCCAAGCAATTTATGTTTTACTGTTTTAGTGACTAGCAATTGATATGTAAAGCATGTACCAAGTCATAAGCACATTGCAATCATGAAATAAAAGAAATTTGTGAATTTTAACAAGAGTTTAAAAAAGAACTCGCTTAGATTACTGACACTTTGAGTTAAAATATGAACTTAATATAATAAAATAGTGAAAGAAGCTAATAAATAAAGGAATAATTTTTAACTAAAGAAAAGGAGTTCTAGAAATATATCCAATAGCAAGCTCAACAATATGGGCATTTTATTAATAATAAAATGAAAATTTACTGTTAAGAAATTTAAGAATAAGCTGAAGATCTATCATGAGAAATAGATTAGAGAACTAAAAACTGGAATGAAATAAGTTAAATGCTCCTTAAGTAAATTTTTAATGTACCTAACGATCCTTTAGAAGCAATTGAACTTAAAAATAAAATTAAAGATGTTTCATAATGATTAGGAGGTGAAATATAAGAGCAAAGCATAAACTTAGTTAATAAAATAAATTTCTAGTAATTTGAAAAAAGTGTCATCTTATTTTAAATCGATGTCCAAGAATTTTTAAGCAATATTAGAAATAAATTTTTAAGCAATTAATTTATTCATCTGTTATTTGCAGTAAAAGATAGCTAAATCATAATTAAGTATAATACACAAAATGGACAAATTGAGAAAAAAATTTTAAATATATAAAAATTTAACGAATAATTCCGAGCAATATAAATAGATTCAAATACCCTTATAGTTACAGGAGGATATGATGAAAAATGTATTTATAATAGAATAAGTATTATAAAAAACTATTAAGTTTAAAACTATTAAATGATTCAGGCTAGATTTGGGCATAGTATTGCTTTTCATAGTAAAAGAAACTCTGTTTTTCTAATTTCTGGAGCGAATAACTTATTTCTCAAAGATAATGAAGTATTTAATCTGAATTCTTTCTAATCTCAGAAGTTAAGTGATATTTTGGAAGCATCCTATTTTGGAAGCGCAGCAATATTAGGGGATATTCTTTATAATTTTGGAGGATATAATGACTAATAACATTCCTAAAGCATTTAAAAATACGAAATTTCATAAGATAAATGAACAAAACTATTATTACAACTTCCTTAAGCTTCTTATACACTTGCAAGTGTAGTAAATAGCAAAATATACATTTTCGAGGATGGAGATAGTAATTTAGAAAAAGTATACTTCTTTGAGGAAGATTCTTTATAAGAAGTAGGAAATAAAAAGAAAAAAGATCACGTGTTCAATATGCCAATTTAAGTGAATAATAAGATTTGATTCTTCGACAATTCATAGCTCATTACTTTTGATCTAAAAACTGTATAGTGGGAAAATAATATAATCTGATATAAAAATAGTTTTAAACTTTAATTTGATTGAAGATTAAATAAACAATTAAAAATTTAAATTTAAGCATATTAAGTATATAAACATTCTAAATAACATTTTCTAGTCTATATTTCTACTATTTTCATTAAATGTATAAATATGCATTTATTAACTTACTAGATATCAATCACTTTAGATTTTTCTAACTGATATAAAAACAAACTAAGCTAGTCATAGTAAATTTATTTTAATTATATTAATTTTAAGAAATAACTAATCAAATTATCAATGAGCAAGCAGAATTTAGTTCTTATTAATAAAGCTAGCAATATTCCTATTACACCTTCTAAATTAAACTTAAAGCTAAAACTTAATTGATACTTTTAAGCACTATTTCTAGAGCTATAACTTCATGTTTATTTACTATCTAAGTAAAAATTGGATAAATAAGATTTAAATATTAGAAATTAATTCTATTATTGTAACTTACTAGAACAGTATATCTTTAAATATATATTCAAATACCAACTCTTCTTGCAAAAACCATCAAATAGAAATCATTCCAATCAAATTATCATTACCTAACCATACTCTTAGAATTCAAACTTATGCAATAGGATCATTTTAAATAAGAAACATAAGAGTTAGAAGCAAAAATCGCATAACTAATGTCTAACTCATAAATACTAAAATATTAAAATTAACAATCAGTCAATCTGAGAATTGAACAAATAGAATCCTAATTCAGTCAATTAGCGGAATTTACTAAAAGCTTATTTCTAAAATATACAAAAACAAATGACTTCATAGATATGGAGCCGAATCCTCAACCAGCAAAAATTCCGATAGAAAAAAATAGAAAGTAGTACTGGTATTGCAGGAAATATGGTCACATTTTAAGATATTGCTGGAAATTCTAAAAAATATTAAAACTTGAAAAATTTAAGTCTTGGGATCCATAAATAGTTTATACTGCACTCCAGAAGGTTTACTATACAGAAAAAGATGTAAATAGGGAATTAAATCTTGAAGGTCATCATATTTGCTTAATAAAAAAGAATTTGAATGTATTTAGAATCGAACTCGATTGAAGCAAGATATCTTTTATTAACAGAGCATTGGAAAATATGTATTCAAAGAAGAAGACTGAAAATGGGTTAATATTTAGCACAATTAAACTTTAAAAAAATGTCGAATTTTATTGATAGGTGTAATCACTATTATTCACTATTATTATTATAAATATATTTCAGCTAAAAAAAGATGAAAAAGATAATATATTTTAAGAATATAAATAAATAAAATAAATAAGCATTTAAATAAATTTAGTAGTACTGCATAGAAATGAAAAAGAAGAATAAAAATAATTTTAGTTGCTTCTTCTATATAAACATTCATAGGAGCTTTTATATCCTCTCATTTTTATTTAAAAAATAAAAAATAATAAATTTATAGGTTAAGTATCTTTAACAGAATATCTAAATTTAAATATTTTTCTTAAAATGGATGATATATTCATTATTTAGCATAGAATTATTTATTAGAAAATTGAAATTTTCAATTTGTTATAAAAAGAGTGAAGAATATAATTTAATAGGGAGAAAATATGGTATTAGTTTGATGAAAGTAAAAATAAATGGAAATAATTATTTGACTATAAAGAAATAATTTATTTTATAATGCATACTTATTTTATAATATTTTTATAATTAAATCTATATATTTTAAAGGATTTAAACTATATAGAAATATTTTAGCTTATTTAAATAAAAATTTTAATTATTTAAATTTAGATTTACAAATATATTAAGTATGATATAAGGTTCAGTGTTTTGGAATTCCAGAAGCCAATAAGTACAAGCTATAATTTCCTCACAAGAAGCTATGTTTGAGGATTAATCTACATCTCCTAGATTTTAAGTTGTGTAAAGTCGCCAATGACCGAATATAGACATTGTGAAAGAATTGACTCCAATCGACCTTATCGCATCCCGATTTTCCCGAACAATCAAATAGGCACATCATCATACGAAATAATCATAAGGGCGCAATAACCTAAATAATAACTTGGGGCTTGGCTCCTTATACCGTTCCCCTTCTGTTCCATATTTAACTATCTTAATTAAGTAATTTTAAATTTTAGATAATAAACTTAGATTTTATTTAAATACTTTAGCTTATATCTATTTAATCTATTTATCTTTAATTATATAATTTATAGTTTAATATTTAATACTTTATAAAATCTAGGAAGAACAAATCAACACTATTACTAAAATAATGTTTCTAAGGAAATTTATATGAAAGACAAAATCATTTTAAGGAAGTAGATAATTTAGAAAATTTGGAATAGGAAATGTTAAATACCAAATATATCCTAACTTACTGACTATTCAACTTCCTATTGCTACTAGAACAACAGCTGCTTATATATAAAATCAAAAAGCTTCACTTGTTTATTACAATAGTTGTCCAAAGTTAGATACTTTACTATTTTATTTCAAATTCTCTGTAGTACATGGAGATTAATATTAAACTCCCGCATATATTTTCACATAGCCTGTTGTTGTAAGATAGACAAAATATTAATTTAACTATGATAATAATCTATTCTCTTATGACCTTAGAAAAGCATAGTGGGAGAGAAAAGGATGACTAAGATGAATTAAAAATATTTAAATTTATTTCTTTAAATCTATTTTTTTAATTTTATGCATATTTATGTATACTGATGGAGTTTTGCTTTAGTACATTTTTTTGTATAAATATGAAACATTTTAATTGTGTTCGATAAAAATTGAAATTTAAATCATTAAATTATTAAAATAATTGTTCGCCTTTCGGCTTAATTGAAGTTTTAAATGTAAAAATTCTCCGTTTCTGCATATTCTATCCTAGCAAGGCCCTTTTTCCTTAATTTCTCTGTTTCATATAATTCTAGTTAATAATTTATTTTTTCTTTCAAATTTTACCTTTTACCGATGTGAAAAATTCTGTCGCTCGTTACTTCAGTTGCTATTAGTTAGCCCTTTTCCAAATATTTATTCTTATTTATTTCTATTGGAGCATTTCCATCATAAATGTCAAGTGCTGTTGCAAATGTAATACTTTTTATTACTCTAGATAAGTTCTTTTCTTGGTTCTCTATTTAAAAGATTAAAAATAATTAGATTAAATAAAGTATTTTAAGAAAATAATTTAAGCTTTAAATAATAATTTAATAAAAGTATTTTCTAAAAGAATATCAATCAATAATTAGTTTTTAAGCTTATGTTTACAATTTTATATTTTTTATTACTTTTTTAATTAATTATTACTCTTATTAAATTGCTTATCATTTGCTTTCTCATTAAATTTATAAAATACCTTAGATTTAAAAATAAGAAAGATATTCATTAAAGAGATATTTTATTCTATTCAAATTTATAATGGAATGTATAATAATAATGCTTACTTTCTGTATTATTTTAAGTTATAATAATCTTTATTTAGTTATTTTATATATAAGACACATTATTTTATTATTTTATTATATTATATATATTTTTTAAAACCGCCATAGTTGTTCGAAGGTGAACAACAAGGTCATCTTCATCAGAGGTTGGGGAATTTAAGTACCCATAATTGACACATGTCGTCCTCTGCTTTGGTGATGCAATGAAACACAATCCTGCCATGTCCTTGGACCTCCAGCAAGTATTAAAGATTACGAGTATTCTAAAATTATATCAGTATTGAACATTTTTATCAGTACTGAATAATTATACAAGTATTGAACAAGGTTTATCAGTATCTGATAATTTTATCAGTAACAAGCATTCTTGTCAGTATGAAACATTTTTTTAAAGAGCTGCGCACCAACGAGAGTGCTACACACTCCATAATAAAATTTATCTATTCCTTTATTATTTATGATCTTTTTATCATAAAAAATGCA
Organism: Loxodes magnus; assembly: GCA_946699065.1. NCBI lineage: Eukaryota > Ciliophora > Karyorelictea > Loxodida > Loxodidae > Loxodes > Loxodes magnus. Next base: position 414,581 of record CAMPDV010000243.1, read on the forward strand.
TTTATGTTTAAATAGGAAAAAATTATAGAGCGGAAAAAGATAATTTTTATGAGTTTATAAAAGCTTGATTAAGAAGAAAAGAATTAGAAACGAAAATTAGCAAAGTATGTAAAAAAAATAATGAAAGCTTGTAACAAAGAATCAATAAAACGTAGATAGATAGAAGATAGAAGAACAAGAGATAATGAAGAAGAAAATGATGAAGATATGGAACTAATAAGAGAAAATTTTTAATACCTGAAGGCTTACTTGAAGAAATAGACATGTATTGAAACATTTATTAAAGAGCTGCGCACCAACGAGGTGTTACGCGCTCTATAATCAAATTGATTTATTAATTATTTATTTATAAATATATTTCCATTATAATCAAATATTTTGATAAGTTAGATTATATTAGTTTAATTAATACTAAAAGTTAAAACTGAAAATTATAAGTATATCACTTTTCCAAGCTTTCCCATTTTGCTTTCTTTATCTCATAAGTAAATAAATAAGCATCACAGTTATATTAATATATATTCTATATATAAAAAAAAAATGGAATAATCTATTCGCCTTTCCAAAAACCAAATTAAGAACGCAAAAAGGAAAGCTGCGAAACTAATCCAGAAACAATAACAAGAAGAAGATAAATCAAGTTCCTCATCTGAAGGAAAAGTTATAATTGGAACAATAGAGACGAATCCAGTAAAAGTACAAAAATAATCAGAAATCTAAATATAAATTGACTAAATGAAAACAATAATACAAAATTATTAGGAAACAATTTACAATCAAGGGGAAAAAATAAGAGAACTAATGAATACTATCGAAGATTAAAACAACGAGCTACTAATAATAAGACGACAATTGATTTAAAATAATTTAGTCACGGAATAGTAACTATATGAATAATCTCAATCGAATTTTAAGCAAGAACAAAATATGATTATTGAAAAAGTTTCTACATAAACAAACATCCAAGAAAAATAGAATGACGAAAAGATTAATATAGAATTACTCCAAAGAATCGATTAACTTGAAAAAAAAGTATTTCTGAAGAGATTCAAGAAAAGACCAATCAAAAATTGCTATTATTGCAAATCAAAGTGACACCTATTACAAAATTGCGATCAGTGGAGATAAATTTAGATGAAAGAACAACAAAGAACGTTAAGAATGCTTAGCAGACTCTGAATCACCGAAACGGGAATTTACAAGAAGAAGATATTCTTATAAAAGACAGAAGATTCTCAGTGGTTCCATCCACAAAAAAAAATGGCGTGGTATCCATCCACGCTAAAAAAATGGTAGCAAAAACCTGGTTGAAAATCCAGGGAATGCTAAACTTTAATTACTTTTAGTTTACTATATATATATATATATATTCTATCTCATAACGATGGGTTAAGTAAAAACTCAATAAGAAGTTTCAAACTCGGCTCCATGCTTTAAAAAGGATTTAAAATCAAATAACAAAGTATCTATTTTAGGCTTGCTGTTATAGTAAATAAAAGAGGCATTTTTATTCTATAAATATGCAGCTGTTGTTCTCGCAGCAGTGGGAAGACAAACATCATTTAAAGTTCATTCGTTAATATCCTTATTATAAACTTATATCGTTTAAATAGTATCATTTCCTCCTACTACATATATTTACTTGCTTGTTTAAATAGTTCCAAAACATCAAGTTATAACTGGAATATCAGCTATGATATCGAACTATTTGTTTTTTAAACTAAACATTTCACATACTTTTGTATTATATCCTGATAGAACATAAATATTACTTTTGAGATCAAACGAGGTTCTATGTGCGAATCTTAATTAATTCATCTTTCACTTTTCTATCTCATCTTCTTTATAAATTATAAATCTTTCTTTTTCTTAACTTAATGCTCCTGATATAACTAATCTTTTATTATCTAGTTATTCTATTTAAGTATCATTTCCTGAAGTTTTCATCATTTATGTTTCTAATTTATTTATTTTTTTTGTTCTTATATCATAGTCTTTTTTAGTTGCTGATCCTCATAAGAACGTTGAAACTAGATAATTTTTCTATAAGTTTGAGCAAACTTCATATTTAACATTTCCTATTCCAAACTTAGCAAACAATCTACTGCCTTAAAAGGATTGAGTATCTCTAATAATTTTCCTAAGAAGCATAATTTTAGTAGAAGTGTTGAACTATTCTTCCTACATTTATAAACTAAAATATTTAAAGTTAACAGTAAAGAATATCATATTAAGTTTACAATTATACTTTAATCTTTATTATTTACTTAAATTAGATAACTTAACTTAAATTAAATTTTACTTAGTTTTTCATTAGTTTAAAATAATAATTAAACTTTTATAATTATCTTAAAATTAAATTATTTATTATTTTTCTACTAAAGATAGCTTCATTATAATATTTTATTTGTTATTATTTAAGTTTTAATGTTTCTTAATTAATAAAGAATAATATGAAATTAATTATTTAATATTATATTTAATTAGAATCTTGTAATTTAAACATTTTATTTACTACAATATTTAATATTATTTTTCCTTCTATTATTCAGTTGCTTAGTTATTATATGTAAACATTTTGCTCATTTTCTGGGATTTTAACCCATTTACTACCTGCCAATTTTCTGCGTGGTAGGGATAACCCTATTTTACACTCTACTCTTCTCTGCTTTTTTAATTGATGATCCAGAATTAATTTCTTATTGTAGATAATCCCTTAGCAGAAAAGAGTATTTTCCCCTAATATAGGAATATTTTATTTTCTATTTAGTCTTTTCTCTTTTCAATAAACTTAATAGCTTTTCTATTATTTTATTAAATAAAGGCATTAATTGCTTTAATGCTTATTTAATCTATTTTATATCCTTAAAAGCGTTATCTAATTATTTTAAGATCCTTTTTCTTTGTAATGCTATATCTAAAAAGATTAGTAGAGATGAAAATGGATATATTTATCTTTATAAGAAATAACTTAAAAACTTAAGGAGAAAAACAGTAAAAGAAATATAGAAAAAATAGTTAAAAGAGTCAAGCTCTTCATCAGAAGGTATAATTATGATCAGGCTTGTTGAGATAAGATAATTTAAGAATGAAATTGATAAAAATATTAAAATCTAAAAGACTAAATTTAAAGGTTAATCTAAAAATATTTTACAACAAATTTAGATCAAAGGGAAAAATAAGAGAAATCATAAACAAAAAACCAAAATAATGAGTTTTAAATACTACGTCCCCAGCTAATCTAAAATAACTAAGTAATAGATAGTAAATTTATCTGAAATCATATTGAAATATAGCTAGATCAAATCATGATTGTAGGAAAGGACTAAGTTAAATTAATTTATCATGGCATGAAATAAATTGAAAAGAAAACTTATATAAATTATATTATTCCTGCAGATTGAAGTTTCTAATTTATGATAAAATACTTTGCTATTTTTATTTGATTATTGTCTAAACTCAACCCTTTTTAGAATACCCAGCAATATAATTTCGATAACTTACATATTTGCTCTTTCTTAAGGATTCTATTAAAACAATTTTAAAGTATTTACTGATATATTTAAGGACAATCCTCATGTATTTTTCTCTATTCTATTAGAACATGATCTTTTATACTAATTCTAATTCGAACTGCTATTTCCCAAAATATTACTCCCTTTGGTAATATGTAGGACCGTTTGCTTATTTAGGCTTTGAGTTCATAGTTCAGGAGTTATTCGAAGAATGTCGCTATTTATCTCTTAGATTCTAATGATTATGATTAGATTCTTACTCTTGATAGTAAAATCAGTAATTTTAGCTCTTAATCTTTTAACTAACAAAATGTTGTTGCTTTTAAATTTCTGTGAATGATGCTTATCTCTTACATATATTCTAGACCTAAAACTGTATCTAAACTTACTTATAATGCGACTGTCATGGTAACTCTTTCTTATTTTGCAGTAAATCAAATAAATTTTATACTAAATATTTCATTACTAAACATAATGGTTAAAGACAATGCTCATTCACTTTTATTATGTTCGGATATCTTATTTTTTAAATCTTCGCCATCTCCTGCTTTAATCATTTTATGCTGCTTTAGATATTCTTTAGCTGTATAACTCTTTGATTGGTATCGTGCATACCTTACATTCTCCCCTTGTACACTACTCCAAAACCTCTCTAAGCTATGTTTTCTATTTTTAAAATCTTTGATCTTAAATAACGTAATCTTGATTTCTTATCGAGACTATTTATAGTTATTTCCTTAAAATATAAAATTAAAGATTACAAAGAATTTAAATGATAAATAAGAAAAGAAATTAACTTTAACTCACAATTATTTTAGATATTTATTGTAATTTCTTGGTATAAAAATATTAAACTAATTAATTAATTTTAATAAAATAAATAGCAATAAATATTTTAAATTTAAAGTAAAGCAAACTAATTTAAATTAAAAACTATTTTATTACTATCCTTTAAAAATGCAACCATTATTACATCATTTAAATCATCTAGCTAGTGTTCTAGTACCAAATTAAATACATTTTATCTATTTTTAAATTTATAAATCTGAAAAAGATTTAAGTAATTATCAAATATAGTATCCCTTATTTTATATTAACAAATTTATATCAAAATTAATTTTTATTTGTAGTTTAAATATATAAGATTAGAGAACACGTAACACCTCAATGGCAGGCAACTCTTTAATAAGAACCGAACAAGAATCTTGGTAGAAGCCAAGAAAAAATAAGACTGAAAAGGCTTCAAGTAACGTTAATGATGAAAGATGTCAGATACTAGGATCTCTTAAAGGAGTATTCCGATAAAGGTCCTAAAGAAGACAAGACTCACAAAGGAATGCTAGTTCAATAGAATATTTAAAAAAAATTTAACTTTAAAAGTCTTTAGCCCATGGGTATTTCCTGTTATCAGATCTTAAGTGAATCTCAGTTAGAGGATTGGTCCTCCCTATTTAAGATATTTGTTTTTATATTATTAATTTTATTTTACAAATAGAAATATGAAATAATTGTAATACTCAAAATTAACTTTTTTTAATTTATTAAAATATTAAACTTTTGAAACTTATTTTAATATATACACACTTTACTCAGATAAAATAATGTAAATAAAATTTGCTTTGATACATGTTATTAATAATTAAAAAGCTCTATAATTATAAATATAAATAATGATATAACTTTAATTATTAAATTAAAATATTTCCATAACTTAGAGACAACTTATTAGCCTTATTCTATTATTTTCCTTTTTCTTCCTTACATTTATTCGAAAGTTTCAAATAAATTAGCTTTTAATTAAATATTTAATATAATATTTATTTTATAAAGGAAATTCCAAATAATTCAGAATATAATATGAATAATAATTTTACCTAGATTTGCTTACTTTATTCATCAGATTTTTTTATTTTTCTAGTTTTTTTGTAAGTCTTGACTCGAACTATCGCCAGTAATTTATAGCTTAAAACTTGATATAAAATAAACATTTCAAAGTTAGAGTTATTTTTTAAGTTTCTCATTCTCGCGTTTCTGTAATTTTTAAATTAAAGTGCATAATAATATTTACCTCTTTGTATGATTTGCTTTTAAGCTTTATAATCTCTATTAGAGCAATTTATGAACTAATAGTAATTTTAATACTCTTATAAGTATCTTCTTTTTTCTAATTTACTAGCTATTCATGTTCAAATAACTAACATTTCATAAGCTTGTATCTCCAATACTTTCTATTCTTCAAAATTCTATTATTATTATATATTCAAAATAATTAGCTTCAAAAAGGCTTTTTATACCACCTTCTATAAGTAGGAAACAAAACCTCAAGTACTTTCTTCTACCATGTCTTCGCTTTAATTAGTCCAAACTTCTTTATTACAAATGGAAATCAGACTAATAACGCAAGCACTTAAACTGAATAGAACCAATCTCACTATCGTACAAACAAGATATAATAATACACTCAACGGAAAAAGGATATCAATATATCTATGATTGGACAGACTTTATTAAAAGGAGAAGCATAAAATAAGAAAGGAATTAAGTGCTAAAAAAGTCACAACCTAGGCAATAATTAAATAAAAGAATAAACTACTTATTTCAGCTAACGTCCCTGAAGATTAAATGGTAAGAGTCTACAAAAATGCCTATGATGATCTATCAGATATGGTGGTTCAGTTTATTTTAACCACTAACTGGAAAATACTGATTTAGTAGAGAAAAAGGCCATAGACTAAGAAGTGATACTAGTGTTTAGGAATCAAATATGGACAAGCAATGGCTAAATTCATTGTTAAGCAAAACGGAATGGTATATTTTGACTTCTAAAATGAAGAAAGATTCTAACAATTCACATAATTCAGGGAATGAGCATTCAAAGGCGTTATAATTCCTATCTAAGCAAGAAATTAATTAGAATACTTTTACATTCATAACTACCCATTTACTTCATAATGAACGAATATTTAAACATGAAGAAAGTAATGGACAAAATGAGGTAATAAGGAAAATCTAGAGGAGAGGTATAGCATATATACCCAAACACTATAATGCTAACAGGTAGCAGTGTAGTTTACCTAGATTTAAAGGTATAGGCGAAACAAAGATATTATTAGAAGTAATAAACCTGAGCGGAAACAAAATGAGAATACAGCACCCAGTAAATTTTATTTGCTGCCTATGCAAATTGAAAGGGCACACAGACCCACAATGAAGAAGAGTGGAAGCAGCAAAAAAGAAAAAACTCCATACAAGAGAATTAGAGATGCTTGAAGAAAGAAGCTAAATTAACAATAAGCAAACCAGAATTAAAAGCAAATCAAGCAATTGAGATGATTATTAAATAAGGAGTATAAATGATTATAGAGAAAACAAGGAAAGAAGAGGAGAAAATAAAACGAGGAGAATAGAAAAATAATTAAAACAACTAAATAATTAAATAAAATAAAAAGTTTTTTATGCTAAAAGAACAAATAAGAATATTTTTCATCAAAATGGATTTGGTCATATGTAAGGCATTTAGAAATGTTCAAATAATTAAATAAAATAGAAAACAATCAACTATATAATAAGATATAATATAAAGCAAATCAGAGAAAGGGATAGGATAAGTGATGGTAAAAGCGATAAACCCTAACAGAAGAAATAAGAAACAAACAAAATAGCATAATGGAGTATGTAAGGAAAAACGTAAATAAAGAGAAAAACAAAAGAGATAGAACAAACTCAAGAAGAAAAAGAATAAAATTTAAGTTAAAAATGAGAAATATGAAGCAAACTGAAACAAGCTTTAATTAGAATTTACTAGGCTAACATACCAAAAACAAAAAGGAATAATCACCCAACAAAAACCGATATGAAAAGGCAAAAAAGAAGAATAGAATAGATAAGTAGAAGGAAAAGATAGATAATAAGTGAAAAAAGATATAAAAGAAAAAAAAATTAATAATGAAGAGAATACGGAAGCTAAGAATGATAGATAAGAAGAAGAAAAGGTGGAGAAGGAAGATGAATAAAAAGAAGAATAAGGTGAAGAGGAAGTAGAGGGAATGAGTGTTAAAAAAGATTAAGAATAAGTCATAAAAATAGGAACAGCAAATGTTAGGAAAATTATAAGTGCAAAAGAGGCATTAGCCAAATTTATGACTCAAAAATGTATCCACATAATGGCAATATAAGAGATTTAGATTGAAGACTAAAAAATTAATGTGTAATATAGCAGGATATAAAAACTTAATAAATGTGGAGTCAAAAAAGGGAAAGGAGTAATATTATATATTAGAAACGACATATGTAAGGAGATTAGAGAAATATAGAATGAAGTGAACCAAATGACACGTTTTGGAGGAGCGAGAGTGATGACCATTGAAATAAGGAGAAAATTGGCTGTAATAATTATTTATGCACATGTTGCAAATTACAACGAATAGAATGAGTTATTCTATAATTTAGTAAATAGATTTAAACTATAAAAGGTAGAATAAGGACTTTATGTAATGATTATAAACAAATGAAATGCACACATAAAGAAATGATTACAAAAGAAAACTAAATCAGCTGGAAAAAGAATGCTAAAGATCATGGAACATAATAATTTAATATGCCTTGATTCAATTGAAATATTTACTCTTGTTCACTAAAATATTTAATATAAAATAGATTACTTTTTAATTGAAGAGATAATGAGAGAAAAGGTGATAAAAGTATTTTTATTGCTCGTACGTAATAGGAGACCATAGACCTGGTATTATATAGGTAAAGATGGGTAAAGAAATAAGAAAGCCATAAAAGATAGCAAAAATAAATTGCCTACTATTAAAGAAAAAAGAGATATAAGAAAAATTTGAAAGATTTATACAAGAAAATCTCTAAGAAGAAGAAATTGATAACCTAAATGGTACATAGGCTTATAAATGATAAAAGAAAAAGATATAAGAAGAGATTCAAATGGTATTGGAACAGTTAAAACATAAAATTTTAAGACATATAAACACTCAGAAACTAAAAAACCTTCTTAATAGAAAAAATAATTAGTGATTACCCTTTCCAAAAGAAGATGTTAAGACTTTTAGGGACGAATGATAGTAGTTATATGAAGATGGCGATAATAAGTTATCAAATAAATACTTAAATAAGAGACAAATAGTAGTAAACTAATATGAAATTTGAGAAAACATTAAATAATTGGCGAAATAGGAAGCAACAGGACATGGTGAAATATAAGTAGGAACTATTTTAGCAGATGGGAAAAAATTAATAGAAGTAACTTGCAAAATGATAACTAAGATGATTTAAGAAGGAGTATACATTAGGAGATGAAATAATAATACATAATATTAATACACAAAAAAGGAGCATAGATGAATCCGATGAACTATAAACCAATCTCTTTATTGAATCGTACTTTAAAAATTGTAGACTCATGAATTTTCTAGCGACTATAAGGATATCTGCATAATGATAAAAGCAAATATTAATATGGCTTTAAAAAAGGAAAATCATGCGCGCTATAAATCTTCAACCTAAGAACAGTATAGAAATGATGATGCGGAACAAAAAAAATGTTTTTGTAATATTTGTTGATATTAAAAAAGCATACGACTCGACTGCAAAGAAAAGATATATGATAAATCCTAAACGATCTAAAAGTATCGGAATAGATATTTAAATTATTAGCAAACTTTTACTGTGAAGAAGAAATTAAACTGAAAGTCAATGAATAAATAGTATAGATATTTCGCGACAAATAAAGGTTAAAACAGAGAAAAATAAAGTCACCGAGACAATTTAACCACATAATGGCAAGAATTCTTCATAACTTGAAAGATTAAAAGCTAGGAATTAAGTTAAACTATAAAAACGAAGAGATATGAACATAAGAAATATATCAGGATGCTTTGCATATGCAGATGAATTAGCCTTAATAAGTGAATAAGAATAGTTATAGGAAATAATCCAAAATTTATCCTAATGGGTAGAAAAGTTCAAATTGGAAATTGCAGATAAAACAAAATGAATGATATGAAAAGCAGGAGAAAATAGTAACTGAGAAAAGATTGGAAATACTATCGAGGTGGGAAATTTAAAGATCGAAAGAGTAACGACCTTTTAGTACTCTGGTCATATAATAGAAGAGAACATCAGTTTTGAAAAACATATAGAGAATAGACTAGAAGCAGCATAAAAGATGTAAACATGAATGCAGGGAAAAATAACAATGAATAAGGGATTAACACCATATAATGCAGGAATAATGATAAACCCTTCGTAAGCTCAGTTTTCAGTTATGGAACAGAAGTGATTCCATATTGCGAATAATTTATAGCAAAATAAGTGAGGGAACAATTAGAAATATTATAGAGAAGATGGTAAGGAGCAGTCATAGATGTCTTTTTTTAAGTGCAAAATGAGATGTTTTAACATGAGCTGTAGTTTATAAAATTTAAACATTACCTTTAACAGGAAACGTTGAGATTAAGATGCAGATTAATAGGAACTAAGGAAAAACAGTAAAAGAATTAATGTTCGTAAATAATATGAGGTACGGCCAAATTCGAGAAATTCATTAGAACATAAGAAGATTAAAAATTAGCTAAAGCTGATTTGATAATAAAATATTATATCAAAGATATACTAGAAAAAAGGAAAAAAGAATATTGAATGAAAAAAATAGGAAAATACTATAGAGCAAGAAAAGGATAATTTTTATTAGTTCATAAGCTTGATTAAGAAGAAAAGAGTAAAAACGAAAATTAGTAAAATATGTAAGAAAAAAAAAGGAATCTTGTAATAAAGATCTTATAAAGCGTAAATAGGAAAAAGACAGAAGAACAAAAGAACAAAAGATAATGTAGAGGAAAATGACGAAGATATGTAATTAATAAGAGAAGAATTTCTATTACCTGAAGGCTCATTTGAAGAAGCGGATATATATTGAGATATGGAAAGATATGGAAAGTTATGGAAAAAGCTGCGCATTAACAAAGGGCTAAGCGCTCTATAATAGAATTTTTTTATTTAGTTATTATTTTAAATCTTTCTAAATCTTCTATGTTTTTCAGAATTAGTTGAAAGTATTTAAATTTGTATTATTTTAATAATTAGAAAAAATAGTTTCTTATTAAATTATTAGTATAATACCGAATTTCTTTCTAACTTTATATAAATAATTATTTATATTGGGAATACCAAGCAATGCTTAAATTAATTTTATTGGTTTATGATTATTGCTGTAAAAGAATTTATTAAGGATTTTTATGACTAAGAATTGAATTTAATTGAATATTTAAATTATTATATTTTTATAGTTTATAGATTGAATAACTATTTTAATTGTTTATAATTCAAATTACTAGATTCTTTTTTCTTACTTAGACTTTTATTTCATTATCTACATAAAGCATTTATATCATTTTTCTATTTATCTATTTAATTATAAACTTAAAAAGTTTCTCTTATGAGGGACTAGAAACCCTTTTCCAGCTAAATATACAAGAGCACTCTCTTGACGCACATAACGTAGTATCCTGGTACTTAATTCAATAAGCTTCAACCGAGAAGTTCTAAAACTATTGGTAGATAGATTTCAAGCCGCTAGCAAGAGAGAATAGCCAGAAAAATTTGCCTCACTTGCTGAGATTGACTCTAATTAGATACCTTCTAAGCGACAGGATAGGAACTTGATCTTATCCTAAAAGTAGAAGGTTTGATCAGAAAATAAACCTCAACTCTGGCCATTTTTAATTATTAAATTTTTTATTTTAACAAAATATTTATAAAAGAATAGAATTGCCAATCTTCCTTTAAGTTTAATAATTACAAGTAAAGCTATAATTATTAAATAAGTTATATTATTAGTTATAAAGTAAATTATTTAAAAATTGTTTATATTAGCAATTCATAAAGCCAAATTTAAATAATATAGTAATTTATTTAATTTCTTTATCTAGATATTAAGGACTCTATTTATATGTTCCTTATAAATAAACTGCTTACTCTATTTATAACTGTTTTCTTTTATATGAGTAGGTCAAGTTTAGAATGCTTGTAAATAAACACTTTTATTATTTATAAATATACAGTCTAATCAATATAATCACATATACTTTAGTAAGTTTTGACAAATTAGATAATAATTAAATAATTTAAGACTAAAAAGTTAATTTTAATTCGAAAATATTCCCTTAACAAGCTTTCCCATTTTGCTTTCTTTATCTCATAAGTAAATAAATAAGCATCACAGTTATATTAATATATATTCTATCTCATAACGATGGGTTAAGTAAAAACTCAATAAGAAGTTTCAAACTCGGCTCCATGCTTTAAAAAGGATTTAAAATCAAATAACAAAGTATCTATTTTAGGCTTGCTGTTATAGTAAACAAAAGAGGCATTTTTATTCTGTAAATATGCAGCTGTTGTTCTCGCAGCAGTGGGAAGACAAACATCATTTAAAGTTCATTCGTTAATATCCTTATTATAAACTTATATCGTTTAAATAGTATCATTTCCTCCTACTACATATATTTACTTGCTTGTTTAAATAGTTCCAAAGCATCAAGTTATAACTGGAATATCAGCTATAATATTGAACTATTTGTTTTATAAATTAAAAACTTCACATACTTTTGTGTTATAGCCTGATAGAACATAAATGTCTGAGATATGTTCCAGAAAGCGCTTACCACTCTATCGTGAGACGTAAGTCTTAATTCGATTTCATCTTGCTTGTTCAGATTCTCCATTAATTTGTCGTTGTTCTTTTTAAGCTTCCTGACCTCTTCCTGGAGATTAAGTACCACTTTGATAAGCTATTCCATACTCATCGATCTAGAAAGATTGAGCTCTGAGATCTCCTCTTAGTGAAGAGCAGACTCTGTCTGCTTCCTTGGTTTCTCTTATGAGGTTGGATTTGTTGTATATGCAGTCTTCTGAGTTTGTTTATTTTCCTCTCCAAGATATTAGGATTAAGAAAAAGGTGAGGATTGAGGGAAAGAAGACTATCCAAGATTGGATTCATATTTTCACTCCAATATTTTGGAGGTGGTATAAAAACCTCTTTTGAATTCTTGCATTTTATACTTATAAGCATATTTTTATTATAATATTTTATATTATTCTATATTTATCTTAAATCAAGAAAAAATCTATTTTAGTCTTTTCTAATGCTTCTTAAATTCTTTTATATTGTCAAATTGATTTCGTTATTTAAATTTTCTTAATTAAAAATAGTTGATAAATTGCTTATATTTATATATTATTTATATATAAATTGTTAATCCTATATAATTATTATTTTTTTTAATTTAGGAATAAATAAAATTCTTTCTTTCTCTTGTACGATCCTTCAAAAATATTCTTCATTTTAATATTGCTTGCTTCTGTTATTCCTTCTATATATTTGTCCTTATTATGTGCAGTATAATTAATTCATTCTATTTCATAGATTTGCTTCTTCATTCTTTTGCTTTTTAACGTAATGCCAATATTAACCAACTAAGTGTCCTTTTATCTTATTAAACCAGTATCTTGGAATTTTTCTCTATTTATAGACTATTTCTTGATCTGTCTCAATGTTGACTCCATTCGATTAATGTTTTAAAAATTGATATCTTATGAGTTGCAGTCTTGCTAATTTTTTCTTATATCTATATTAATCCCAAATTTACTTCTAAATATTCAGGTTTACTGTTGATTTATTTTTTAATTAACTATTATCTTACTGAATGCTCACAATATTTGCTAGGAGAGTCTTAATTTTTGTTTAGTTGCATGAATTATCTTTATAAGTCCTTATTTTCTGTAAATAATATTTCAATTACTTTAGTAATAAGATTGAGGGTTATCTATATCTTTTGTTTATTCTAAGTCTAAATAATTTAGTTTAATATATAATAATAATTTTCTAAGAAAGATACTTAAATACTAAAATATAAATTCTTGCTACCATTTTATAAATAAAGGAATTAAATTATTTTAATGTTTATTTAATCTATTTATATATCTTAAGTATCCCTTTATTATTTAAAGCTTATTTTTCCTTCTAAACCTATATCTATAAAACTATTTTTTAATTACATTTTAGTAAGATAGTAATAAAATATTAAAAAAGCTTTAAAGATTCATGCTTTCAGTATTAGAATCATTTTGCTTGGCTTTCTAGATAACTTTTATCTTAAATAAGATTATGCTTGGAAATTATAAGTAAATATAATAAAATTTAGTATCTATGAAATAAGAATAAATCAAATTAAATCTTAAATTTAACTATTTAATAGACTAGTAAATCTATTTAAGCTAAAAAGATAATCATAAATATACCAATATTTTATAATTAAACAAACAGTTAAAGTAGGTTTAAATAAATAAGAGATTCTTAAGGCTAATTATTTATAAGAGAGATTAACTAAAGTTAACTTAAATTTTTATTTAAAATGATTTTTTTAAATAAAATCACAAGGAAAATGATTGAAGTAGAAAAGGCTTGTTGATTTAATTAGAAATAAATATTTAGTTATAATAAATAGAGTTAATTATAAAATTTATTTGTGAACTTAAAAAATTTAAAAATTATTTAAGCTTATCAAGAAATAACTTTTATGAATTTCTTCATAAGTTAAAGTTAAATTTATTGTATCTTTAAATTATAAATTTTTTATGTTTTATAAATAAAAATAATATTCTCCCATATTTTAAATAAAAAATTTTAATCTTAATAGAAATTTTACCATTTTCTGGATTAATTTATCTTTTTATTTTTTTTTGAATTTATATTGGTATAAATTCAAATTTTTCTAAATTTTTTTATAATAAAAATGAGTAAATTTTATAACTAATAGAGAGAATCTTTTAAAAATAAATGTATAAGATAGCTTAATCAGATTTAAGAAATTATTATTTATTTAATTTTTATACTTCTTAATTTTTTATTTATAGAGAAAATTAGTTCTAGTTCCTTTATAATTTATTTATTATCATTTTATCGTAAATTATACATTTTTTTTATTTTTATAATTTAATTTCAAATAACATTCATATAATAATACTTTAAGAAAAGATGTCAGGAATCAAACCAGGATTTTTCACGGCTCCAAAATGGCAGAGTTAGCGACATACTAGAAAGGCTAGGACAAAAGAAAAGAATACCAAAAAGATCACCCATCATGATGAGTCTCCCACTCTGAAGATAAGCCTAGGAAAATGGCTAAAAATATAAGGCGCTCGAAATTCTCGAATCTCATCAAATAGAGATAAATAAATTATGATTAGCTGATTAAAGTGGTGCTTGACCTCCAGGAAGAGGTTAAAAATAATGAAGAAAAATAATAAGAAGTTAATGGAAAAACTTGAACTTGCTGAGAAAATAGTATCGAGATTCATGAACTAAGTAAGAGACCTTAATGCATTTTGAAACATTTCACAAGACTAAAACAACTAATCTCAAAACTAAAAAAGAAGAGGAAAGAATTTATCAACAAATTGAAGAAAAAAAAATCAGTATAAATTGCAGCGTTAAATGGAACTGAAAGCATAAAGGAATTTCCAATGATAATTGAAGGTGAAAATAACTCAAAGATTTCAACCTAAACGAAAAACAAGAAGTTGCTATTATTGTAACTCTCAAAAGCATCTGTGGAAAAAGTGCTAGAAATTTCTCAATTTCAAGTAAGAATATTGAAACTAGTAGATGTAGTTGGAAAGCAAAAAGAAGAAATAATAACAACTGAAACTATTTAGAGAAAGGGAAAGATTAAATTTTAACAAATTTGGGAAATTTACAAGAAAAAAGACATCTAACATCTAATTAAAAAAAATTAAAGGACAACATGCATGGCAAGGAGAAAAGTTTTTAAGATTTTCAGATTATTATATTAAGCCTCTAGAGTAATCTAGAGCTGGCGGGAAAGAGGTTGAAATACCTTCAAGAAGGCCAAATGTTTAATTTTGTATTTGTAAGCTGATATAATCTTTATTTTTTGCAACCCGAATCCAAATATAATAATTTAAGTTAATTAAATTTTATTTAGTGACTGTTTTAATTAATTTAAAAAATGTATAAAAGTAAATGTTACTGTCTCCATCTATTTGTTTTAATTAAATTTAATAGGTTTATAAATGTTAATTATTTTTATTAGTATTCACCCTATAAATTAATTCTTAGAATAGTAATTTTTTATACTTTTATGTATAGGATAAATTGATTAAGACTTTGGTATTTAAATTAATGAAATTTTAATTATAAAAGAAGGAATATGATTATTAAGACATATCTCTAGACATTTTATTTTAAATATTTATGTACATGTTTTATACTTAATTTAATATATTTAAATTATTAAATTTTAATTTAATATTTAACAAATTATCAATTTTATTAAAAAGAGATGCGCAAAAACGTGATACTAGGCGCTCTATAATAAAATTGATTTATTATTTAAATTTTTGAAAACTAATTTAATGGAAATAATTTACTAATAATAATAATAATAATATACTTAAAGTTATTAAGGTTTTGCATTTCCTGGAATTTCGACCAGTTCCTGCGGACATTTTTTTAAACGTGGGTGTGTTCCACGACCTTTTTTGAAAGTGGGAGGTTACCACTATAGACTTCCAAGTGGTCTTGCAAAAAGCTTTTATTTGTAGATCCCTGTTGGAGTTATTCATAGTTTATTGAGTTGTCTCCATGTTCTTTTCTGCTCTTATTCGTTTATTCTCTTTCATTATCAGCAGTTTCTTAATAAATGATTATTTTATTTGCAATATCAGCACAGTTTATTTTCTCATTTTTATTTCGTTCTTTTAATCGATAGTTTATTTTCTATTTTTTCTAGTCTTTAAATGAAGTTCATATCGATCATTTCTTTTCCTGGATTTTATTCTACTTTTGAGTATATTGGTGTCTTTTCTATTTCCATTTTCGTATCATATTTAAAGTTTTATTGTGGCTAAGTTCAGAGTTATTCCTCCGTTATCAAATTACTTTGAATGAGCTGTCTTCTGAGTATTAATAATTCGTTATTTTAATCCTCTATGCTATTCATTAATTCCCTTATTTTTTCGCCTAAGTTGTAAGTTGTTTCTTCATAATTTGAGATTACTTTTTACATTTGGTCTAATTAAATTTAAAGTTTTTGATTAGTTTCGTTTTTAGGTTAACTTATCTCTATTTATCCTACCATAACTTTACCTGCTGAAGAAGAGCTTGGCTCCTCCTATTGTTATTATTTTTTCTAAATTTCTTTTGCCGCTTTTCTCTTTAGGTTTCTAAGTTAATTTTTTGAGAGTCGAAGAGATTAATCCATTTTATTAAATTTAAATTTGATAGTATTTTAAAAATTAAAAGTTAAAATATATTTATAAATAAATTAAACACATAAAGTATTATTTTTATATATCATATACTTAATTCATTATATATATTATTAGTCAAAACTTATATCTTTATTATAAAAAATACATCAAACTCGACAAAACTCGAAAGATCGATGGTTTAAATTTTAAATTTTTATTTTAATTAAAAAAATGAAAATCAAGTAGGTTTGCTTAGGCTGCTAGAACTAATTCAACTAAAAGGCAAATTATCCTTAAATTCTTCCCTGCAAACATGACTTATGTAAAAAGTGCTGTTTTGATTAATATAGAAATAACTAGAAAATAGTATGTTAAGTTTTAACTTGCTAATAAGAAGCAGTTTAAGATCCTTTAGAGTTTGAAATGAATGCTTTCTTACTAAGTTAAATCTAATAAGAAGAGAGTAAAGATAATGAAATATCAAATGATTAAGAAAGAATCTGTAGAAAACATTCCAAGCAACTTATCTTTTACTGTTTTTAAGACTAAAAGCTATTATGCAATAAATGCATAGACTCTTAAACTCATAAAAGCCATGTAGTTAAAGAAGTTTGCGAGGCTTAACAAGAGTTGAAATAAGAACTCGCTTAGATTGCTGATTCTATGATTTAAAATATGAAGCTTAATACAAGAAAACTGCAAAAGAACTTAAAAAATAAAAGAAGCATTTATAATTAAAGAAAAAGAGTTCTAGAAATACATTCAATAGCAAGCACAATAGTATTGCTCATATATTAATAGCAAAATGAAAATTTACATCTAAGAAAGTAAAGAAAAAACTGAAGATTTAATTTAAGAGATTGACTAGAGAACATAAAACTGGAACTCAATTTATCAAATGCTACAAGAGTAGAACTTCAGTGTACCAAACGATCCTTTAGAAGCAATGGAACTAAAAAAGAAAGTTTAAGATGTTTAGTAATGGACAGAAGGAGAAATAAATGAATAAAGTGTGAACTTAGTAATCTAAACAGATTTTGATTAATATGATCATAGTAAAGTTTCGTTTTAAACTGATGTTCTTGGATTTATAACTGATGTTAAAAGTAAACTTAAAAACAGTATGATTAGTCATTTATTATTCGCAGTAAAAGATAGTTAAAGTATAATTAAATACAATACGTAAAATGGATAAATTGAGAAAAATATTTTAAACATTTAGAAAATGAATGGAGAATTCAGAGCAATATAAATAAATTAAAACACTCTTGTAGTTACAGGAGGAAATGAAGGAAAATAAATTTATGATAGAATAAGTATAATAAAAAGCTATTAAGTATAAGATTACTAAATGATTTAAGCTAGATATGGACATAGTATTGCTTTTCATAATATAAGAAATTCCATTTTTCTAATATCTGGTTGCAATAATACATATACCAAAAATAATGAGACCTTTAGTTTAAGTACATTTTAGTCACATTAGATAAGTGATATTATAGAAGCTTCGTATTTTGGAAGTGCTGCAATATTAGGGGATATTCTTTATAATTTTGGAGGATATAATGAATAAAAATATTCCTAAAGCATTTAAAAAATACGAAATTTCATAAGATAGATGAACAAAACTATTATTACAACTTCCTTAAGCTTCTTATACTCTTGCAAGTTTAGTGAAAAATAAAATATATGTATTTAATGATGGAAGTAATACTTTAGAAAAAGTATTTTCATTTGAGCAAGAAATTTTATAAGAAATCGAAAAAACAAAGTCTAGAGGTTACGTTTACAATATGCCAATGTTGGTCAAAGATAAGATTTATTTCTATGAGGGTTCGAAACTCACTACTTTTGATTTAAACAATTTACAGTGGGAAAGCAAAAATATATGATCTACAAATATTAAAGAAT